>OZ024729.1:27999016-28395213 GCA_964016875.1 Fallopia convolvulus
CCCCTTTTAGAAAAATATTAAATTAATTTAATTTTGTTATAATTTTAAAATAAAATTTAAACTAAAATTATTTTTAGTTTTAAATTTAAATGAATTTTAATTTTTAAAAAAATCACTTAAGAAAATTTAGTTTATCGATTAAAATTCAGTCAAACTAAACCCTAGATTTACCAACCAATCCGATTAAAAAATATTTGGATGAATTAATTATATAGCAATAATAAGCATCCTAATTGGGCATTTGTAACACAATACAAAGAAATTAGGTAAATAGAAAAAATCCCCCACCTCCCCCCACACCTTGTCTCTCCATTAGTTGACCAAGTTAACTCGATGGTTGACCAACCGTTAACCATCCATTGTCGGGCGTTGAATGGTCAAAACTGTCATCAATTTTTCATAAAAAAATTCTTCATGACAACAAAGTGTCGTAAAAAGCCATGATGACAATTTTTTGATCACAAAAAGTGTAAACAAAGGTAAAAAAGTGTCATTAAAATGTCTTGATTATAATTTTTAATGACAAAAATTATCATTAAAGGTCATAATGATAAACAAATGTCATCAAATATCCTTGATGAAAAACAAGTGTCATCAAAGGACGTTGATGACATTCATTTTTTTATTATCAAAAGGGCCATGATGACAAACAACACTACTAGAAAAAAAGGTTTTTAACGACGAACAAAATTGTCGTTATAAGTCAAAAATTTCGTCGTTAAAACTTTTAACGACGACAAAATGTTCGTCGTTTGTTCGTTGCAATAGCTTCCGACGTTATTGGTTTTAACGACCATGTTCGTCGTTAATTATTAACGACGACATGCCCGCTCATCGTTAATCATTAAAGACGAAATGCCCGATCGTCGTTAAGCATTAACGACGACATACCTACTCGTCGTTAAAACTTTAACGATAACATGGCTACTCGTCGTTAAAACATTAACAACAACATGCCTACTCATCACTAATAATTAACGATGAGATGCTCAAAGAGGAAAATGGAAAGAACATTGAGGGAGAGAGAGTAATTGTACTTTACATTGCACAAATGTGGGAAACTCAACTTACATTGTTCGAATGATTATATAAAATTTCTTTGTAAATACATACTGAAAGCTAGATTATCAAAAAACTGTACTTTAGCTACAATCTCTACAAAAATAATAAATCGTTGTTCTGTTTGTTTCCTCTATCGGTCTCTGTCTTGTCGTCTTTGGATTCCCCATCAACAACCATGGTGTCAGCATCAGGCATCTTTAGATCTGAGGGGAGCTGGTCAAACTTGAGTGCCTATATATAAATACATTTTAAGGCTAATATTCAATGCCAAAAATAAATGAAAAGAGACTTCAAAGTTCTAACAATAAGTACATATTAACATAGTTTAAGGTTCCTGAGCAAAAATGAATGAGAATATTTTATTTTTCCACCTCTAATCAAAACTTTGAAGATAACATCAGATGTAAAACATATTAACAATGGCTGGATGAGGTGAGAAAGTCAACATATAGTATATAGCTTGTGATCACAGATTAGAGAGAGATTAATATATGTACTTTAATAGCAATAATCTGCTCCGGTGTTGGGGCAACCTTCTTGGGTGCAGTCTCCTCCTTTTGAACCTCTGCAGCATTCAGCTTAGTGTGTGTGACTGTATTTACAGATTCCTTCTTTGCTTCCTCTTCAACTTCTTTTAATGAAGATAGATTTTCTGCCTCAAGTCACTTCTGCATCGAAGATCATTATAAACTCCAATCTAAGGAAAAATGGGAGACAAATAATAGCTTGCTCAGGCTATCATATAACGCTCTTGCTCATAAATGTATAATCTTAGTCGACTTTTTCATTACTGCAATTAAATAACATTAATAAAAGTTCATCAAACAATAATTTCTAGCTGATCCACACGCCCAGCTTTTCAAGCACAATTCAAATCTAAACTTTGAACTATAGGCAATTTCAAGTAGCAAAATATGTGAGAGATAAAACAATAAAGAAGTATAAACAAGGGACAAAAGAACAAGATAGTGGGACAACAAGCATCCAAGCACTTGTAAATGCACAAACAGAACCACTCAGCCCAGTCACCTATAAAACCCAATGGCAAAACTATTAAAGAAGACTACCACTTGCTTTCTAGTCATGATTTCCCCCATCAAAATGAAACTCACTGCAAACTTGTTTGTTTTGGCCTATTTTGTTGGGCAGAAAGTACTGACAAAGCTAAACAAGCACTAGGAAGGATAAAGTCACTTTAAATTTATACAAAGATCTAAAACATTTCATGAGTCCCATCGGTTTTTGCAGTTGAATCCCTCATGGCTCACGCTAAGAAACTCTTTTATTAAAATAGACCATCAACAAAATAGGCCCACTCAATAACTACTTTAGAGTCTAGACATGTAATGGTAGAAGCACAGTAACAAACACGAGGACAAAAAAAATGTCAAAAGCAAATGTTACACACCTTTTGTTTAACTTTCCTGAATTCTAGCAAGTGCGGTTTTTTCCATTTGTGGATCACATACAACTGATGGTTGGGTTTTTGATAACAAGGTTGTCCATTGGAGAAAGGAACTTCAACTTGGGAAGGATGACAATGGATCGATGTCAACCAAATTGACTAGTCGGTTGTTGGTAAGAATCAACATGTGCAGCTTTGGCAAAAACTCTGCAACAAGTGAACCAAATTATCACAACTGGCAGCAGTAAATATTTATTACTGTTGCAAAAAATAAAATCAGCTCATATATCAGGGCTGATACAGGTGATCCTGTTATTGTTTATGATCAGAGTTTCAAGTCAAAAATGAAAAGGGGAATGTAAGGCCTTAAATGAGGATGGTTACTTTGAATTCCTTGTTTTCTTTATTTACTTGAATGCGAAGACAAACTGCAGCCAAGAAACATCAAAGTAAGAAGCAGAAAATGGATAGAGGTTATAAGAACTAAGACATCATTACCAGAAACACCGATAACAATACTTACCAGCAAGCACAGTTGTGCCTACACATGAAAGTACACCAGATAGAAAGGAATTGAAGGGAAACGAACCAACCAGTGCCATGTAAATCACCTATCCAAGTATAACAAAGGTAGTGAATAAAGAGGGTTTATATTAAGCACAACACTGGCCCTGCAATTTTCAATCAGATTGACAATCCACCTCATACTTCCACTGAGATGCTATTGATATCTATCATATTTACTAAAGCATACTTTAAGAAATTCGAAAAGATAAAACAGAGGCCAGGTAAAAAAGATCAACCTCTATTAGTTGCAGCAAAAACATTATTGAATTGGAAATTTGAGGTTCTTGTTTCCAGAAAAAATTGGTCATAGTGAGTACTAATTGAAGCAAGTAGTATCGAATTGATCCTGCAAATAGATTATCACAAGAAAAGTTCTAATTGAAGCAAGTGCACTGTGTTAAGATAATATATTATCTCATAGAAATATGCATTTACATAATAAATTTGTATTATGATTTGATTCAGTAGCATGTACATATGCAATGGTGGACTTACACTGCTTATATATATACTCTTATTTGACGAAAAAACCCCAACTACATAGAGGGAGAAGAGAACTTAGCAATCCCGTAGCTTTTTTTTTATCAAGAGATTCTTAGCCTCCACAACTATCTACTAAAAGTTGCAACTTTGCTTAGTTTGCTAATCTCCTAAAGCAAACAATGTTTTTAATATAAAACTTGCACTATTTCATACATCACTTCAGTCAATGAAATATTGATATCAGTTCCCATGTCAATTTTGACAACATTAGAGGTCTATCGATGCACTTGTTACACCCATTACTCTCTTAACTTAAAGGACAAAAGTTACAGTGCCATGGAAG
The DNA here is from genome assembly GCA_964016875.1 of Fallopia convolvulus. Lineage (NCBI taxonomy): Eukaryota > Viridiplantae > Streptophyta > Magnoliopsida > Caryophyllales > Polygonaceae > Fallopia > Fallopia convolvulus. Next base: position 28,002,877 of record OZ024729.1, read on the forward strand.
CTATTCCCTTATACAGACAACAAAAGAAGGTCAACATGGGCAAGCATCATATGACTAGATTCCAATTGAATATATAGAAACAAAGCACAAAATTGAAGACACCAAAATCAACTAAAACCCCTTTTGTTTGATAAACACAACACCTCCCTATTTAAACAAGGACTTTTCCAGAACAATATCAAATTTTGTTAAAACAAAGCTTTTCATTCACGATATTTTACACTAGTTGCTCCCAAATTTTCAATAACAACAATCTTGTTCCCTAAATTACATCATAATACAAGTAAGAACTAAAAAGTAGTAAATTAAAGAAAGCAGCGTCGATTGGTTGCTAGGGTTTTCGCTTTTGCACCAAGTAGAAGAGATTTGAGCATACGAGAAAAAAATAGGGTTTAGAGGTAACCTCAAAGATCCAACTCGCACTCTCGGATAGCATTGAAGAAGTGAGGACACTTCCAAACAAGGTCGACCGTGAGCCTAACCATACTTGCAGAATGGGAACAGCCTTCTTCTTGCACAATGAGTAATTGGTCCTTGCAGAGCGGGGAGAGACCATTCTACAGAGCGAGCTTTCGAAGTCTCACTTAAGTTGCAGCTTATCAACAATGACTACCACAAAATCACTTTGAGAAGAGCCAAAATCGATCATCGGTATCAATCCCTTGTTCCAAAGAGCCACCCAAATCGATCGGTGGAAGAAATCAATCCTGTGTTAATGATTAAGAAATTTGAGGGTTTAATGTTTTATGAGCGGCACTTTCAGAAGGATTTTAGAATTGGTTAAAAAAATTCCAAATCCGCGCAGATTGCGCTTGCTTTTCTGGATAACGACGATTTTATTTTTCTTTTTCTTTTTCTTTTTTCTAATAAATAACATTAACGATGATCAATGACTATATATTTAGTTTAGTTCCACTCATATTACGACCAACACTTTGGTTTCTCGTTATTGAGAGGCATATAGACATCTTTAACGATAAATTTTTCGTTTCGTCGTTATAATGTTGTCGTTAAAAATACTAATTCTAGTAGTGCAACCATCATCAAGTATGTGTTTTCAAGTACAAATTTTTCTAGTGTCATCATTCAAAGCGTCATCAAGTATGTGCCATTATATATAATTTTTTAGTTTTATCAAATATGTATCATCATATATAATTTTTTAGTGTCATCAAATATATGTCATCATGTACAATTTTTTTTAGTGTCATCAAATATATGTCATCACGTACAATTTTTTTAGTGTCATCATTCAAAGTGTCATCAAATATGTGTCATCACGTATAATTTTTTCTTGTGTCATCACTCAAAGTGTCATCAAACAAGTGTCCTCACGCATAATTTTGTAGTGTCATCAATTATATTTTTCATCAAAAAAGTGTCATCAAATGCAAACCAAACATGTGACATCATAAAAAAAGTGTCATCACAAATTATGGTTTTTTTAGTGTCATCAAATATGAGTCATCACTTATAGTGTCATCAAACAAGTGTCATCACATGCAATTTTTTAGTGTCATTATACAACGTGTCATCAAATATGTGCCCAAAGTGTCATCAAATATGTGTCATCGCGTATATTTTTTTTAGTCATCACTCATAGCGTCATCAAATATGTATCATGACATGTAATGTTTTAGTGTCATCACTCTAAGTGTCATAAAATATGTGTCATTACTCACATTTTTTTAAGGGCAGAATACATATACAGACACATGTACTTGTGCAAAATAATCATTTAGACACCTGACATTTGGATTTGTTCTATTGAACACTTGAATTTAACCTTTTCTGTTCTATTGAGCACTTGTACGCTTATATTCTGGTTAAGTGTATTGCACGTGCATTGACATGGCAAAATTCTATGCCACATCAACGCCGTGTCAATGTCACATGGATGCCACATCTGTAAATTTGGTTTATATTTTTTAGAGTCTTTTGTTGGAAACCACCCGTAAGATAGGCCATATTTCACTTAACCACCCAGATTATACATATTTACTGAAAACCACCCATATACAACCTTCTGTTACTTCAGTACCACCCAAGGCCATTTTTCCGTCCTCTCCACCGTTAATTTTCAAAAAGACCAATTTACCCTTATATTTTTAATATTTTTTAATCCATATTAGGCTTCTTTTTATTCTATGTTGATTTTTATAATTTTCTTTCGGAAAATCTTTATGCACACGAAAAAAAAGGCCCAGCGCACACGAGAGTTTACGCTTCATGAAGCGTACGCTTCATGAAGCGTAACAGTGAAAGGGTACCCGGTGGAGGGGTCATACCCTATGGGGTGAAGGACTGGCTCATCGCGAAGCGATACGCTTCACAAAGTGTGTCGATTGAGTTATATTATACGCTTTTAAAGGCGTTAGGTTATCATCTTCTTCCTCCCTTTCCTCTCGACGCAAACAAAGTAGAAACGAAATCTGGAGATTGTTGATTCTTGTAAACCATTGTCTTCCTACTCATTATTAAATGGTGCGTGTGGTTAGTGGTTGTATTATTGGTGGTGGCAGAGGTCGGCATTTGAGAGAGGAAGACGACATCGACGATGTGCAAGCGGCTGGTACGGAGGTCGAAATTAGGAGAGAAGCCTACTCCCTAGGTAAATTATGAATTCAGATTAGTTTCCAGTACTCCTGTTGAATTGATTTGGGGAAATTGTTTTATGTATAGCCATGAATTAGAAGAATTTGGGGATTTCGAGTTATAGAATGAATATACAATAGTGTATGGAGTTTACAGACCTAGCTCTTATTCAGTTATCTAGAGAGGAAAAATTTGACCCCATTGACAGACATAACTCTCACTATACCACATAGAGTTTGGTGGCATAATGTTCAGGAATATGTATGGAGTTTCCTCTCCACATATAGTGCATCAGTATGGCATCAGCATATAGTGCATAAGTACTACATAGAGTTTTGATGCTTAATAATCTGGAAAGTTGAGCAATGATAAATTTGAGCAATGCTTAATAAGCTGTAGTGCATCAACATGCTGTATAGTGCATCAGAATGTTCAACAATATGGAGCTTTACCATTGCTGATTTTGGACGTTTCTTAGTACTCTCGGTTGACTCTTGAAAGTTGAGCATGTTGTTTCCTTTAGCCATGACTATCTTGACAATGCTGTCTGAACATGCTTAGTTGTTCTTGTGTGAGCAATGCTTTACACTTCTTCTGACTTAGGATTTTAAATTTGCAAAGATGTAATGCACTGTAGGTATTCTAAATTGTGATGTTTCTTGTAAGCTATGATTGTTAGGAACTGTAAAGTTGTCCAAATAAATAGTTCCATTTTTTTGTTCAATCTGAATTTGGAACCTACATATAAGTGGCTAAATATGAACCTATGTTGTTGGCTAGAGGAATGAATGGTTGATATAATTGATGTCCATGGTTATTTGGTGCTTTGTTGAGACATTTTCTCCATTTATAGTGATGTCTTGAAATTCTCTTTATGTGTTTGTGATGTGGTTTTAAAATAACTTAAATCCTTAACTGTTGACAAGCCCTAACTATCTTGACAAATTATTTTAATCTAGTCCAATTTGTGTGAGCGCAATGGCAATCTAAGAGAGCAAATCAAGGTTGGAGTTACCTGAATGATGTTTTAATTAATCCATAACTCCCTAAGCAGATGAAGTTCTATATTTCTTAGAAAAACATGCCAGTGACTAGAGGAAACTATGAACCTAATAGAGATGTCATTGTTAGCTTTGATCTATATTATTCTGTTGATTTTTAAGTTGACAATGTTGATTGTCTGCAATTATTATATTTATTTATTTTTTTGAATGAAAGAGGGGTGATTCATTCATTTTTTTGAAATAAAGTTGAGTACAAAAACTCTAGGTAACCTAGATTTACATATCTCTCAGAGGCCTAGTTTTTCTAGCCATCTCCTTGAATCTCTACAAGACTTTCTCCACCTACCAATCACACAATATCTTACATGACTGATAGTAAATCTTGCACACTCATCTATGGAGCTTTGTTCTTGTTGGAAGACACTCATGTTCCTTTCTATCCAGATGTAGTAGATAACTGCATATACGTAGGCTGTCCAAAGACTGAAAGTGAAGCTCTTGTAACTTGTCAAACTACTAACAGCAGCCACCCAGTCATCAATATCATTATATCTTCTTCCTAGTTTGGCCCAATCAAGTACCTTGCCTAGTACTACTCTGGACAACTTACATTTAAACCATAAGTGAGTTGTAGTCTCCTGCTCTCTTCCTTGCCATAGAACACAACTGCCATCTTGCAAAATACCCATTGCCAATAACTTGTATTTGGTATGCACACCATTTTTAATTACCATCCAAGTGGTAAAGGAGATTCTGGGAGCGTTAAGCGTACCCCAAATCCTTTTGTTCCACTCTGTCTTGTCTCCTCTTCCTCTGAAGCTGTCATAAATATAGTGCCAGTCAAATCTGCCTCTATTGGTCATGATGATGGCTTGGCTTGCTTCTCCTTCAAGAGTATCCTTAATCTCTTCTCTAACCATGATCAATCTCCCCCAAATAGCACTAGAGGTAGACTTGCAGTTAGTCTCCCAGAAGCAAGATCCTCTCAACAACACACTATGAACCCAATCATGCCATAAGCTTCCTGAATTTGCAAGCACGTCATGTTCACCATGTTCAAAAAAACACCATATATCCCTTGCCATTTGTTGTGCTATTGTAGAGCTCTGATTGATCTGTTTATATGAAAATAAACACCATGTTCAAAAAATTATTTGGAACTTGGAATATAATCTGCCTCTACCAATACAATGTTAGCTAAGACCTGCATACAAGAAATGAAACCAATCAATTTATACAATAGAAATAACATACAGTGGTTCTAATTGATATGTCTCTGCACTCATTATCATGAAGTCAAATGCAAGATAGTTGTCTGAGTGAATGACTTTCAGAAATTAGATAGAAGTTCCAAAGACTTTGATCTCCTATTGATATCCATTTGATAATGTCATGAGGGAAAATATCAATACTTTCTAAGAAATAGATATTGTAAGTACATGGCAAGAAATTAGATAGAAGTTCCAAAGACTTTGATTTCCTAAGACTTCCCCTATTTTCATAGCACACAAACTGGTATTCAACTTCACCTTCCCTTCTCGTGCCTACTTAGAAGTCATAAAAAAAGTTAATAATGATCTCTATCTGATCTAATCTGGACAATGGCATGCAGGAAAAGCTACAGTTGCTTCCCAGTATGCTAGTCTTAAATTTAAGTCTTCAGGAAGTTCAACAACATCTTCTTGCCCAGTTTCGAATGTTCCTTTTTGCTAAATAATTAGAAGACAAGTTTCAGATACAATCAGTACATCATTTAGAGGAAGTTACAGATAATTCTCAGTAAGAAAAAATTAGCAATTTACCCTCTTCAATGCTTCCAGAAGCTCCTCTCTCCCTATGTAGTCTAGATCTTTACTAGCAGTAAGAATACCAACAAAACTTTGGAAAGGGTTCAATAAATATTATGTAGCTCTGCTGCAGTAAAATCTTCTGTTACATCTGCAATTTCTTGCAGCAAAACTTCCTTCTCCTCCTCGGAACTAAAAAATGTATTCTTTGCATGCACTTGTCATATCCATAAACACTAGTTCATATAAGCTCATATCGTTTACAATTTTTATTACTTCATACTCTACAGGGTTCAATAAATATCAAACAGAATGATAAAATACCTTCAAAATTGCCAATCTACCATCTCTAGAAGGAAAAACAACTCTTATGATCCTATCAAACCGTCCCTTTCTCAAAAGAGCAAGATCCATGATATCTAACCTGTTTGTTGCACCAATCACCACTACCTGATGATCCATATTTAAACAAAAGGGTCACTTGCTTCAGCATAAAACAGTCTCTTTGGTGATGACAAACCACAGAAAAATACCTGCTGGGTCACTTGCTTCAACATAAAATAGTCTCTCTCTTGTTATGGTCATTTGAATATAATTGTTGTAAGTGGATGTATTATTAAGCATCCATCAGACTTCTCTCATCATTACAGATACAAACAAAAGTAATCTCTCAACTTCCTAGCCATGGAAATGTTGAAAAAAGAAGGGGAAAAAATTACAGGGTGGTATGCATCAGGTGAATAAAAGAGTAAAGTGATCTTAATTGTGCATTTCATTGACATTTGGAGTATTAGATTAGCGAATTAATTGAAAGTGATCTGATGTTTATACATACCCAAAATCTGAGCTTTAGTGGTTTGAAAATTTATGATGTGATTTTTAATTTGTTTTATTGGACAGTGGTTGACATTTGTAGGGTGGATGAGGCGATCGATGTAGATGTCGGTATGGTTGCTGAGCCTAGTGATAATGCTGGCAATGATGTGTTGAGGACTATTGGCGGGGGTTCTCCAGCTCATGTTGATACGAACAAGGGCGATGCGAGGGATGGTTGGAGCGAGGCAACAATGTTGGTACGTATTTCGTAATTTAGTATGCATATTATGAAATTTGTAATAGTCAACATTCCATATATTATTTTTTTGTATTAGTTTGAATATATGATTGAAGTTTACTATTTTGCTTTTGCTATAGTAATATAGTTATTGGCATTTAGTTATGGAAGTTATGCGAATATTATTTAAATAAACACTTATTTATAAAAAGAGATATGAATTGAATGTAATATAGAAAGTACGAATTTGATATAAAGGAGTATGTAAAACAAGCGTTGAGAGGCGTTTCAGGAGTTGAGTCGAGAGTTGCGTACTCCCGACGCGACTACACCTCATGTTCCGAAGAAGAAGAGGAATAGGAATGCGAAGGCACGAGGTATATTACAGTCTGATCGTGCTAGGAGATTAGGGGCTAATACTTTGATATCCGAGCTACAACGGGACATGGTAGTGCATGATGGTGCAGATATTCAAATAGAGCAGGACATTGGTCCGTCTGCTCCAGTTGAGACTGTTGAGGAGATTCTGAGGGAAGTCATTGTGACTGATCAGGCAGAGGACGTTGGTCCGTCTTCCCCTACCAAGCATCTCACCCCTCGACGAGAGTCGGACCAGATCGATTCAGTTAGTTTAGAGACTCTGATTGGCATCGGAGAGGATCTTTCTAGGGACGTTGATATGACTCTGTTGAAAGGGTTTTACCTTGATCCTAACAAGCAAATAAATTTATAGATCAAGACCCCGCTGAGAACAGGGAGGTCAGGTTCGTCCATGGGAATTAGAAGTATCTAAGTCTAGCTATTAATCCTAACAAAAATAAAACAAAACACACGCAAAAAGTGCTCGGCACGGACCCCTATTGGGTCGGTAACGACCTAAACCTGGACAGCGATGCAAAGAGAAAACCGGAAAATATGGGAGCTCGCTACCGACCTCAACGGTGATCGGCGACGACCTATTCGGGTAGCGAGAAAACTTCGTAAAATCAATGTAAAAGAAATCTAGAGCAAAGGATTCACCACGACAAGCTATGCATGCAAACATGAATCAAAATCAACCAACAATGATCTCATGAATGACTTTCGCCATGAATAATCAAGCAAAAATCTCAACTTTCGTAAAGATCTAAACTTGCAATCCTACTTGTTATCTAAAGGTTTTAACTTTCGTTTCAACCCCAATTTTATCCAAATTCACAATTTAATCTTTCAATTCAATTACGAACATGAACATGCCTCAACTTTCATCAAGGAATCAAGAACAAACAAGAGGATAAAGGATAGAGATTAGAAGGAATGGTTTAATCAAAGATTCATGCTTTTAACCATGCACAACTCGTCGGGTTTCACCCCAACCCTAGAAAAATAGACTACTCACGATCCATAACGCAATCAACAATCATAGATAAAAGAGAAGACATAATTCAAAACCAAACAAACTTCAATTGAAATAACAACTTACGAATCTCAAACAAACTTCCAAAGCTCTCTCAAATTGTCCAAGAGCTCGGAATAAGAGTCAACCCTAGAAAACCAACTAGCAAACTCGTTCCGTCTCGTGCCTCCAAAAACGTCTCCCTCTAGATAAAAACGTGTCCCTTAAAATTAACCCTAAAAGACCTTATATAGTAGTGGGAATGTCTTCATAAGGAAACTAAATTCTATCTTAAAAAGGCCCATAAATAAAACATTTACTAAAACCTAACTTAAGGCCCAAGTTTATTTCCGCTAGGCACGGAGGCGCTCGGTACCGACCCAAAGTGGGTCGTCACCGACCTCACCAGCACTTGGTTTTTTCATTTCTTTGCCCGAAACTTGCTCCAAAGCTTGGTTCTTCTTCAATGTTTCTTCCTTAAACGTCCTTGGTCTTCTTAGACTTCCTTTAGCTCCTTCTAAGGCATCTTCATCTTGCAAACTCATCAAATCTTCAAAGACATCGACTCTCACCCTTCTATCAACACCGCCACAAGACAACTCTAACGCTACCTCCTAGAAAGCTTGAAAAACCGAGATATCTCCTCAACGCTTCAAATACCTACAAAAACAACAAACAAGCGCAAACAACTCCAACTCTCGAAAGAGGGTCGGAATTATATGCAAAACAACACAATAGACCTAAAAATGACTCAACCTAACTAGAAAACTACCCACAAAAACCAACTAAAAAGTGCGACATCAAAATACCCCATACTTAGACTTGCTTGTCCTCAAGCAATCACTTAACATGCATCAACACCAAATAACAAGGCTCAAGAATCACCTTTATTGAAAAAGAAGCACAAGTAGAATAGTGAGCAAACAACTTCCACATCATAGCACACATGAACATTCTAGGCAATCACAATCCAACCTCACCAAGGAATGTGTCTCACTCAACTCTCAAAGTGTTTAGGGTATATCAATAATCACTCGACTCAAATTCCAAAGACAAAACCTCATAGTCAATGGAACTTATATCAAAAACTCTCCACCGAAGAAATCAAAACAAGTCAAATCATCAAATGAACTTTAGGGCTCAATGAAAACTTCAAAGAAGCTTCCATTCGGTCGGGTTGTAATGGGGCTTGGTAATTCAAAGGGCATGGAAATATTTTGGCCTTGTGGTGCTAAACTAATCCGAGAATCAAAACTCCTAGACTACACATCACTTAACCAACATTCTTTCTTCTTACCAAACACTTAAAACTTTTCAATGTACTTCCCTTTTCACCTATTATCTTTGTCTTTCTTCTCTTCTTACTTAGAAGGCTTTAGACTCCTGCACTTATTATATAATTAACCCCGTTTTTTTTTCAGGCGATCGGTACCGACCGAATTTGGGTCGGTAACAAGCTACCTTTGTGCACTTCGAGCCCAAAACACTTCATTCTTTTCTTTCCAAAGACAACACTCCTTATCTTCCCTTCACAATCACTTTGTTTTCACCCAATCAATCCATAACAATCTTCAACAATCCATTCTAAGTCCTAATTCCCGGATCAAAGGGGTCAAGCTTATCATGGCTAGGGAATTTTTGTGGGGCTAGAAATAGGCTTAAAGCTCAAAACAAGGGGCTACAAACAGAGGGATCATGTATAGGTAGGAAAAGGAATATAATAAGCTTATAAAAATAAGTTCAAAATCATTTGATTCAATCAAGTAATGAGCATATCTCCATTGGTTTCAAGTTTAAAATAACCATGCCATTGTCAAGTGGTAAATTGCATTTGGAAGAGTAATTCACACATGAAAGAGAAAGGAATAAGACATATATCCTTTATAGGCCAAAAATATCTCACTTAGGTTCAATTTTGTTGGATTGCTTTCACTTAGAAATATGCATGCTCAATATCCATTATAAGCTCAAAATTCAAAAAGCAAGATCATAATTTAGGTAATTCTTATAGCATGTTATAGGATTTACATGATGATGCAAGCAATTTCCATCCTAGAACATCTAAGAAACAGGGCATTTATCCATCTAAAATCAAAAAGAAAAAGACTCAAGCAAAACTAGACATAAACACAAACAACCACAAACAACATATGACTCAAACAAGTAATCTCCCAAACCACCCCATACTTAAAACATCAATGTCCCCATTGATTAGAAAAGTAAAGAGAAAGGAAAGAGAAACTAACTTGGACACCTTGAAGTGTTGGAAGAGGAGGAGAATCATTCTTGAGGAGGTGGTGGCGCGTGAAAGAGTTGTTGCGCCAACCAATTGTTGTATTCCACTTGATCATTCCACCTCTCAACATCTTGCTTGTGATCTTCATAATACTCAATGCGGAAATCTCTAAGCTCATTTTTGTGATCAACAAACTGGTTGTGGTGGTGGTTAAGTGCCCCATAAAGATGGTGTTGGTGAAGCATAAGGGCGTCCATCTTAGCGGAGAGAAGGGAGATGTCGGGGTTACCACCCGAACTCGAACAGGTATGATATGTGCCTTGTCCTTGAAAATGAGAGCCGTCAGACCCATCAAAGCCGTAGGGGTGTGAGTAATAGGGGACCATGTCAGTCTGAGGTCCCATTGTGAAGTCCATAGGGTCGGCCCCATGCTGTTGATGGTGGGTACCGCCCTCTGCTGGGTCGTCTCAAAGAGCATTGTGGATAAGCACGCAATCTCTTGCTTTTGAGGGCGCGAGAGCTCGTACCTTGGCCAAATTGTGGAGCCGAGGATGCGTAGGATAATCCTGAAAACCGGGCTAGCAATGAACCGACCGGGAAGGGCGTTGGTGGGGAATTCAACCCGACCGGTGAGGTAATGCCACAAATCCTTGGTGGGGAAGTCCTTTGCTGTGTACACCCCTGACGGTGCACGGAAGCCAAGATGTTTGTTGAACTTTTTAATGTCCATCTCGTGATGCCTATTGCCGAGCTGAAATCTGACAATGGATTTGTTGAAGTCGGTTTCATCCGGGTACAAGCGAAAATCAGACATGAACTCGCACGTGAGAGCCACGTAATGTTCCTCAATAGGATGCAAGATAAGGTGTTAAGCTCCGATCCAAGAGAAAGCCCCAAGCACCTCCGCATGGAAACCAATCTTAACGGCGTCGACCCTCTGATAAGCTCGCACACTACATCTCAGCGCCATATTCCGACAAACCGGTCCCTTTGCTCATTAGAGTCAAACTCCACACAATCCACCTTTTGCTTGTTTTTCTTTTTCTTCTTGGCGGGATGACTGGATGAAGAGGCCATTGTCCTACGAAACGTTCAACCTTCCAATATAATTTCCAAAGTTATAAAGGACAAAACCAACCAAAGAGCGCACGTACCACCAAAGAAGTACCATATACTTACACTTAGCAACATGCTCTAATTTTGCTAGAAATAACTTAACCAAGCATGCTTAATCATGAAAAGTTGGTAAGTAGAGGGAATTCTCATGCTAAAATTACTCAAATCATGGTCAAATTAGCTCAATAAGCATTCAACAATTAAGATTTCGAGGCATCCGGGGTCGGAACCGACCCTTGGATGGTCGTTATCAATATAGCACACGCCAAGATACAAGCGCCACGGCACTGTTGGGTCGTCACCGACCCACCATGGGTCGACACCGACCATTCCGGGCAAAATTGAGTTCGAAATTCCGACACAAATACCCTAGAAAGGCTACCAAAAATCCTATAAAAAATCATATGTGCTCAAATTTGTGCAAACAACCAGAGATCAAGCGTGGAATCCACTCACAAACCACAAATCATCATAATATCATGTAGATCTAACCACTAAAGCATACAAACAACCCATATTTCCATATTCAAACTCAAGAACACCCAAAACCTAGATTTTCAACTAACCCTTCATAATAAATCAAGTAAACTTGAATTTAAGAGCAAAGGAGTAGAGAAACATACCAAAGATGAGTGAAATTAGAGGATGGAAAGTAGAAAAAAGGGTCGTAGACGAGCACTAGAGCGGTTCAAAAATTTGAGATTTGTGGGGAGGGGCTGAATTTCCGGTTTTTGGTGATGGATCTTGATAGATGAAGTAGCACAAGGATGAATTTTGGTAGATTTGAGAGGGGTAGTGATGGATTTGTGAGGTTTGGAGAGCAATGGAGGCAATGGAATTTTTGAGAGGGGGATGGGTCGGCGGCGTGGGGGAAGGAAGGGGAAGGAGTAGGGTTAAAAAGGGTTAAAAGTTCAGGGACTTACCTGCAATTTCCGAAATTTCTGAAAATTTTTACCACGTTTGCATGAAAGGGTCGGTACCGACCGGATTTGGGTCGGTGATGACCACCCCTGAGCTTTGTTCCCGTGCGTTGTCGTGCATTTCGACCCACTTGTTCCTTTTCCGACACCTCGGGTCCCTACAAAACGTTAGTGGAGATGCAAGACAAGAATCCTAGCTACTCTATACTAATAAAAACAAAGCTAAAAAGAAAGTCTATAAACAAAAAACAAAGCGGGTTGCCTCCCGTAAGTGCTTAATTTAACATCTTTAGCTAGACGAGAAATACCTCAGCTTAGTCGGAAGATATGAGAGCCCATGTGGCTCGGATTTCCTCATTGAGTTCGGCCCTGGCATAGTACTTCTTCAATCGGTGCCCGTTGACCTTGAAAATCTCTCCATTCTTGTCTATGAGATCGACCGCTCCATGTGGATAGATGTGGTGAACAACGAATGGTCCACTCCATCGGGATCGTAATTTTCCGGGGAAAAGTCGAAGTCTAGAGTTGAAAAGGAGTACTTGATCACCAGTGTTGAAGGTCTTTGGGATGAGCTTCTTATCATGCCACTTCTTGGTTCTCTCTTTGTAAATCTTGGCATTCTCATACGCCTTGAGCCTTAACTCCTCTAATTCTTGCAAGTCCATAAATGTCTTTGCTCCGGCCACGTCGAGGTCCATGTTGAGCTCTTTGAGAGCCCATAAAGCTTTGTGTTCAAGCTCGACGGGCAAGTGACATGACTTGCCATACACAAGATTGTAGGGAGTAGTGCGGAGTGGCGTCTTGTAGGCGGTGCGATACGCCCATAATGCATCATCAAGCTTGGAAGCCCAATCCTTTCTTGAGCGGGAAACCGTCTTCTCCAAGATGTTTATAATTTGCCGGTTAGAGATCTCCACTTGACCACTTGTTTGGGGATGGTAAGGAGTTGCCACCTTGTGAGATACCCCATACTTGGTCAAAAGTGCCTCGAAACTCCGCTCAATGAAGTGAGAACCGCCATCACTAATAAGGGCTCGGGGAACACCAAAGCGAGGAAAAATGTTGGTCTTCATGAACTTGGCCACCACTCGTGCATCATTAGTTCTTGTGGATATGGCCTCGACCCACTTAGAAACGTAATCAACCGCTACGAGGATGTACTTGTAGGGGCCCGAAGAGGGGAAGGGTCCCATGAAGTCAATTCCCCATACATCGAAGAGCTCGACCTCTAGAATTCCTGTGAGTGGGTTCTCGTTCCTCCATGTAATATTTCCCGCACGTTGGCACTCATCACATGCCGTTACATACGCTTGAACATCTTTGAAGAGGGTGGGCCAATAGAATCCGCTTTGAAGAATTTTTGCGGTGGTTTTGAATCCCTTAGCATGGCCGCCCGTTGGAAGAGTATGACAATGTCGGATTACTCCCTCTATCTCATCGTCCGTCACACAAAGCCTAAAGATATGATCACTCCCTTGCTTGAATAGGTAGGGATCGTCCCAATAGTATTGCTTGGCGTCGTGGATGAACTTATTTTTGGCTTGGGAAGTCAATCCATCGGGGATAATGCCTCCTACAACATAGTTAGCAAAATCCGCAAACCAAGGGGTTTTCGCCCCTCGTATATCATATAAAGAATGGCAAGAGAGAATGGGAAGAGAAGAGTGAGGAGTACTAGTAAGCACACAAGAAGAGGGAGAAAAGTAACCTGAATCGACCGTAGTGGAGGTCGGAGTTGTGCTATCTGGCTCGGTATCGGCCGAATCCTACATATGGGGGGTCGTCACCGATCCATGAGTGGTCGTCTTCGACCCAGAAGTGGTCATCTCCGATCCAGAATGGTCGACCTGGATCCGTAAGACTTCATTGATCAAGAGAATTTCGTCCGGGCGAGAGTCATTGATGGGTACCGTGTCTTCGGATTCCTTGATGTGCTCGATGGGCAACCGAGAAAGGTGGTCCGCCACAAGGTTCTCCGCTCCTTTCTTATCCCTTATCTCAAGGTCAAATTCTTGCAATAGAAGCTAGGCACAGAGTAATCTCGACTTAGAGTAATCTCGGCTTGGCGTCCTTCTTATCCATAAGGTAACGAATGGCTGCATGATCGGTGTAGACGATTATCTTGGAGCCCACCAAGTATGACCGAAACTTCTCAAAAGCAAACACCACGCCGAGATTACTCCGCTAGACACTAAATTCTATCTTAAAAAGGCCCATAAATAAAACATTTACTAAAACCTAACTTAAGGCGCAAGTTTATTTCCGCTAGGCACGGAGGCGCTCGGTACCGACCAAAAGTGGGTCGTCACCGACCTCACCAGCACTTGGTTTTTTCATTTCTTTGCCCGAAACTTGCTCCAAAGCTTGGTTCTTCTTCAATGTTTCTTCCTTAAACGTCCTTGGTCTTCTTAGACTTCCTTTAGCTCCTTCTAAGGCATCTTCATCTTGCAAACTCATCAAATCTTCAAAGACATCGACTCTCACCCGTCTATCAACACCGCCACAAGACAACTCTAACGCTACCTCCTAGAAAGCTTGAAAAACCGAGATATCTCCTCCTTAACGCTTCAAATATCTACAAAAACAACAAACAAGCACAAACGACTCCAACTCTCGAAAGAGGGTCGGAATTATATGCAAAACAACACAATAGTCCTAAAAACGACTCAACCTAACTAGAAAACTACCCACAAAAACCAACTAAAAAGTACGACATCAGACTCCTCCACTTGCACCGGACCATTTTCCTGCTAGTATTTCCCCAACTGTAGAGGAGCCTGTTGCTACCCCATCATTACATGATTTTTCTCCTACACACCATTCCACCCCTCCACTGGCCCGATCCCACATGCACCCGGCCAGGTCCCACTTCCTCCGGCTCCTGTCGTTCAGCCTCTAGTTGCCCTGGATGCTCCCATTGTCGACCCTCCACCTGCTCCAGTCCCTCCTGTTGCTGACGTACCCATGTGGCAGCCAGGAGGACCACGTTTGGTCGTCCTCCTTCGACACTACCCCACGCATACTGCGGAGTCGATATGGAGGTGGACTCCTCGAGCTGCTCCGACCCCTCTTGCCTCCACCGAGCCTCTAGCTGCTCCGGCCCCTCCTGCCGCCGTCGAGCCTCCAACTGCTCCGGCCCCTCCTACCGTCGTTGATCCGCCTGCCCCCGCTGTTGACGACGTATTGGTAAGCTTATTTACGAATTATTTTTTATTTTTTCTTTGTATTGGCATAAATGAACTAATCTAATATATTTTCTTAATTGTGACAGTGGAGGAAGCTGTATAAGGCATACTCACGCCCGTTGGATTGGGATGATATTGAGCGTCATAGAGTTGATGTGCCGGGTACGTGGTGGGAGATTACAGGGCGTAGCAAATTGAGGCATATCGGGAGTATTGATAACCGAGGATCAAACCACGCCATCATTTCAGCATTTATTGAGCGTTGGTATCCCGAGACACACAACTTTCATTTTCCATGGGGTTAGATTACGATCACGTGGCATGATGTGGAGCGTATTTTAGGCTTGATGATCGATGGGGAGCGTGTCGGCAAGTTGTTATATGAGATGGAGTTTCAGACGCGGGTCATGTAGATGTTCTCGATTGATGAGCGGACCTTTCATAGATATGATTCCCGTGGCATTCCATCTGACGAGTTTAAGGCACATGTGATGAGGATGATTGCACAGGGGTAGCCAGTCATTTTATAGTTGTTGTGTACTTGTTGTGGGTCATCGGTTCAACACCAACAATGTCAGCATTCATTACTTGCATTGTCTCTTAGACCCCGACCGCACGAGTACATTTGCTTAGGGTGCTGCGGTTTTGACGTTCATGTACCGCGAGTTGGGGATTGCGTCACGGCGTGATATCAAGGGCGTTGCTGGATTTATTCTCCTTCTAAGGGTAAGAAAATTATTTGAGTTGTACTTGTCTATGTCACTTTATATTTTTATTTATGTAAGAAACTAACTATAATTTATGTCATAGACTTGGATATGGGAGTATATGAAGCTTTTTAGCGGGCATCCGATACTGAGGGTAGATCTTATGGTCAACCCGCACACGGGTGCCCGAGCTAGAGTGGAGACACGCTCGCCTCCGAAGAAGCCAGATCGGTTGGAGGAGATTCGCAAAGTATTAGACATGGTTCGCGCTGATGAGGTAAAAAATATAGTGCAACAATATTTGGACTGAAAGAACCCTAAACAATGGATATGATCCTTTTTTAACATCTGGTTTTTTTCAGATTAAGTGGAAGCCATGGAGAGGCATAGATTTCGAGTCAGAGCGTTACCGGGTTTAGAGGTTTCAAGGCGTGCTTGAGTGCTTTACCATTCGAGAGGATTACATGCCCGATAGGTGGCTGTGTCAGTACTTCCGGGTCTAGTGCATACCTCTTGAGCCGATTGTGCCGGATACAAAGGTTCGTGGCAAGTCTTGGCGCAAGTATGAGGTGGAATTTTCCGCTGATCAGCTCCACTAGAACCAGGGGTACGACCACCTCATTGACCTTGAGCAGCACCCTGTCGCTCGGTATTCATACCGAGCGGACCTCGCCTACTGGGATTGGTTTAGTGACGTGACACATCCGTACGTAGATCTGAGGTCAGAGCATCAAGACCGTCCGCGCGAGCCATACACCCACCCATCAGATATTGTTGATGCTACCATTGTAAGTTAAAGTTTATTCAATAAGTTCATTCCATCATTACTCGTTTTTATATTTTAGGGTTTAACTAAAATGTGTCATAAATTATGCAGCGACAACATCAGCTCGTTGGATATACACACGACACTTTGGCAGCGATGCCCGCTGATCATCCGGCTAGGCCGTACTTGCAGGACATGCTGAGCATATTAGGGGATGATCGTCCGCCAATGCCACCTCCTTTGAGCAGGACGTTTCGGGATTCTAGATATGATTCCGGTGAGGGGAGCGGGTCTGGACGTGCCACACAGTGACATCAGTTATTTGCCATTTAAGGATTCTAGCTTTTGTGCATTTGACTGTTGAATTTTGTATTATAAGGAGATGTATTAGTTGGTTGTTCTTATATATGAAGCTGTCTTTGTAGTTTATTGGAGCATTAATGTTAATATTTGGGTATTGGAAGAATGCTTTGAATGTGACATTTTGTTCAATACATTTGGTTCTGTCTTGCATTCATTTGATGATATAGCTTTCATTTATGACATCACAAATGTTCTAGAAGGCATTGGCCTGATAGAGAAAAAATTGAAAACTAGAATTCAATGGAAGTATGTGCTTTATATGTTGAAGGATTGAGAAAGAAGATACTTTCATTGATTGAACAAGAGGTTTTATTCTTAACCATCTGTTTATTATGTTTTTGCTAGTTGGCCACTACATGCTCTCCGAGAGGATCTAATGGGGGTTGTATGCATGTTAGGCCATATCTGGAAGCTCATCATCAATATTCAAATGTTGGAAAGATTTTTGTTCAAGATAATTTCAATGCTGGTGTAAAAGAAATGCATCATATGGTTTGATTGTTGATTCTATTACTGGAGTTGTCGGTATAATCAGGGAGAATTGAACTAGTTTCATATGGTATGCATGTTGACAAATGGAAGACAACATGTGAAGAGGAAAGCTGGTTAGAGGAATACAACAGGGTAGGAAGTTGCCATGTTTCTCTTCAGCTTAAAATTTATGGTTTCTTTCACATTTTTGGGCAATTTTAACTTCAGTGTTGCAATTATCTCAGGATGATAATCGGTACAATGCTGGAAGAGGTGCACATCTTACACTTAAGCGTGCTGAGAAAGCCCGTGCCATGGTCAACAAGCTCCCTTGTAAGCTATATGGTTTTAATAAAAAAATTAGCTTCCTTGGAAACTGAAATGAACACATCTGTGTAAATTTGAAAATCAACATGAATTTTAAGTTTTCAGCTTCTTTGTTTGAATCAGCAATGATGGAGAATTTGGCTTAAAAAAAACCAATGTAAGGGAGAAAGAAAGAGGAACTGAATTCTTATATGACGGGGTAAAAATCTTTCCTTGTTAAATTTCCATAAACTGCCAACTCTTAAATTTAATTCAAATATACACACATCATTTTACTTGAAACATATCCATTATCATGCTATACTTCAGGTCGAGCTGCTTTCTATGCTAGAACAGTACACCATTCTGAGGCAGGAAAAGGAGCTAGAATGACAACGAATGAGAGTATGTAGTGTGCTTATTACATCTGATGCATTGAATAAAATTTTTCCTTTCCTAACTTTGAAGTACTTTAATATCTTAGGACCAAAATAAGCTTCAAGGACATCTTCTTACAGAACAAGAGGCTCTATTTGGATCAAAAGCAAGCCCTTCAAAGAGTGTCAAAAGAGCTCCTAGATTCTCCATGGGAGGTAGAACAGCAGCCAACAAGAGATACTCTCTATATGGCTCAATGTTGCAGCTTGGAGAGGTTCATCCCTAACAAATTAACAGTTGAGCAATGGATTTCGACTTTGTGAACTAGAGGCTAACAAAGGAGGTTGCACTTAAACTTTGAAAGGTGGCTACCAATTACTCAGTTGAGTTGCTAGCATAAAACAACCACATACTTACTACTGGTTGAATGAATGCAAAGATTATCAACAATGGTAGTGCCTTGGAACTAGCATGTTCCTTGTAGTTGAGTCTTTGAGATTGATCTGTTGCTGAGTCTGCGTAAATATGTTGCTATCACTGGTGTCTTACGCATCATGTTGCTGGTGTCGCTGGTGTCCAGCCACATCATGTTGCCCCTCGCTTCCTGTGTACTGATCAACAATGGATATGATCCCAACAACACAACGAGTGATCGATAACCGCAATGCCCATCCGGCGTTACATCCTGCAACTGATCAATGTAAGGAAACATGAAGTCGTTAACATTGTCAACTCCAAAGTTGAAATCCAGCCACATCATGCTGCCCCTCGCTTCCTGTGTACTTGTCCCTG
Source organism: Fallopia convolvulus (assembly GCA_964016875.1). NCBI lineage: Eukaryota > Viridiplantae > Streptophyta > Magnoliopsida > Caryophyllales > Polygonaceae > Fallopia > Fallopia convolvulus. Next base: position 28,021,932 of record OZ024729.1, read on the forward strand.
TCGCAACCTTTTTCGGGGCCTTGTTGGTTGAGCCCTTTGGCCTTCCACGCTTTTTTCCGGGCAATGAGGTTTTTACTTGGCTCTCCTTTTCCTTCAGTTGCTTCTCCTTTTCATATGCCTCCATCCGATGCTCAAGCAAAGTATTATTCCTCTTTATGGACCACTTAGTGGACCCCTTTGGTCGTCCCCTCTTCATAACATCTACCTGCTCAATCAAAGACGACTTATTTCCCAGAACATTGTCTACAAACGACTCTATGATCGAGTACACATGGTCATATGTCAATTCACCCCGACGGTTCCTCTCCACCATATCTTCCCATCTGATCTCGGTAAGTTCTTTTGACTCTTTGTCTTCTATGGGCATGCGCTTCGGATCTACTCCCTCCCATACCACCTGATGCCAAAATGGGTGTATGTCACCTAGCGGGATCAGCCGCTTAGTGAGAATGGCTTGGGAAATCCTATGACGGCAAGGAAGACCCATGCACTCCTGTACCCAAAAATCAACACACTCTTTCTCTAATTTTCCTTCTGAGGCGTCCCTGTTCAGGTCGTAGTATATATTCAACAACTTCAGAATGCACAATGTTGATACTTTGTAAAATAGGCGCATGAATATCGTCCTAATAATATTTAACTCAGTTGGAATCTTGCTACGTGACATCTCCAGATCCCCTCGTATATCATTAACTTGGGACTGAATGTGATTGTGGATCCTTCCGATCACTATGTTGAAGCCTCCTCGAGAACTGTCAAGTATTTTTTTAAGGACACTGTGCATGCCCTCCCTGTGTCATACATATTAGTATTATAAATAATGTACATTACAAATGTGTAAATCACACAATTTTAACAACCAAAAATATATAAACCATTAAAACGTGTGTACCTGTTTGTTGTTCTCGTTTCGAAGTGGGTACAGTGATCGGTCCATGCTCTAACTATCGACTTCTTGTAAGGCCCGAGCCATGACCTCTCAACATACTTCATCAGCCCTCCCCAATGCGCTTTGACTTTTCTAATCCTATCCTCGTATTTTTCATCCGTTGTCGACATGAATATTCCCTTACATCTATTCGCAAACCTTAATCCAGCTTCCCTGTTTTCTAGGATACCTATGGCGTATGCTAATATGTTCGCCTTGACATGCACCCAACATAGAAGATGTTTCACCTCCTCTCTGAACACAGCTTCCTTTGCGTTAATGATTGCCCTCTCTCGATCTGTGACAATCGCATTTGACATTGCTCCCACTTCCTGAAAAAAACGCCTCAAACGCGCCAACACCCATGAATAACTAGCGGTGTCTTCTCTTGAGAGAAATGCAAAACCTATGTTGAAAGATCTATTAGTGCATGTAAACCCAACCATCTGCAACAAAGCCACCTGTCAATACATGAAACAATTATACAACTTTACAAAAACAATAATTGCCTCAGTATATAATTAAAAACTTAAAAGATTGTACATGTTGGTCTTATATGTGCTGTCCATAATGGCGACATACGGAAACAACTTCAGTAGATGCAGCGAGGTGGGGTGCACAAAGAAGAGGATATCAATATAATTTGAACCACCTATCCTATTCGGAAATACTTTGTAACCTTTTCTTTGTAGAAAATGTAGTGCATATTGGGTGGTTGTCAGATTTGCACTATCCTCTTTCAAATACCGTGCCCTCAAATTTGAAACTTGTTTCCTTGATGTCGCATTTCCGGGGTAAATATTTCTCAACCACTCCACTATATGAGCAGGTGGCACATATATATATCTCAATTCCTTCACAAGCAGTTTTTGTGCTTCCGTCATTCGGCCTGAAAATGAATTGCCGAGCAGACTAGTGGGGAGGTCGTGGTTGTGGACTCCGCACACAACCGTTAGTGCCCACTTCTCGGTCGATTTACTTCTAACACCAAGCAACTCGAATTTGCATTTGCACTTTGTGTACAGTGTTTGCACCTGAGGCGGTGTAACAGTAGGGATGAAATCACCCTTCTTCCCAGGTCTATACATACCATGCCTATGACATGCTAGCCTGACCAAATTTGCATTTGACGTTTTTATTGGCAACGCCATATTTCTTTCACGCCCAACTTGCCTAGCCCAGGCTATCATTTCATCTCGACTATCCCACACCCCATCGTGATGAAAGTCAGCTGAAAAATCTCTCCCATTTACCTATTTATAAATTAAAATTAATTTCAATTAAACTGCAAATACACACACTATGTTTTTAACAATAACATATTTTTTACTATTATTTTCCATTCAACTCTACACTATTAAATAACAATAATATTTTTTCTAAACGGATATAATCAATACAAATGTATAAGATTAATAATTTAATTTTTTTAATTTACAATACAAATAATGATACCTTCAAATTTCTGAATATAAAACTATAAACTCCAATTTAAATATATGATTTTTTAAACAAAAAACTAACCTCGACTATGTCGTTTTCTTCTTTGTCAACGTCTATTTCTCCTCCTCCTTCTTCTTCAAAAGATGATGACAACTCTTCATAAGATGATGATGATTCCGCTTCATAAGGTTCATCTGAAAAAGGCGATTCCATCGATGAATTTTCTTCATATGATCTATTGGATGCCATTGTATTTTGTGAAAGTTGTGTTTTTTACTCATAAACTTTGTGATCTATGAATATATATATATATAGGGATTCAATGTTTGATATGTAATCTATCTTATGACATAAAGATATAAATAAGAGTAAGAATATAATTTTTTTTTCCAAATTTACGTAAACACACTTAATTCCATGGCGGTGGCGTAGCGCGCAGGGAAAAACTCCCCAAACCCTTACGCTTCATGAAGCGTCACTCTTTATGAAGAGTGACGCTTCGTGAAGCACATGCCCCCGGGTATGACCCCGGCGGAGGGCACTCTTTGGGTCATACGCTTCATGAAGTGTATGAATCTTGTGTGCACCGGGCGTTTTTTTCCAGTGCATAAGGAATCGGCCTTTTCTTTTCTTTCCTTATTTCTTCTTTCTACTAATACATAAAAAAAGGCCAATTATTTTGCCCCAATTCATCAATTTGATCCGTGTTCAACCCAAAAAAAATTCAATTTGCCCCGTACATAAAAAATCACACTCAATTTAGTGCCCCAAATTCATCAATTTGCCCCAATACATACAAAATCTCACTCACTCCTCTTCATTTTCTCCCAAATCCGTCAACGTCGTGACTCGCCGCCACCACCACCGTACTCGTCGCCTCCATTCACGCTATTATCCACCGACCCGCCCCAAGTCATCGTCGGAAGCCATCGAAACACCGCCTTCCTTCTTCCTCTGTTTTTCTGGTATAGCGGCTGGGGAAGACGACTGGTATAGCATCGATGAGGAGGGGGATGGTTTGGCGGGGAGTTCAGCAGCGACGCAACACCTACAGATGAGGAGGCGGATGGTTTGTTGTAGCTCGAATTCCAGATCCCAGATCTGGTATAGCGGGTCGGGGAAGACGACTGGTATAGTCACATTCTTCTCGGGCTGGGGAAGACAACTAGTATCCCAGATCTGGATTGTTTTCCGCCCTCTTCCCCATCGCGCTGCTCATCGACCCCCGACCACTCGCTGGGGGTGGTGGTATCGAAAATTATGTGTCGTGTGTAACCTCATCGAGCGGTGAAGAATGAGATCGAACAATCCGAAATTAGGCTTAGATTTGAGGATTATCATCTACAAAGGGGTTATTTGAGAGCTCAAAAGGAGTGTTAATGGTGGATTTGAATTGATTTTGCCCTCTCCCTTTGAACCCTAAGAGCATGTGCAACCAAGAGGAATCAATCTCCTCTTTGCACTCTCTTTCCTCAAAGAGGAGCTCCTCTTGGTTGTAAAAATTGAAAGGGGAATCCCCTTTCAAAGAGGAATGAGAGTAATCCCCTTTCCATAGTGGAATGAATGCTTTGGCCCTTGTGCCCAAAGAGGAACATTCACACATTCACAAGTTGACACATGTATCCAACTTTCAACTAACTTCATTTATTTCATTTCAACCTATCATTAAATATATTTCCAACAAAATAATAATTAATGTTGATATTTTTTTAAAAAAAATTAATCAATTTTTACAATTTTTATTATCTATAAATAGAGTCTAATATTGTTGTTCATTTCTCACAAACTCGTCTTAGCTTTTCTTTCTCTCCTTCACTAATACTACTACCTTCCATGGATAACCACAATAAAAATCCAAATAACTCAAACACCCAATATAATCCGAATACATTTAATTTGGATCAAGTTCAATCCATGTTACAAATGTTTGGTAATCAACCAAGGCCAATTAATCCAAATTATTTCCAAACCTTTTCACAAATTCTTCCCAATCAATTTCAACAATCTTCCCAAAATTTTAGCCAACCAATTGATGTTTAACGCTATTTTTAATTTTTTTTTTGCATTTTATAATGATGTTTGAAGTTATCTTAATGTTAATTAAGTTTATTTTTTATTAGTAATTAGTTTATATTATCTTAAATCCAAATTATTTAAGTAAATATAATTTATTCTTAATTCATTTGATTAACTAACTTTGTAAAAAATATTGAATGATATAAAATATGTAGTAAATATATATATTAAAGTAGGAGAGAGGAATGAAAAGGGTATACCTTGTGTTGTGGGGGGAAATAGAGAAAGAGGAAGAGAAGGAGGAAAGGAAAAGTGAAAAATGATGTGGATGATAGAGAAAATGATGTGTCCAAAGGAGAGAATGAGAGAGAAAAATGAGAGAGGATTGCACCTCCTCACCATTGCACATGCTCTAAGCTCTAATTCTGCAACTTGCAGACCACAAATTTCTTTGATTTTATTTGGGAGAAGAAGGTAAAATTAAAACCCCAAATTTTAATTAAAATATAATAAAAAGGGAAAAACAAGATTGTCTCGTCAAAAACTAACGACAAAGAGGACGAAAAAAAGCTTTGGGTGGTATTTGGGCAACAAAAGGTTGTATATGGGTTGTTTTCAGTAATTTGTTATTAGGCGGGTGGTTAAGTGGAATATGACGTATCATACGGGTGGTTTCCGACAAAAGACTCTATTTTTTAAATGTTTAAAAATACTTAAAAATTAATTATTTTTCCTAAAATAGTTAACTATTCCTAAAATTTTTGGAAACTAAAACAATAAATCAGATCTGATATTTCTTGGGACGGAGAAGAAGGAACCAGATCCAGAACTACAAGAACCAGATCCACCGACAACCACAATAGAAAGGAACCAGAGAGTGAGGACAGAATGGCGGAGTTGAAGTTCGAATTCTTCACCACCAACAAAAAGGAACTAGATCCAGAACTAGAGGGAGTGAGGACGGAACGATGAACTCGAAGAAAGAGTTCGAATCTTCACCGCCGGAAAAAAGAATTCAAACTGAGGAATTCGAACTCTGCTTAGGGTTGTTCATTGGTTCAGGTAATTCGGTTTTTACCTGAAAACCGAACCGAACCGAACCGATCCAAGGTACTTCGGTTCGGTCCTCGGTTCAAGATTTTTTCTAGTTCGGTTTTCGGTTCGGTTCGGTTCGCTTTCGGCTCGGTTCGGGTAAACCGATTTATTTAAATATATAAAAAAATATATCCCTTACACCTTACCTATGTGAGTTGTATTAATTATTATTGTAGGTTTTGAGTTCGGTTTAGGGTTAAATCAGTTTTAGTTCGGTTTGGGTTCGGTTCTAGTTCGGTTTGTAATTCGGTTCGGGTCAAAAATTGGTTCGGTTTAGGGTATTCAGTTCTATATTTTGGGTTAGTTTTTACCCAATCAGGTAATTCGGTTCCTACCTGAACCAAACCGAACCAAACCGAACCCAAATCGAACCCAAACCGAACCGAACCGAGCTTATTCGGTTCGGTCCTCGGTTCCGGAAATTTCCTAATTCGGTTTTCGGTTCGGTTCGGTTTTTATCGGTTCGGTTCGGTTTTGGACCGATGAACAGCTCTAACCGTGCTTCTTATTTCTCAATTGATAAAGATCCAAAATTTCACTGTTTTTGCTAGATCTGAGGAATTCGAACTCCATGCCCTCAGATCCAAAATTTTACTTGTTATGCCCTCAGATCCAAAAGTCGGCGGTGAAGAATTGGAAAGTCGGGGATGAGGAATGTCTCCATGTCAACCATGCATGCTTCTTATGCCCTCTTTCTCCGAGTCCGTCGATCCTTCCTTGCTCTCTCTTGTTCTAGTTTCTCGCGATTCAGTCGTTCTGTCCTGCACTCTCATGAGTCCATCGTTCTTGCTACTTGTAGCCCATCGTTCATGCTCTCTCTTGAGTCCTCTTTTGTACTGTAAGCCATTCATTTGCTAGGTTGCAAAGGGAATAAAAATGGAGGGAAGACGGATTCGTTCATGCTCTCTCCTAAGTCTTCATCTTCATCTACAATTCTCGTTCACGAAGAAGAAGAAAAAGGAACTAAAAAAAGAAGAAAAAAACGATGGAATAAGCTTAATCTTAAGCTAAAAAAACTCAGTATGATATTTATTTAGTTTTTCTTTTTTTTTTGGTTAAATTTTTTAATTTGTTTAATTTGCTTCTTTTTTTTGTTAATTTATTTCACATGTGATTTAAGATTCACTCTCTCATTAGAGAGTGGACTACACGCAAATTGCCACATCAGCAAATAAGTATTCAATAGAACACAAATAGTAAAATTCAAGTGTTTAATAAAACAAACTCAAAGGTGCGTGTCTAAATGACTAATTGACGCAAATACAGGTGTTTGTATATGTATTCTGCCATTTTTTAAGTGTCATCAAATATGTGTCATCACGTAGAATTTTTCTAGTGTCATCAAATATATGTCAACAAATGTGTCATCAAACCGTTAGATGACAAACAAGTATCATCAAAGGACCTTGATGACATTCATTTGTTTGTCATCAAAGGGCCTTGATGACAAACAGCCGTCATTAAATGTCATAAGATTGTCATCAAGTGTCATCAAAGTCTTTCAAAGGTCCTTGATGACATACAACCACATAAAAACAACTCTCATCGACAAAAAATAATAATAAAGTTGTCATCAAATATCAATCACTTATCATCATCACATAAGAACATGTGGTACTAAAGTGTCATCAAAAAAATTATTAATAATCCTATGTGGGATTCGAACCCACATCATTATTCTTTAAGCAAAATGTTCTACCATTTGAGCTAATAGGCTAAGTACATTTTAAAGTGAAAGTAGATCAAGTACATATCATTTTAGATATTTCAAATAAGTTAAAATTCAACCATCATCAATTTCATCAAAGCCTTGATAACATTAAGCGGTCATCAAGATTTGATGACAATAATGTCATCAAGCTTTGATGACAATAATGCCATCAAGGCTAAAGCGTCGTCAAGTGTCATCAAAGGCTTTCAAAATAATTGTCATTAAATCTAAAATGCAAATATTTAATAAATAGTTACCACATTTTGCACAAGTTTTTGCAGGAAGATTCATAGTTAATAAATCAAATGCAAATATTCAATAGTAATGAACTGAATCAGATAAAAAAAACATTAATGAACTGAATATATCACTAAATTCTAGTGCTAAAGCTATGGCCGAAGGGGCCTAACATGAAATTTATCAACAAAAAAAAACTAATTTAAAACTCTAACTTCAACAAATTAGTCACATAAACTCAAAGCTTTACATGTAATGTGCTTTTGAGATAATAATCTCAACCAACTATATTTTAAAGATTTATAATGACTACACAATATGTAGTGTTTGATTGTCGTGTCAGCAAGATGTGGTAATTCTCTTCACCAATTAGTTATAATGCCTCTAGGGAAGCTATGTATTCATAGCCAAAACAGGTTATACAAGAGAAGACACTCAAAAAAATTGAAGTCACTTAAAAATTAGGATACCAACAGAGAACTAATTGAAGTCACTCAAAAATGAAGTTTTTTGCAACAGATCTTCTAAATTCAACATGAAAAAGTTAAGATCTTCGATAAAGGTATCTTTTTTTCTAACTTTGCATCTTCAACTCAAGACTACAAATTAGAATATGAAAAGGGGGAAATATTGAGAGTCAGAATAGGAAACCTTAGCAGTCTTAGCCAGCAGTACATTAGAAAGAGTCGGCCAAGTCTTCACCCCATCACCGGACAATCCGTCAACTTCATCCATGGTGAATTCATCCCCAAGTTGCCATTATCTACAACCTCTTTCCGATCATGAACTAAAGTACCGTTCTCCACCATTTCCCTCGCATAAACTTGTGCAAAGATGCTCGCCTGACCAAAAGTGAGAAACCTCCAAAGCGAAAGAGATGGACCAAATCGAAGTCCCGAACCTTCTCGATGGAGGAGTAGGGGAGATCAGAAGAGGCAAGAGAGAAAGGTTTTTGAGAGAAAAGAAAGTCAGGATTGAGGAAAGGAGGGGAGAGAAAATAAAAATATAGAGATTATATACTTAACAAAGTCCTAAGTATTATGGCCGTTCATTTCCGCACACTTTTTTTTATGTTGCGCACTCTGATATGGACGGATTCGTAACCCGCACATAAAAACCGGATTTTTGAAAAACCATGGACGGATTCTGAACCCGTACAAAAAGTGACACCCGGTTTTCAAAAAAATCCGGCTTTATGGGCGGGTTGACATCCCGCACAAAAAAGGACAGACATATGGGCGGGTTGAAAAACCGCACATTTTTTAAAAAAATCGGACACTTTCAACTGGTTCCGAACTAGCACAAACGCAAATCTAAAAAAAACGTGTTCCTGTACGGGTTGACAATCCGAACAAAAAAACCGTTTTGAGGTTGTACTAATTTTAAACCCGTCCGAAACTAGGGTGCCGTAGTCTTGTGCGGTTTTTAAACCCGCACAAGAGGGGGGGGGGGGGGGGGATATATAGTAATTAACTAATTGCTAAAGTAATTACACTACATTTCCGTTTTATTTTATTTTATTTTAAACACAAAAAATCAAATTAAACTAGCTAGATCTATTATGATGAGTACTTTTAAAATATTAATAATTTTGGCTTATTTTTAAAATATAATTACTACATTGTAAAGTAAAAAGTTGTAGCTAATTATTAGTTAATAATTAAAAATAAATTATAGGTTATTTTAATATCTTTGCTATTAGAATAGAGATGAAATTTTTTTACATACTCAATTTATTGTTTATTTACTTTATATAAGTATATTCTTAATTACTATAAATATTATATGTATTTATTTTAATATTTATTATTTAAAATAATAATATAATAATATCTATTACTAATAACTAAAGCTGAAGTAAATTCTGCCACCACATTGCGCCACATCACCCCTTTATTAAAATAATAGTTTTTATAGTTAATTATGCAAAAAAGTTATCTTCAAGTAAACACAAAGAAAAAATAATATTTGTACAAATTTATCTCCAAATAAACATAAAGATAATTAGTATATTTTACCAATATAGATAAAAAAGGATATTATATTTATCATATTTGTAAAAGATAAATTATAAAATTATAAGAAAAAATATGTACATGTGGTCACATATATATTTTTTAAATAAAAATAGCCATATAAATGATAATAGATGAAATATCTATCATAACTATAACCTAAAGCGGAGGTTTAAAAAATTATTAAACAACACATGTCACTTTTAGATTGGACCACACCACCCCTTTTTTAAAAAATAATCTTTTATTTTTGGACATGATAAATTCTTATTCATGTTTTTAGAATATAGGATTGAAAATCCCATTATTAAACAAGCTTTTATTTTTGGATATGATATATAGGAAGATCATTAGTATATATTTTTATGCTATCATACAAATTCTAGAATATTTATTTTATTTTTAGATAGAATCGTTTTTTAATTAAGATATCTTAATTGAATAGTTATTTTTGTAATCGTATATTACTAGCAATCTCTTTGCCAATTTGGTTATTATTATAATCCAATCATTTGTTACTTTATATGAAAAAGATATTGATTAGTTATATGATAATTGTCTTATCTTTTTACGCAGATCATAACAAAAGCATTTACATGATAATTTTTTTCGAATAATAATATATTTGAAAATATTTTATTATTAATATTTTATTTAAGAAAAACCTGTACAATGTACAGGAATACATACTAGTGTTATCCTATTTGTCAATCATCGTAACCGACTCCGCCCCTCCTTTCAATTTGTTTTGGCTCCACCACTGCACAAGAGCACCATTTTTACGCGGAATTTCGCTCATATAATCTGCGGGTTTCAAACCCGCACATTAGCGGTAGATACAGGCTGCCTCCTGAAACCCCCTCCTCTCTCATTCGGGTGATCTTAGGCGTTGATTGCTGTCATTTTTTGCTCTAATAGAGCCCCTGCTTTTATAACAGGAATAATAAATAATCAAGTAACCTTATGCTAGTTCAATTCTAAATAGTATAATATAAGATTAACTAGAGTGTTAACCCCCATTTGAATTAATGTTTGTTATTAATTCAAATGTCTAAGTTTTTGGAAATTATAACATATGATTAAGTGTACTAAATTAATTAAATTTTATTGAATTAGGGTTAACCCCCATTTGAATTAGGGTTTAATTAGGGTTAAGGTTTTAGGATTTAGTTAGGGTTAAGGTTATAGGGTTTAGGGTTTAGAAATTGTTCTAATGATTTAGAATTGTTCATTCTTATATGAATTTGTTATAATGAATTAGAATCGTTAATTCTTATAAAAAATCGTTATAATGGTTTAGAATCATTCATTCTTATAAGAAATCGTTACAATCGTTAATTCTTATTAAAAATTATTATAATGAATTAGGATTGTTTGTTGCTTATAAAAAAATCGTTATAATGAATTCTAATAATTTATTCTTATATGAAATTGTTATAATGGTTTATGGTTATTATAATCGTTTAGAAATTAGAATCATTCATTCTTATACGAATCGTTATAATCGTTTAGAATCATTCATTCTTATACAAAATCAATGAAAATGAACAATTCTCAATGATTGTAACGATTTCATATAAGAATGAATGATTTTAATTTTAGATAACGATTTCTTATAAGAATTGACGATTCTAAACAATTATAACAAATTCGTATAAAAACGAACGATTCTAATTCATTATAATGATTTTTTTTAAGAATGAACGATTCTAAACGACTATAAGGATTTTATATAAGAATGAACAATTCTAAACCACTACAACGATTTTGTATAAAAATGAACGATTCTAAGCGATTATAACGATTTCGTATATATAAGAATGAATGATTCTAAACAATTATAATAATCATAAATCAATATAACAATTTCGAATAAGAATACATTATTAGAATTCATTATAATGATTTCTATATTTTTGCAACACAATAATTCTTGAATTTTTTTTGTTAAACATAATATTTCTCCAAAATATAAAATACATTACTTAATTAGTTCATATACAATTATAATATACGTTATCATTTAAGATACTACAAAACATTGTCTTATAGTGTACATGTATAATTTTGTAGGTAGAGTGATTAGACCTTAACAAACAATTAAAAAAAATAAAAAAATGTATGTCGCTTTGTACTCCATGCATGGACTTACCTTTTTTATAAAAGAAAATTGCACGTAAATACTAACAAAAAGAAAGGATAAAGAAGTAAATTTAAAAATTAAAATGTTTATATGGCATAGTTAGATGGGTGACAAATAGTCCATCATTTTCCCTCCTTTCGTCTCCACGCATCCACCGTAATTACCGTATCAACAATAAAATACCATTCCCTTTCTTAATTAATCCCACACTTAATAACAAATTAAATAATTTATACATATTGTTATGTTTGTATGGAATTAATTTGGATAGTCCACCATATTGCCAGTTTTGGCCACCATGTGGCCGTATCAACAATAAAATATGGAATTAATTTGGGTGACAAATAGTCCAGGCATCCACATATGGCCGACTCATTCGAATCACCTTAATGAAATAATGTGTGGAAGTGGAATTAATTTGGACTAACTCACCCATTTAAAAAAAAATAAAAAACACATCCAAATACACCCTTGTGCGGGTTTGAAACTCGGACAGAAAATAAACTAATTTGTGCAAGTTTGTAATAGGTCATTGTATGAGCGTGTTTGCAATCCGCCCAGGACAATACTTTTTTTAGCAAAAATCCGATTCCCTGATATGTCAAACTATCACGATTGAATCGGATTTTTTTTAATTATGGACGGTTTTCGAATCCGCACAAGGGAACCCCAAAATCATCGGGCGCGTTTGCGACCCACACAAAATAATCTGGTTTTCCTTAATTTTTGGACGGGTTAGGGATCCGCCCAAGAAAACCCGGTTTTTCCTTATTTTTTCGACGGGTTTGGGATCCGCACACTACGAACCCGATTTTTAAAAAAAAAATCATGGGCGGATTTAGAATCCGCACAAACTAGAGTGCGCAACATAAAAAAGGGAGTGCGCAAAAATTTGCCGAGTATTAAGGGTAGTGGGCCAAACGCCGAAATAGGAGGGATAAACATACTTTTTTCACCCAATTCCCTCTAAAAATATAAAATGCAACTATTTTTGTGGGTGAGTATTTGTATTTTACGTGTTTTTAAAATATTAATAATAATAGCTTAAACTTGTCGTGCCATGCACGACAATAAGCTAAAAATTAAAAGTATTTTATTGTTGTGTTAAGGGAATTAAGGAAAAAATATTCCAAAATATTCTTTGAAATTATTCTAAAATATTAAAGTTATTTTGTTGTAGTGTTAATCCAGTTTTAAATATTTATCTTTAAAAGATATTAGACATGATTAAGACAATTTTATATATGGAATAATTGTGAATAAAGTAATTTTTTAAAATATTCTATAATATTGTCAATATTTTATTGTAGTGCTAAGCTAATTTTAAGTAGACAATATTTAAAAAGATATTAGACATAATTAAGGAAATTTTATATATGGAATAATTGTGAATAATGCAATTTTATATCATGTAATAATCTACAAATGTGAAGGACACAAGAGTAATTAGTCAAATAAATTTCCCTATGTATCATAATTAAATGGACGACATGTAGGATAGAGGGATTCGACTTTAGTTATATTACTAGTGTAGTACCCGCACCATGCGCAGATCTTGTTAAAGTTTTACTTAGATTTTATATCAAAAATATAGTGTTAAATAAAAATTCAGCATTAGTATTTAATGTCACTACAATCTTTACAATTTATCCATGATAGTTTCTTATACTTGAATTGAAAAAAATAAAAATATTTTAGATAACATCTATATAATTTCTCTATATTGACAAATATTATATTATCTAGAAATATCATATATAAAAAAAACAAGAATGAACATTTAATGTTACTACAATTTATGGTGGTAGTAGTGAAAAGATAAAAAGAATTGGCATTAACATTATAAAAATGAATTAAAAATTTAATGTAACTATTGCTAATTATATTTTAAATACAATCTTTATAATTTTTCTAGGCTAATCGATCTTATATTCAATAGAAAGATCTTATATTTAAAAAGATTTAGCATTCATATTTAAAAATTGACACATGGTATGATATGGCTGGAATATATAATGAAGTGTATATTAGAACAATTAAAACTTGACAAAATCCTATGTGACTTATTGTGGGACCGTCACAGGGAAAATGTTTGAGGTGGTGCAACTTAATATACTAAATTTGTGATGTTAATTTAGCTTATGGTTAAAAATAACGGAATGTGATCTAAGTAGAGTTGTAAATTTCATTTATATTTTCTAGGGTTGATTAATTTCTTTTAGGGGTTACTAGCATATATACCCGTATCATGTACGGATTTGGTTAAATATAATTAAATAATTTAATAAAAATTTATTTATAAATATTGTAATTCTTTATTGTTTTTACAGGAATATGAATAAAAAAATTCGATTTTTTTAATTCAAGATCTAATATCTTTAATTTAAAAAAAACTTAGGGTAGTATATAACTAATAAAAAATATAGTGAATATAATAACGTACAAAATTTTTTATGTGAAGGATATTAATTACTTATAATTCTTGTTAAAAATAAAGGATAATATATAACTAATTAAGTAAATGTATGAGTAATAAGAAGAAATTAAAGATTTGAGTAGATAAGGTCGAATGAAATTTAGGTAATTAAGAAAATATTTATTAATTAATTCAAGGAAAATGAGATAAGAACAAATCAAAGATTTAGTTATTGCATTTTAAAAAATTTATATAAAAATAAATATATTTTCTAAAATTAGTTTTGAATTAATTGTTTTAGAGTCTTGATGACTTGGCGCCACATATGCGAATTGAATATAAGGTCGACACATAAGCGAAATCAACTAGAGATTGACATGTGTTAGAAAGGCTCCTTCTTTAGTATATAGATAGATAGTAACTCTATACATAAATCCACCAAATTCGGAAAAATAACTATCACATGGAATCCAACTGTGTAACCTGTGTTCTATCGGGAGAAAAATCAGCTAGCTGTAGCCGAATTCATCTTCACTGCATTTCATTCCTTGTTTCACCACTTAGCATACAAGCAATGAATCCATTGTTTCTATCAAATCAACAGTTGACATGGACAGCCACATAATAGTAACTTATGAGCCAGGTAAGAAAGGAACATGGGCAAGTGTAGTAGGCAACGAAACATTAAGATTATGAATTGCTAAATAAGCTGCAATTCCAGCTGCATAACCTGCAAAAGCAAAACCACTCACCTGCCAAAAAAAACGAAAAAAAAATGAGACAGTTCTAAGATAAGGGAGCCCGAAATAAAGCAGCAAGATTGACAATTGAACATTAGGTGAAAAATACCTTGCGCAAGTACCAGAAGAAGTCGACCTTTTCCATTCCCATGAAGGCAACACCAGCAGCAGATCCTATAACAAGCATGGACCCACCAGTACCAGCACAAAACGCTATTAACTGCCAGAACTCCGCATCCTGGGGAAATGAAGTGAGGTCGTACATCCCCATTGTAGCTGCAACTAGTGGAACGTTGTCTATGATGGCTGATACTACTCCTATTGCACTTGCAATCAGCTCAACATTTGGAATATGAGCATCCAAGTAATTTGCTAGCTCTCTGAGAATCCCAGCTGCTTCCAAGCTAATTCACCACCAGAAAGATGAGCATAAAGGTCATAGAAAGAAAAATAAGGTCATCAAATCAAATAAAGCAACTAATAAAACTTGCAAGGATGCATCATTTTATTGATTTACTAGCAAGAATCCAGAGGAAGCTGGTCAGATCCGGAAAAAAATCTTCTAGTATGATGGCCTATAATCCTTGGGGTGCATTTGGATTACCAAGGAGAATGCATTATGTTTCATTATAATGTATATATATTAAAATTTCAGTATTTAATGCAATATAGTACAGCATAATGCATTATCTTTGCTAATCCAAATGCACCCTTGGTCTTTTGACTTTCGACATTAACCACAACATAGTTGCAATAAGGTCTTCACAAAGGCATGGAGAACGAATTTACTTGTAAGCATTACCTACCTGCTTACTGACAAAAGAATTCCTAGGAAGAATAAGGCCCCTTGAGTATCAATGCGGGATAAAGCCTGTGGTACTTTTAACCTCTGCCTTTCTGATTCACCGTAATGGATAGCATCGGTCAGAATCCATAGAACTCCAAGTCCAAACAACATACCCATAAATGGAGGCAATCCAGTAAGGCCCTTGAATACAGGTACAAATATCAAAGCACCAAGACCAACATAGAAAACAAGCTGGCCACGAGGCGCCATCTGTTCAGACGTCAAGACATTGGGAGAATCTTGTCCCTTCCCATCTACCTCACTGTTTTTCCCAAGGAAAAGGTCATACTACAACTTTAGAATTGAAAAAGAAACATCCTAATCATTAAAGCAAATCTTTCTTCTTTAATAGCTATAATACCTAGTAAGTGACATGAGGGCTAAAGGGACAGCCAAAGATATGGCAGAAGGAATCAGCAAGCCCTGGAAGGAAAGCGAAGGATAAGTTGGAGAAAATGTTTCACAATGTAATTATGAGATTATAAATTAATACAGCATAAAGTAGGGATTTTGAGCTCAATTAGATTGTAATTGACTATATAAGTGGGATAATCAATATCATGATATCGCAATTCTGACCTGCATTGTTGGCAGTGTTGAAATTTGGCCATGTATCCACAGCATAGTTGTTGTGACATCACCAATAGGAGTCCATGCACCTCCAGCATTTGCAGCTATTACAACAACAGCACCAAGAAGCCTGTTGGCATCTTCTCATTAATGAGATGCAGTTCTGAGAATCTAAATTCCTAGAAACAAACTTTCTTGATTGAGAAGAATTTCAAACTAAGAAAATACCCTGTAACAAAAGTACAACAATATCTACCCAGATGGATCCCGGTACTCTGGGACGGGATCTGGGGGGTCGAGATGTACGTACCCTTTCCCCGGGTGCAAATCGGGAGGGTATGTAAGGCGGGCCCAAACCAACGGAAAACCAACACAAAGGAAAAGGCAGCAAATAGAAAAGGGGGGAAAGGGCGAGAACGAAGAGGTAAAAAGAACGCAGAAAGCCGGAAAATGATAACATTTGGCACAGTACCTAGACAAATAATCATTTGGCACAGCTTGAGAACAGCACCTCCCCCATAACCCCCTTTCCCAATAATAAAGAAAATAACCTCAAAATTGATTCTCATCACATAGAGCATGCATCAGTATTATCATTAAATCAAGGAGAAAATGATAACATCTAGCCAAGACTGGTTATTAGTTAGAGATGGAAGTTAGGCCAAATTTCACTCAAACTGAAAACTAATCATGCAAACTCAGACAACTGGGTCAAACTATTCCAAGGATATTCTGCGATTACATTTTCAGAATGCTTATATAGGTTACTTTTATGTTTTTCGGAAAAGAATCTTTTTCGAATCAACAGGAATAATTTACCAAATAATTGAGGTTGAAAAATCTATCAATATGCTCTGCACCAACCTTAAGGGGGTGGTTTTACAACAGTGGATGCTGTTCAAAGAAAGTAAGAATCAAACAGATAAATCTGTCATATACGAGCTGCAGTAATATTAAAGAAGAGAATAGCATACTTGCGGTATTCTGATGGGGGTACAAGCTTCCTCAGCAAAGATACCATGACAATAGTAGAAGTCAAGTTGTCAAGGATTGAACTGAGGAAAAATGTCACAAACCCAATCTGCAATAATAATTTAAGCTGTCAAAAAAAAAACCTATGTTTTTCTTTTCTGAGAAGGGTGGCCCATAACTTCCATATAAAGCATTCATGCAGTTGTTGCGAGGAAAAATTTAGATCAAGGAAATTAGAGTTAATTAGTGATCCTGCAGACATAATTTGTTGAACAGAAGTATCTATCCTACATATTGAGGAAGAAATACAACATACAACAGGATAGTGCACTCACCACCCAAAGGAGAGTTCTTGGCTTGCGTGTTGTTATATTGTCAGTAACAAGCTTGAAACCTTGATGAGCATCTACAATTTCGACAATGGTCATTGCTCCAAGCAAGAAGAACACAATCTGACTGACTTCAGCAGAGGCATGCTCTAGCTCTGAAACAGCTACCTCAGTGGATGGTGCCTACAAATTATTCTATACTTCAACATTGTTGAGTTCCAAAAATGTAAAATAAAACAAAAATAAAAATCTTCCCTGAATTAGAGAGCTTTGAGTTGCAAGGTTAAGTGATTAACTATGTTAATACCAGGTACCAGTTTTGGTAAATAGCTTGGTAATAAGCCTACCCAGCAGTACTATTTGAGAAGAAAGAGATTATTCATTTATTTACTGATTCATATGTGGGATAAGAATTCACAAAATATCCTAACAAAAATCAAAGAATAGTCTGCATAGCGAACAACTTACCCCTATACTTCTTATGACCCATAAACCCACAGCCATGAGCAATCCTACACCACTTTTGTTGAATGACAGAGATTCTTCGAAGATTATGCCCACATATCCAATCCCAAATAGCAAGGTCATAGCAAGATCCTACAACATGATACTTAATTCAGAATATGTTCAAATCAAAAGAATCTCTTTCACTGTATGATGAGTATATGAAAGATAAGACAAATCACAGCAACAACCTGGTGAGAAGCAACCCATGAATGATTTATCGCAACAGCTCCGGTTAAAGCAGCTGCAAAAATGGCTACTGCTTTCAGCAAGTCTGTCTTTGGCTGGTAAGTGGCTTCTAAATCCTTAGAACTTGTTTCATCAAGAGAACATAATGGATCACATGGTCCAGAAGAAGAAGAAAAATCCTGGAAAGTATACAAAAGAAAATATTTACTTTCTGTCGTTCCGTCTACAAATTTTATTTACCTTCAACTGTATGTTCTACTGAAAATTAGCTGAAAAAATATCAGTAAAACGGAAGGTAAGTTGAGCTTATAATGTAAGTACCGTTGTAGCCACATGTATGATTTAAGAGTGGGAGTCAAACAAGGGAAGAAAATAGGGGGCGTTGCGTCAATTTAGGAGCTTGAGCTGCTAGAGATACTTTCTTTAGTTCTCCATCAGATGAACTAAACAATTGTTTGATCAATTCCCCCTTAGTATATAAGCAACGAAAGCTAGCAGGCAAAAATCAAATTGCAGAATTCTACCGCAAAAAAAACGATAAACTAGAGAGTACCGAAGGGCATTAGAGCAGACGTGAGCAGAATCCATCGTTTCGAATGATGGAGAGTTTAGAATCAATGGACCAAACAGACAGAATCGAGAATTTTTGTATTAAATCGTTCGGCTGTAGCTCTCGGGAACAAGCAGAAGAGGGGGGAAATTAAAGTCCACTGTTATAGTTAGCCGTAAACCAATCAATTATACCGCCTATTTAATCAAATAAGATCAGAAATTGGCAGTAGAACTTGGTCCCGATATTCTCGATCGAAGAGAAGAGGGGGAAGATGAGGAAGTATCTCTAACCTTATCCTCAGCTCGCGCAATCACACTTCCCCTCTTCAAAAAATCCCCAGTTTTGAGACCCCATGGATATGCAGGAGAGAGGCCCAGCGGCGACGATTGAGCAATAGTTGATCGCCGATGCAGCAGCACGGCAGGTGGTGGAGCGATAACCGCCCATTTCTTCAACGGCCGTGATATCAGCAGATTACCGGCGACGGACAGAGAAGCCGACATTGGATTTGAAAGAGCAGGGGAGAAAGAGATTGGGTGAGTGAGAATTGCGCAGTGGAATTTGGATTTTTCTTATTCATTTCATGAGCTAAATTAAAAAAGGTTACTTTGGGGAAATCATCCATAAATTGTCATATTTCATAGGCCAAACGATGCCTAATAACTAATAGGGTTTTGCTATTTGTCGCCCCGGGGCGACAAATAAGACTCCAAATATAGAAGCTTATCTATTGAAATTTAAAAATTTATAATTCTATTTTTTCAAATATTAAAAAAGGAAACATAAAAATCTTTTCCTAACAAACAAATCACCATATCCAAAATTTCTATAGCTAACATTAATAAATTTCTTTTCTTGTATTAGTTCACTCCCGATTATAATTTCCATAACTAACATTAATAAACATAAAAACCTATTCTATAATCTTAAATCTCTAATTACTTTTTACAAATCTCAAAAATCTTTAAACAAAAAGGAAATCAAAACTGTAACAATAGAATTGACCAATCAAATTTAATAAAAACATTGCTTATTAATTCACTGTAAAAGTGAAAGCATGCAATACGTTAATAAAGTATTTAATTTTTAAAGTTTAGATTAATATGCTTAAGATTATTGTAAGTACTTTTACTGGGGAAAAAAAATTAGTGAGCAGTACACCTACAAGAGATGAATTAACTATGTACATATAGACACCGAAAAAAGAATCACTTACATAAAGTGTATATATTTGCCTCAAATAATATATGGGAAGAAATTTGATTTATAATTAATGAAATAAATCTTAGAATGATTTGTTTGTTAGGAAAAGGTTTCCTTTTTAATAATTAACAAAAAAAAATTATAAATTATAAATAAATAAAACTTCTATATTTGGGATCTTATTTATCGCCCCCGGGGCGACAAATAGCAAAACCCTAACTAATAAGTAATAACACAAATTATTACTTTGTAACTCTTAGTGGAACCAAACTTTGTAGCTCTTAGTGGAACGAACCCTCTAAAATAAAAAATAGGGATTTTTTTTTTGGTACCTTGTGATTTTAATTTTTCCTTTTGGTGTCAAAAAAAAATTCTTATTCCTTTTAGTGTCCTCGTGTTTTTAAATAATTTTTTCTTGTAACCTAAACACATTAAAATGTTTAATTCTATCCTTTTCCTAATATTTCTGTTTAAAAAAAAAAAAACTCGGTCACCGGAAATCAGCAAATAGATAACAGGTGTGGGGTTTTCTACCGCCCAAAACTAACATATCTACTAAAATCATTTTGTCACTCACATCTTTCACGCTTGATCAAAGACACAAACATGCCATATCAAATCCCAATCAAGACAATGTACAGAAAAAGATGTGAACAAAACACAAATCAGTCCTAAAAAATGAAATCAAATCAAACGAGAAACAAGGAGGTTGAATTGGTAACGACAAGATCAGAATTTGCATGTATAACCTAAAGATTCGATTTTTTTCCGAAACACTTCAATCCAAAGAAGGATAAGGGGGAATTGGTTAATTACAAGCAGGAACATGATTGATAGCGATACCAGTGCTATAGAGGGCCTGTTGAACAATATTGGGAATTTAATTAGTGTCGCCATAGGCAGAGACCGGTCCGCAATCTTGGAGAGAGCAGAAATAATGTTCTACGCGATAGAGTAGGCATCGCAACCCTTGTGAACTCGGCCATTCTCGATATCCCACCCCACTGAAGTCTTCGCCTTAACATACTGCTCCGCCGCGACATCTTCCGCCACCAGCGTTGCCGCTGCCGCTTCTCCTCCGTTCATCTCTCCCTCCTGCGCTGCCGATTGCTAAATACTTGAGATTCGATCGATTTAACTCTTCACCAACAACCAGTCGAGAGTTTAGCTAAAGAAGAATTTGTTTTATTTTTTTAACGGAAATATTAGAAAATGGGTGAAATTAGACATTTTTATGTGTTTAGATTACGGAAAGGAATTGATTAAAAATACGAAGGCACCAAAAGGAATAAGAATTTTTTTTGGGCACCAAACGGAAAAGTCGAAACCACAGGGGTACCAAAAGGAAAATCCCTAAAAAATAATCCTCAACTTTAGGGGTTGTTGCTTTATCCCCCACGTGCAGAGTCTTTTTCGCCCCGGGATGGGACGTGTGTTGATAGGCCAAATCCTACCCCGCAAGTGTACGGGATCGGTTGTAATACCAAGGTGTCGAACTCTGGGACTATGTAGTATTAATTGTATTCAAAACAGTAGACTAAGCCGTAAAATAAGAAAAGATTGAATTGTGATTTTTTTCTATGAAACTAAGTAGAGCAAACAAACAAGTAAAATATGGGAATATCAATGAGAGAAAGGCTTCTAAGACTAAGGATCCCCACAATAATGCTTCGGTAGACTATAAAGGATGATTGCACAACCTTATTTATTACTTCGTTTGAAGGCAATTGTCTAATGTATCCGCTAAATTCTTTCAAATGTTAACAGATGTATCCAGACTCAATTAACATCCACTTTCGTGACTTGCAAATTAAAATCTAGACCATTAAGCACTTAGAATTTAAGATTAAATTGAATAAACATCCGCTTTCGCGACTTGCTAACTGGACCTAACCTTAAGGTTTCTACGACAATTGTTATTCCATAAGAGAATTCAAAATATTTTCATAATTGAGAAATCTCAGGTTCAGATCCTAGGGTTCCAACAGGAAAAAGTACCTTTCAGTCTCAATTCCCTATCTGACTACTTAACAAAGTTTTCACCTTTCAGTCTCAAACTTTGGCAAGTTCCCATTCACAAAAGTTACTAAGGCATAAAGCATCTAGGATTGAACCAAACAAAGCCTCAAACAACGGATTGTGCAATTTAATAAATAAGTCTACCTAGACATCATTGGGTTCACCACAATCTTAGAAGTTGGGGTTTAGCTAGACATGGAAATAGAAGAAATCAATTCAATAACGAGATTAAACATACCGGATTGAAGAAACAAGCAAACTTGATTAATATCCAGCAAATCCAAACTCAAGATCAAAACAAAGTCTTCAAATTCTCCACAATCTCTCTAAACTTGTCTCTCAAGGAATAGAAATTAGGTTAAAAACTCGAACCCCCATCTAGAAAACAAAGTAAAGTATTTATACTAAGGATAGGGTGGAAGAGGCGGCCCAAAAACCCGACCTAGAGGGGCGCACGATCAACGGCGCGCGTCATGCGCCGAGGCGCGCGACCACGCACCGAAATGCACGACCGTGCACTAGACCACGCACGACCGTGCACCAAACGCACGACCTAAGCCTAGCGCACGATCTTGGCCTAGGGGACGCACGGGCTGAGCCTTGGTGTCGCACGACCGTGCGCTTGGAACGCACGGGGGACGCCTTTCTCTGAGATTAGACGCACGATCGTGCACCTATAGCGCACGATCCGAAGAACTGTCGACACCGCCTGCACGACCGTGCACCTTAGTGCACGACCTTGGACTTTGATCGTATGCTTCCTTCCTTTAGGCTCTTGAATCGTCTTTTCTGGTCCCGTTGCCTCCTAGACTGAAGTCTTGATTCCGCCAAATATCCAAACGCGTTCCAATGAGGCTCAAACTCTCCAAAGTACCTGAAAAGCATACAAATACGCGTGTAGACATCTATAACGGAAATTCAACTAAAAGTACTAGAAAACACAAGATTAATGCCTGAAAACATATAAACTAAGGTCTTAAATGCATGTCCTAATATGCTCTAAAATGCAAGTTATCATGTGTCACCCAACCAGGTTTCAAGGCCGGTTCTCCACGAAACGATGCATTGCCCCGGATTACAAACTTGGCAATCCGCGAGAGAAAAAACACGGATTGCGAACTTGGCAGTCCGGAAGAGTAAATTTTGGGATAGTAAATTTAGAGACAGTAAATTTCTTGGCCTATATAAACTCATTCACATTTCATTTTAACTTGTAGCATTCCTTCTTCCTTTTCTTCTTCTAATTTTCTCAACATTTCTTGGAACCCTTTTAATATTTTCAATTATCTTCAACCACCCGAAGAATCTCAAAATGAAGTCCCAAATTCGGATCGGAATGATGCTCCGATCTATTTCTCAAATTTGTTGGGAAGTAATCTTTTTCAAAATCCAAACTTCTTTCAGAGCTTCCTCATCAATCGGAGCGATGCTATCCTTTTTATCCGTCGAAGCAAGGTCACACGACTTACCCATCGGAACAAGGTTTCCCGTGCTTTCTTCCAATTCAAGCATACCCTTATTATGTGTGACACCCTTATACCCTTTGACGTATACTTTGTAATAACTTATTTCACATATAAACATATAATTCACATATAGCAACTATCCACATAAGCACAAAGCAGAAAGTAACAACCATAAAAGGTTGCACACACACACACATATAGGTAGTTACTTCTTATGCTAATACATCTATTACTCTAACTTCTATACAACCCATATGTCTAAGATGCAAAATGAGGAGGAGAAGGTTGCATTGAGCTTCAGCCGGCCGACCTGTATGAATGTGACCTCTAAACCGACACACGTCAGTAAGAACTAGCTGAACCTGAAAAATTGTTTTGCGATTTACATGAGTCGCATACTCAGTGAATATAAACCATCATCAATTATTTCACACAGAGTCAAACATTTAGTCCATGTACATATACATACATATTATACATATGTCATATATGAATTTACTATGCAAATGCAAATGCCGATGTATCCGATTCATTATTCTGTGAACTGTTCAAGCCTGAATCTGCCCCGGGTTTCCATTACCGACTCTTTTCCATTACCAACTTTTCTTTTCATTTTTTTCTTTTTCTTTTTTTTTCCATTACCTCCATTACCGACTTTTAGGCATCTTAGGCCTCATTTGCTCATATACCATCTCTTAGGCATCTTAGGCCTCATGTATGACCTGTAGGTCCCTTTTGTATGCAAATTCAGGGCAAGACAGTCACAGATACTTTTAATATCATGCAATATGCTATGCAATCAAGTGCATTCTGTAATCATATATCATATGCCATCTGCTAACATACTTTCTGTGCAAACAACTCTGGAAATTTCAGATCTATCACATCTATCCATATAACTCATATAGAACATATACCCATATAGCGCATATAGCACATATATCACATATATCCATATACCACATATAGCACATATATCCATATATTCATATTTCACATATAGCACATAGGGTTGAATCTTCGGTCTATACTCACCTTTTCAAGACAAATACTATATCTCTTCCCCTTGTTATTGACCACGATCTATGACTTGTGCTCCTATATATAACCCAATGCAAATACAACCTATTTACTCTTACAAACTTTAACCCCAAATGCAATGAAATGCCAGTATGTATTATAACTTCTTGTGCATAATTCCAAATCCTTTAAAACTTGACAACAATAAACTATATATATAGAAGAACATTTTTCTAGTTCAAACCTTTTTGGCCTTGTTTCACTTTCATTACAAAATCCCTTTCTATCCAAAAACTACTTTTAATACTCTTGAAATTCGTGCAACTCTCTCTACTTTTTACGTTTTTCAAGACACTAAAAATCACTTTTCACCCAAAAACCCTTTTCTACCCAAAGTGAAACAAACCTCAAAAACTTGATCAAAGGGCTCCCTAATATCCTTACAACACGAAACCCTAAAAATACTCTGAAATCTTTTACCGAATATAAATCCAATATCAAAAACACCCTTTGAAAACTATAGATCAACTAATTTCTCAATCAAAAGCAATTGCAGATCTAGATCTGAAAAAATCAATGAAATCCAGATAAACCATTAACTAATTAAAAACTTACCAAACTACGCTTGTACTTCAGGATTAAAACCCGATAGAAGAGATCTTGTACCAGATCCAACAAACAAACTAAAAATCCAACTCTCCTCTTTTTTTTTTTCTCTGCTCTCTCGTTTTGTTTTTTGGAAAGCTTAAAGCTTAAGAAATAACAAAGCAAGAAGATCATATATATCATTCTGCAAAGTCGGCACAATTTTAATAAATTTTCACTTTTCACCCTCAAAACCTCTTTACTACAAACTTTACCCTGAAATAATTATTAATTAAATTTTAGCTAAAAACTTTTTAAAATATAATAAACTTAATTAGAAAATAAATATTACTTTAAAAAAACTCACTATATATCATGTCAATATGCTATGCATATGCTATTACTCTTATATGAATGCAGAATGACGTATGCATTTTGGTCGGGAATGTTACATTATGCATCTACGGAAGAGGTATGTACATAAATATTCTTAATAGTAGTAAAATTTCTTAAGTTAATATTAGCGAGTTAAAATGGTTGACTTGATATATTGTCATTGTTCATAATATATTTATTGGTCTTTTAGTATTAGTTTATACATTTATTGTAGAATTTAATTATTGTTTGAGCCAAAATTTATCAAAGGTAGAACCTTGGCCTAAATCGGGCCTTGATCGAATAAATTGAGAAGAATATGAAAGAGAATGTGTTTTTATTGATATAGAGATCAGAAGAAATAGTGTGAATCGAGTGTCCCCCTCCCCTAAGGGTTACATCCACTTATATAGCCCCCTCAAGGCATATCTTATCTTAAATAAAGATATAATCTTATCTCTAACTAACAAATATGCTTATTTCTATCTTATAGCGGATACAATTTGGAGAAAAATCTATCTTGTAACAAACATATCTCGGACCCTCTCTCTTCCAACCGACTTAGCCAATCCCGAAGATCTTCCGTAATTCTGTGCACGCTAGAGATTCTCTGTCTATGGCTCAATGCTTCGTTAGCTAAAATCTGGGTCTAACAATACCTCTAAATGCAATTTAAAAATTTAAATTCAAATTTCGAAAATTGCAGTTAAGCTTGATAAGACGTTTTGGAGACTGCCTTGAAAGACGGGATCTGCCTCTAACACTTCCTTTTAATGACCCGAGAGACTTGTTGTTTTTCTTATCATTATCTATCCCACGCCTTCTTTCCTTCTCAATCCCTGCCTTCGTCTTCTCAGGTAACACTTCTTCTTCCTCGTTTTATAGCTTTTTTCTACTTCAATCTCCATGGCCAAAACTCCGACTTTCGCTTCTTCTTCATCCTTGGGTCCCCAAGATCTTCACCGCTGTGATATGACGTCGGAGGAGATCGCCGAATGGATCTCCTTCGGTGGCTTTCCAGAAGGGACCCGTTTCCACACCCTAACTGTCGAATTCATTGATTGGGTTCGGCCAGGGTGGATCTGCTTTCTTGATTACCCCTTTTCTTTAGGTTTAAAGTTTCCTTTCTCCCCTTTCATTCGAGAATTCATTCAAACCCTAAAAATTTCCCCATGCCAAATCCTTCCGACCACTTGGCGCACCCTTGCTCAAATCGATGAGCTTGCCACAGAGAGGGGTTTGAAGATGACCATGGGAGAAATTCTCTTGGCATATAAAATCGTTCCTCAGAGGGCGGGTCGCATCACTTTGTATGCTAGGGACACGAAAAACCCCCTTATCCCAAAACTAAAAATTTCCTCCCGGAGCTGGCAATCTCGATTCTTCTTTGTCGAAAAAGCATCTTTAGGTGATCTTGATGATGGAGTGAAAGACGTCTTTCGAGATGAATGGAACACATCTCGTAAGACGATCTGATCCTCTTTTTTTTTTTGCATACTCTGGTCTTCTTGTTTTCACATCTGTTTTCTTTG
Organism: Fallopia convolvulus; assembly: GCA_964016875.1. NCBI lineage: Eukaryota > Viridiplantae > Streptophyta > Magnoliopsida > Caryophyllales > Polygonaceae > Fallopia > Fallopia convolvulus. The sequence continues at coordinate 28,048,840 of OZ024729.1, forward strand.
TGTAGTACCGGTAGGAATCAACTCTAAGAGCACGGATACGGGTGTGTGTCGGTGCCTGCTCAAGATCAAGCCTGAAAAACGAAAGCCCAAGAAGATCTGTCCTGACCCAGCGGGTAGTGGTGAAGACGAAGAATCTCCAGGATCTGACGAAGAGAAAACCGATACTGAAGTCATTCCCCTGTCTTCTGATATGATGAGTTCCTCTAAGAAGAAATCAGGTTGGTTGCTCCTTCCTCTAATTTCCATGTGTTTAATCCTCTTAAACTTTATTTTTAAATAAGCGCCTCCTTTTCTAAATGTGACTCGAATAAAACTCCCTAGGCGCTGTCGTGGATACCTCTGCCGCAGCAATGGTACAACGGCTGAGATCCGGTGGGGTCAGACTTCCCTCGTCGCCTCCTCCAAGTTCTGAGGCCAAGAAGTCTCTTCCTTTGAAGCGGAAAAAGATTGATGATTCTCCAACCTCGCCTGTTGCCAAGAAGGCAGAGCCAAAAGACCTCCTCAGTACTTTCGGGGACACCTTGCTTCCAAATGTAAAGATGGACTTCCAAACCCTCACCCCTGATGCCGCGTTCAGCCATGTGGGTGCAACGCTAAGAGTGGTAAGTTTGCTCACCCGAACCCTTAGATTTTCGTCGTCGTTTCTTTGGCATTCTCCTGACGCTTACTTGCCCTCTGCTTAACTTGTCCTCATTTGCCTACTTTGCAGGCCTTCCAGGAACTGATGGCCACTAATAGTCGTTGCCAGGAAGAAATGAGAGCGCTGGAGGAAAAAGAGAAGCAATCGACGGAATTGGCTGCTGCATCGGACAGGAAGGCTCGCCAACTTCAATTGTCGGTAGATTCCTTGAAGGTTCAAATGGAGGATCTTTAGTCTGAAAAAGCATTGCTTGAGGCGAAGGCGTCAGAGGCAGAGAAGGAGATCGAAGGCTTTTCCCAAGTGGTGGTGGACGTGGCAGCGTACTACATGATGAAGTCCCAGGCGGAGCCGCTACAGGATTTTGCCGACGGTAAAAGTGCTAAGTGGGACTTGAAGACGCAGCTGCAGATTTTGGAAGAGTACTACCCCGCTGGCCATCCCCCCCGGGCAAAGCATATCTGGTGGCTGCAGACCAGGAGGACGATGCAAGCTCTCCAGAGAAAGGTCAAGACAATGAAGGGTGCCCCATGGACAAGGAAGGAGATGGCGAGAAGGCCGTGGGCAAGGAGGAATCTTCGACCCCAGCTGGCGGGCAGTAAGCTCCTGATGTGCCTCTCTTCGATCTCTTTAGAAGTACTCTCTTCTCTTTTTTTTCTTCTGTTTTTGCTGGATGATTGTCAGGATATTTTGGTAACCCTATGGCCTGGGGCCTAAAACTCATATGGCGTTTGATTTTGAATGGTTTTGATGCCCCCTGAATGGCGCGATATTATTTTATTTGCTTGTTTGTCTGTATTTGGAAATTTGCGTAGTATATTAGCATAGGGAGATTCTTGGAGAATCTCCATGAACGTGTTGCCCGTAAGTGGGGTACGCGTTTAGTTTTTAGCGTTTTAAGGAGTTTCAGTGCTCCTTTCGTTAGCGACTTACTGTGAGTCTTGCGTAGGATCACGTTTTGCGCGTTGAGTGTTTAAATTTTCTGCAAAGGGCCGTGCGTAGTTAGTTACGATTAGGCGTCCTTTGGCCACTGCCAAGCGTGTTCTTGGGCAGTGGATCCCTTGGTTAGGATGTAGTGTCATCGTGGCGTCCCGCGCATATGGCCTGGGTTATATGCTATAGCTTTCCCCTTCCCGCACTAATCGGATGTTTCGTTAAATCGGAATTAGATAGGGGGTAACCAACTTATGGGTTACTTCGTCGACGTTGTATTCGTGACGACTTCGCCATTTCTAGACGGTATTACCATGTGTCTTAACAGTGGTATTCAGTGTATGTGACGCGTCTCATGTTGTATGTAACTTTGATTAGCGTATGGGTAACCATCTTATGGGTTACTTCATCAACGTTGATGATTTCGTCGTTTTCAGGTGGTATAACCATGTGTTTCAACAGTGGTTTTTCTTTGACGCGTTTCATATCGTGTGTTTGCGTTTCTAAGCAATAAGAGAGTGTGCAAGATTGGGAGAATAATTTTCTCGCAAGTTATTATGCAAAGATGTGTGAAAAAAAAACTGATGCACTAGGAATTTTTGAAAACTTTGTCCGACAGTGTGGGCAAGTGCCCCGAGTCGTTTATTGAAAAAGCCAAAAATTTGCCTAAAGATTCTCTAAGCTAGAGCTAAGAAATATCTAGAAATAAATCATGATAAGGAATTAATTCAGAAATAGTACTTTTTTAAATGGGTTGCGTTCCAGCTTCGTGATACCGCTTGTCCGTTTCTGGATTCTAGCTGGTAAGCTCCATTTCCTGCGACTTTAGTGATTTTGTAAGGTCCTTCCCAAGTGGGTGCCAACTTGCCAGCGTTCGCTTATGCGGTATTCTGGAAAACCCTTCGCAATACTCAGTCTCCGAGCTGAAAACTTTTTACTCGAACATTTTTATTGTAACTTCTAGCCACTTGCTGTTGGTATTTCGTGATCCGAGCATGGGCTGCCTCTCTGAGTTCCTGGATAGTATCCAGATCCGCTTCCAACTCTCGTCCATTGCTCTCTGAGGTGGCGAGTCCATACCTTGCGGTTGGGACTAGTATTTCAGCTGGGATAACGGCCTCGCAGTCATGTACCAGTGAGAATGGAGTCTGTCCGGTGGCCCCCTTTGGGGTGGTGCGATCGGCCCAGAGTACGTAGGGTAATTCCTCGGCCCATTTTCCTTTGGATTTTATCAGCCGCTTCTTTAGGTTATTGATGATTACCTTGTTGCTGGCCTCAGCCTGTCCGTTGGCTTGCGGGTATCTGGGAGTAGACATGACTAAGTCAATGTTCCATTGCTTACAGAAATCACGCATCTTCTTGCTTATAAATTGCGACCCATTGTCGCAAGTAATCTCCGCGGGGACCCCAAACCTGCTCAAGATGTTGCGCTGGATGAATGAGATTACTTGCTTGTCTTTGATCTCTCGGAAGGCTTCAGCTTCGATCCATTTAGAAAAGTAATCTGTCATGGCGAGGAAAAACCCCTTTTTCCCTGTAGACGGGGGTAACTTGCCAACGATGTCCATCCCCCATCGCATGAATGGCCAGGGGGTGATGGATGGGTGGAGAATCTCTGGCGGCTGATGCGAGACTGGTGCGTGCCTCTGGCATGCTTCGCATGATTGAGCATACTTGGTGGCATCTTGGCGAACGGTGGGCCAATACCACCCTTGCCTTATGATTTTGTTAGCAAGACTGCGACCCCCAATATGATTACCGCAATCTCCGCTGTGCACGTCACGCATGATTTTCTCGGCCTCTTCTTTCTCTACGCATCGCTGTAAGAAGCGTGCCGCCGATTTGTGGAAGAGGACCCCTTTTAGAATGGCGAACTGCGTTGCTTTGGATTTTAAGGCTTTGGCTTCTATCTTATCCTCGGGTATTTTGCTGTGAAGGAACCAATCAAGGTATGGCTTGGTCCAGTGGTTGCCTGAGCTGACCCCTGGACTGGTGGATGCTTGGAGAATATCTGGGGCGAGTTGCCCTGGTGGTGGTTCCGTAGCCTGTGTCACCGACGTTTCGGTTATAGCCGACTGTAATAAGTGGACCAATGGTATTTTATCATACTCCCTGGGGTCTAGGGTTGAGCCTAGGCCAGCTAGGGCATCGGCCGGTGCATTCTGATCTCGAGGAATTTGTTCGAATTGTATTTGCTCGAAATTCTCGGATAGTGTTTTAACCACGTTGAGGTAGCTAGCCATCCTATCATCCTTGGCATCGAAAATGCCTAGGATCTGGTTGATGATGAGTAAGGAGTCAGCGCGTACCTTGATTTTCTTGATGGACAAATCTTTAGCCAATTCTAGCCCAAAGATAAGAGCTTCATACTCCGACTCATTGTTAGTAGCTTCGAAGTTGCATCTGACCGCCTGAGCTATTATTTCCCCCCTTGCCGACTTTAGCACGACGCCGAGCCCTGCTCCTCTTGCATTTGAAGCTCCATCAGTGTTCAGTATCCACTCCTCCTCAGGTTCGTCGAGGGATGAGGTCAGGACCTCCTCTTTAGTGCTTTCTTCGAGAGTTGGGGTGAAGTCGGCAACAAAGTCGGCCAGTACTTGTGACTTGATCGCTCTTCGAGGTTCATATCTGACGTCGTATCCGCTTAAGTGGATCGCCCATTTTGCCATCCTTCTTGAAAATTCTGGCTTTTGCATGATCTGTCGGAGTGGATAATTCGTCAGGACGATGATAGTGTGTGACTCGAAGTAAGGTCGAAGTTTATTTGAGCACATCACGACTGCCAGGACTAATTTTTCCGTTGGAGAGTAGCGCGTCTCGGAGGACACCATTGTTCTGCTTACGAAGTAAACGGGAACCTGTTGGCCTTCCTCTTCTTTGACCAGGACTCCGCTTAGGGCGCGATCTGATACAACTAAGTAGAGGTGTAGCACTTCCCCTGGAGTTGGTTTGGCTAGTAGTAGGGAATTGGCGAAGTAGCCCTTCAGCTCTTGGAAGGCGGCCTCGTGTTTTTTCGTCCACTGGAAACTTTTGTTCTTCTTTAGTACTTCGTAGAATAGTCGGCACTTATCTGAGGATTTGGAGATGAACCGATTGAGTGCAGCTATCATGCCGGTTAGCTTTTGCACGTCTTTCACGCTTCGAGGGGATTTCAGGGAAGCAATTGCCCGTACTTGGTTTGGACTGGCCTCAATCCCTCGCTTGGTCACTACATGCCCCAAAAAAGTCCCAGACTGTACCCCGAAGATGCACTTTTGGGGATTTAGCTTCATGTTGTATTCCTCGAGGACCTTGAACGCTTCTTCTAAGTGCCCCTTATGGAGGGAAGCGCTTGTGCTCTTTACCACCATATCGTCGATATACACCTCCATTGTTTTGCCAATGTGGTCGCAAAACATCCGGTTGACTAATCTTTGGTAAGTTGCCCCGGCGTTCCTCAATCCGAAAGGCATTACGCGATAGCAATACGTTCCCTGCCCTGTGATGAAGGAGGTTTTCTCTTGGTCTGCGGGCTCCATCTGGATCTGGTGGTAACCGCTGAATGCGTCCATGAAGGTAAGTAGTTCGTGACCCGCAGTTGCGTCCACCATTGAGTCTATGTGGGGAAGAGGGAAAGAATCCTTGGGGCAGGCTTTTATGAGGTCGGTGAAATCCACGCAAACCCTCCACTTTCCATTCTTCTTAGGCACCACGACTACGTTAGCCAGCCAGTCGGGGTAATTCACTTCTCTGATTTTTCCGGTGTCTAGTAATTTCTTGACCTCCTCATCGACGACTTGTATTCGTTCCGAGGCGAACTTTCGTCTCTTTTGCCTGACTGGAGGATGTTCAGGGTCTACGTTGAGCTTGTGTGTGATGATGGAAGGGTCTATTCCGGTCATGTCTTCGTGACTCCAAGCGAAGCAGCTCTTGTGACTTTTCAAGAATGTTACCAATTCTTCTCTGACTAGGGGCTCCAGATTTTCTCCGATCTTGACGACCCTTCCTTCCTCTAAGGTCACTTCCTCCGCTTTTTCTCCGTCTTCAGTTCGTTCCGGCGGAGGAGTGACGTTCTGTAATTGCTATGCCTCAGGTCTCAGAGTGGTTGGCTTGAGGGCTGCCTTATAGCACTCCCTAGCCAACCTCTGATCCCCGCGTATTTCTTCTATCCCCCATGGCGTTGGAAATTTCACCGTTTGGTGGTAGGTGGATGCTACGGCTTTCATGTCGTGTAACCATGGTCGTCCCAAGATTACGTTGTAGCATGAAGGGCGGTCCATTACGAGGAATTTGACTTGAATATTTATACCTTTGGCGAAGGTTGGGATAGCGATATCACCCACAGTATGCTTGACCTCGCCACTGAATCCCACTAAGGGCACCGGGTGTTTATGAATGTCGTTTTCGGACAAACCCATCTCCTTCAGGGCAGTTAAGGTCATGAGATTCGTGGAGCTTCCCGTGTCGATCAGTACCCTTTTCATCAGCACGTTCCCAATGTGCAGGGATATTACAAGGCCATCGTGATGCGGTTCAGAAGTGTTTTCTGCATCGGTATCGTCGAACACGATGGCTTGTCCTGGAGATTTTCTAGCGCAGTGCCATGATGACGGTGGTCGATTGAAACTGCTTTCTCTTGCGTGGCGTTTTGCTACCGAGTATGATAGTCCGCAGATGCTTGATCCTCCGGATATCACATTGACCACTATGTCAGGTGTTGGAGGATTCCGCCTTTCATGGTGCTCGGGTTGGAGATTCTCCAGCAAACCTTTGGGTACTCGAGCATCTAGAGCTATGTCTTTTATCCTTCCTTCCACAACTAGGCGGGTCAATTCTTTTCGGAGCATAAGGCAATCTTGCGTCCAGTGTCTATGATACTCGTGGTAATCGCACCATTTAGACGTGTCCCCCCCCCCCCGGGTGGGGAGTTCTATCTTTTCTTGGCTACCTCAAGAGTTCTCCTTGTTTCGCCATGTTCCGGAGCAGTTTTTCTAGAGATATGTTGAGTTTGAAGGAGTCATGTGAGGGCGGCATGGGTTCTCGTTCTTTATCATTCGTCCATCGTGCTTTGGCCACGTTGACCTGCCCTGAGGTAGGCCGTGAGTAAGGATGGGCGCGGCGGTCTCTCCTCTGATCTGTTGAACCTCGCCGGCTGTCAACGCGTCCCTTTCTCTCGGTTTTCTCCATCTCTGAAGATCTCTTCCTCAGGGACCTATCTTCTTCCAAACGGACATGTGCCAAAGCCATGGCCTGTACTTCTTCGAACGTAGCACAAGGGTGCTTAGTTAGTTCCTTGTATAGGCCGCCATCGGGGGTGACCCCTTGCCTGAATGCTTCCACTGCGGTCGTCACGTCGCAAGATGGGATGGAGATCTTCTCACGATTGAAGCGATCAAGGAATTCTCTGGTAGTTTCTTGGTTCCGTTGGCGGATCCGGTAGAGGTCGCTGGATTGCTTCTCAAATTTGCGGCTGCTGGCGAACTGAGACCGGAAAGTGTCCGAAAGGTCTGCGAAGGACCTAATGCTCCCACGTGGGAGGTTGATAAACCAAGTTAGCGTCGGACCTGTTAAGGTTGTGCCGAACCTGTTAAGGTTGTGCCGAAACCCTTGCACATCACCGCCTCTTTGGAATGGGATGGGACCGCACTCGTCATCATCTTCTGTTTATATATGGCCACGTGCTCGTTAGGGTCCGTAGTCCCGTTGTACGTGGGCATGCTTGGTACAGAGAACTTTCTTGGAATCTCTACTCGGGCGATTCGACGAGAGAACGGAGATTCGTCAAAACCGTCGGGTGCTTCAGGCTCCAGAGGTTGAAAATCTCGATTTCCCTTCCGGAGTTGGTTTTCGATGACGCTTATCTGTTCGGTGACCTTTCTTCGGATGGCTGCGTCTAAATCGACTGGCCCGCGCCATTCTCGATCTTCCCCATCGGTGCCATCATCCTCGATCCAGACTTCCTGAGATGGTACTCGACGTTGATTAGTCGCTGACCGGAGATTGATTGGAGGATCATTGTCGTGGAAGACTTCCTCATGGCGGGCTCGGCCCTTGGGCTCCGAAGTCGCATCACGTTGTGCGGGTGCCTTGTCTCGGGGGTCTGGGTTTGCATCCTTCCCAGAGGATCCTTCTCTAGCGTTGAAATCTAACCTTCTTATTATTCCGTCATTGCGTCGGGTGATGCGGAGGGAACGACGCCCCGTAGCCAAGACTTCATGTTGTTGCTTGAGTTGGCTGTTTTCGGCGGTGAGGCGTTCTACATGTGCATCATAAAAGTTTTTCTGGTCGCTCAACGCCTTTTGGAGAAATTCCATGCGCTGTCTGAGGTCCGTCATCCCCTCCTCCTGAGACCGAGCGCCTTGGTTTTCGAGATATTGGTCGTCCCCGACGACCGGATTCTTAGGACTTTCTTCCCCGTTTCCAGACATTGTGTTCCTTGATCCGGAAGGAAGTAGAATGGTGATTCTTCTGATGGTTGTATCGATCACGGCCCCACGGTGGGCGCCAAATTGTTTGAGCCAAAATTTACCAAAGGTAGAACCTTGGCCTAAATCGGGCCTTGATCCAATAAACTGAGAAGAATATGAAAGAGAATGTGTTTTTATTGATATAGAGATCAGAAGAAATAGTGTGAATCGAGCGTCCCCCTCCCCTAAGGGTTACATCCACTTATATAGCCCCCTCAAGGCATATCTTATCTTAAATAAAGATATAATCTTATCTCTAACTAACAAATTAAATATGCTTATTTCTATCTTATAGCGGATACAATCTGGAGAAAAATCTATCTTGTAACAAACATATCTCGGACCCTCTCTCTTCCAACCGACTTAGCCAATCCCGAAGATCTTCTGTAATTCTGTGCACGCTAGAGATTCTCTGTCTATGGCTCAATGCTTCGTTAGCTAAAATCTGGGTCTAACAATTATTATAATATTTTTAAAATTAATATTAGATAATTATGTTAGTTAAAATAGTTGAATTGATATATTATCATAGTTCATAATATTAGTAAAATGTACTTGAAATTAATATAAGTGAGTTGTTACTATAATAAGTTTTATAGTTTTTTATATTTTTCTAATGTTCATTAATATTAGTTTATAGATATATTTATTCTTTAATTTACGAAAACGTGTTTAATATTTAATAAATGTCATAAGATAAGGATGACTACACACGATACTTCGTATGTGATGAAGAGTGGTATAATCGTGAATCTACGTTGGAATGGGCACGTACTGTGGGAAAGTTATTGAAGATGGTCTTGACCAAAAAAAATCCATGGCCAAATAAGGTTATATTAACTCGCGAGAATGCAGGTGTGTACAAGGAAAAAAAGAAGTTGATTCTAGGAAAACATAGAAAGACAGAGCCAAAATATGTGTCAAAGAAGTGCAATTGCCCATTTGAGTTGCACGGGCTCCTTCAACCAAACAAAACATGGAAGTTGACGGTCAAATGAGCAAAGCACAAAGACGATGTTGGCACGACCTTATTGGGCCATGCATATGCTGGAAGAATGACGGATGAGATGAAGGCGGATGTGAAAACTCTAACATTGGCATAACGCATATGTGCTTCCCAAGCAAATATGGACGCTCATACAAGAAAAGTACACAAAATGTACGGTCACTCGGAAACAAATATACAACTACCGGTCTAGAATTTGGAGACAAGAGATTGGGGAGAAGACGGTAACCCAAACGACATTGAGTTTCTTGCATGAGAAGGGTTATTTTGTGTTCAATAGAAGGGTAGAGGGAACTGACGAGATACAAGATTTGTTCTTTGCTCATCCAATTCGAGGCATTTGATGAAGATATTTCCACATGTCATCATCATGGACACCACGTACAAGACGAATGTGTAAGATTTGGCTACTAATCTCATTTCTTTGTTTTATTTATGATTGTGTATATATTGATTCTAATTAGCATGTATATATCTTAATATCTTATAGTTATAAAATGCCTCTATTTGAGTTGGTGGGCTTCACTTGAACGGGTCATACCTTCAACATTGGATTTTCATTCATGGCGTGAGAGAACAACATCCACTATATATGCATGGGTATTGAAAGAACTGCAGCACCTTTGTGCTGTTGCGGGTAAGAGGCCACAAGTTGTTGTGACTGACCGTGAGCTAGCTTTGATTAAAGCCTTAAAGACATATTTTCCACTTGGCCATCATTTGTTGTGTTGGGTGCACAGCAAGAACAATTGCAAAGCAAAAGCGCTAAGCCTTAAAATGGACGAAGGAACTGCTAGGGGTTTTGGTAGGAAGTGTATCGGCGTGTTTTATTCAAGGTCAATGGATACATACAACGAGCGACTTGCAGGGCTAATGGATTCATGGGGTGATGGTCTATACAATTATCTCTGAGAAGTTTGGCTTCACCCTTATGAAGAATGCATTGTCAAAGTATGGACGGATCATCGTCTTCACTTCTTCACAACGTCTACGAATAGGTAATCCCAAATTCATTACGGTATTTTCGGAGTATGAATATATTACTTATCTAGTTTGGAGTGATAATAAAGATTTGTCATATCTTTAGGGTTGAGTTCGCACACTCAGTGGTGAAAAATTGGTTGGGAACTTCAATGGGTGGGTTCCCCTATGTCGTAAGCAGGATTCATGGAATGATCGAAGACCAAGTATTTCATATTCGAGGTTTTTTTGGAGAAGGATCAAAACACATGCCCGACTGTTGTACTAAAAAAGAAGGGTCCGTTGTAGATCGTGTTTTCATTGTTGCGCAACAGAATGTCAAAGAAATGCATGAATATCTTGCTAGATCACGTGAAGCTCGTATACGATCCAGAGAAAAACTATGATCCTACGGTGTTTTACGACCAATTTTGGAGAACTCGTCGGGGACTTCCTTGTCCTCGTGATGTTCGGTTTGCTATAAACAGCTTGACTCCAATTCCATTAGAGTCAATTCATGCATTTTGGAGGACATTGACGTGGGAGGGTGTTGAGGTAATTCCTCCACCAAGGTTTGAACCGTGTTCCAGACAAGTTGAGCTTTATCAAGACATGATGGGAGACTTGAACGATGGCTTGTTGAACGAAGATCAAGTGCGCCATATTATGACAGAGTATGTCAATCAAATAAGGTCATATGAGTCGACATTGAAGGAGCCGCCCCATGAAGAGTATAGGAGTAAACCAAAAATCCCTACAAACGTGCAACCAAGGGACAAGACATGGTTAGAGCATACCCAAGAAAATGCGAGTACCACTAAGAAGCCGAAACCTAAGAAGAACCAAGCGAAGGAGAAGGAGAAGGGGGAGGAGAAGGGGAAGGGGAAGGGGAAGGGGAAGAACAAGGAACCAGTACAAAATAGTGAAAATCTAGTTGTGATGGGTGTGGATTTCGGTGTGGGGAATGTGGATGGGTTAATGGAATATTACATCACGTTGATTAGACCAATCATTGCGGATGGCCATTGTGGATTCCGGTCATTGGCTGAGTTGGTGTAGAAAACCGAAAAAGATTGGAAAAAAGCGAGGATTGCCATTATGGAGGAATTTAGTGAAAACATAGACCTTTATGCTAGGGCGACTAATGTTAGACATGAGGGTGTTCATGAGATAATCTCCACTCTTAACTACATGGTGTCCCCTTGCTTGATCGATTATTGAATGCACGTGTCGTTGCATGCCTTGGCGTTCGCTATGAGATTCCAGTGCGCAATTGTGGTTTTATGTAGTAGAGGTCCGCACACTTGCCTTCCTTTGACTGCACAAATGGGTGTCGGCCCTCATGTGGATAAAGTATTTTGAATTGCGCTAGTGGGCGATTCAAATCATTTTATGCCGGTACGTATTTTCTTCTTTTTTTAATTATAATTTGGATCAATTTTGATTTCCCAATATTAGGTGTTGTTGAAGCCGAATTCACCGATGCCACCTCCAACGTGGATGTGGAAAAACAACCATGATGCTAGTGTTGATGGATGAGACTCTTACTTTAGCGAGAGGATGGCTTTATGGGCTCACTATCGGGTGCGCCATTGACTTGACCCCACTACTATATACTAAATTCTAGTTATTAGAGAAGTGTAGACGGAAATATAGACGGAAATGAGTAAGATATTTTGAAGTTGTAAATCTACTCATTTTCCACGTCGTAATATTTTATTTTCTAGTTAATGTAAATCTACTTCTTTTAGTTTGTTTATTTTTAATTTTTAAAGGCAATACATGTCTTGGATTTTTAATTTTTAATTTAAAAATAATCAACAATTTTTAATTTTTTAGAGTCGCAAAAAAATGGACAGATTGCCAATTTCTTATTTTTAAAGGTAATAAATATATAAAGAAAATTTTTAAAAAAATTAATGGGCGGATTGCCAACTTGGCAATCCGTTTGAGATGGGTGAAATCTCCTTTTAAAGTCGATTCTTCAAAGGCACGGATTGCCAACTTGGCAATCCGTGTGAGATGGGGAATTTGGGCCATCGAATTTGTGCAACATGGAATCGGCTTTCAAGGTCAATTCCTCTATATAATGCTCCGCCTATCCCTCTAATTATCACACGCAGATCCTCAAAGGAACAACCTCCTTACAAATCTTAATATTTCGGGCGGCCATATTTCGGTAGAGATGGATCCCAAAAGGAAAAATATGTTTCAAAAAGTCAGTTCGAAGATGATGATGGCGGTGGAGGCGACGTTGGTGACGACGATGATGAAGATGGGCCAATCATAAAAGACTTGTCCGTGGACTACGACGCCCATTATGCAAAAGTCATTTGGAATAACCCAAATGTAAGTATTTAATTATTTATATGGTTAGAATATTGTATTCATATATTTTAGATTATTATTTTATTTCTTAGAATATCATATCCATGCATGTTAGATTATTTAATTAAATTATTTATATGATTAGAATATTATATTCATATATTTTATATTACTCGTATTAATTTATTTGTTAGAATGTTATATTCATACACCTTTGATTATTTCTTTATATTTATATGTTCTAATTTTAGCATGTGAAAGACACTCAAATTCACTCTAGAGGCAAGGGTCTAGAATCATTGCCAAAATTACTTAGGAGTAACATGAACACTAAGTACGTGTTGCAACATGGTATTAGAGTCGAGAAAGATGCATTTATTTGAAATCCCATGGACTGGTGTAGACCACGCCCTCATCTATGCATTTTTGGAGAGATGGTATCAAAAAACCAACAGTTTTCATTTCCCTTGGGGTGAAATGACAATCACCCTTCATGAAGTCAAATTCATTTTAGGGATCTCCATTGAAGGTAATGAGAATCTCCCTTCATGTGATAAGACTATTGTTGTGAATTATTTTTTCTGTATTGTACAACCAAGAGAGGTTCGAGGTCAAGGAAAAGCAAATAGAGAAGGGAGGGATAAATACAAGTACAATGGTACATTGGTTGCTCAATGCCAACTTACTCGAACGGGTTGGGTCGCGGGTCGATCCATTTGACCCATTTGACTAAGTCAATCGGATCAAAAAATGATTTTTTACCCACAAGCCCAAAAAAATGTTTTTTTTAAAAACCCGCAAACTTGACAATTTTTTATAAAAAAATATTTTATATATTAACAATATAAATATATATATATATATTTTAAATATTGCGGATCGGGTCAATGTAGGTCGCAGGCGACTCGACCCATTGAACATCCCTACTAAAGATGGAATAAACACAACCCTTGAATCCACAAATCTATGAACAATAAAACTTACCGAAATAAGTAGAATTCGACCATATCTGGAGAATTTCAAGCACCAGCGAGCCATTGACGGTGGTGGCAGCTTCTACGGCAAAAGGACAACTCTATAGAGGGAAGACGAGGATAGAGACAATGAAGTGTAAAATAGAGAAATGAAAAGGGAAAAGGAACGGTGATGATGGAGACGAGGGAGAATTGAAGATAAAGACGAAGGAGAGACAACCCACAAGCACTAAAAGATACCATGGTCGTAGCTCTACCCCCTTTATAGGGTCAAGTTCTTCCTCTTCATCCATCATGAGTGAAGAGCGGTGGAAAAGAGATAAGAATGGAGGAGGATTGACACATGTAAGAAGAAGAAAGGGAAGAAGGAGGTGGGCAATAGAAAGCAGGAGGTGGGCATCAAAGATAAGACCACCCGACACACTCAAAAATCAACTAACGAGATTAGTAAAATCAGGGATGGAACCAGAAATAAAAATTAGGGTCGGCTAGATTATAAATTAAAAAATAAAATTAAGGAAAAGATGGGGTGAAAATTACAATTAGCTAAAAGGTGGGTAAACAAATTTAAAAAGAGCCAAAAAAAGAAGTATGGAAGGAAAAGAAAGAGAGAGCAAGTGCTCATGGCTCAAAGGTTGAGCCTCTTGCCAATGTGCAAGAGGTCTCAGGTTCGAGCATCCAGGGCGGTGGTTTGCCCTCCTTTCTTAGAATTGGTTAGTAAATCAGTTCTCACCCGTTTACGGGTGCTCTAGGCTAGTCCAAGTAGTACTTGGGCTACCCTAACACGGAATCTTGTACTATATGAGATAGGCTTAACCAATTCAGCTAGGTAAAAATCTATAAATTTTATCCCTTTACTAGTACTAGTATTAATTTCAGGGTGGGCTAGAGCAAACCCTAGCCCACCCTTGGTTCCGTCCTTGAGTAAAATCCTTATTCTATGTATAATTAATGGCTAGATTTGGAAGTTAGTCTTCTATTATAAAAGTATAGATATAATGGAATTTTATATTAATTTTCTATCCATAACTAGATGAAAACTTTTTTTTGTAATAAAATTTTCTATCCATAAGTTTGAATTTTTTATATATTTTTTTTAGATTCTTTTATATTAACTTTCAATCCATAAGTAAGATAACTTTTTTAATTAATATGTAAAATATTTTAATATCAATTTTTTTATTAATTTTCAAATTTTATTATATTAAGTTGCTATATATAAGTACGATAAGGTTTTTAATTAATATAGATCATATTTTTATTATAGATTTTTAATATTAATTTTCTATATAAAAGAATGATAAATTTTTTAATTTTCATCCATAATTATGTGATGTGTTTCTTATATTATTTTTTTTTATCAATAATTATGATAACATTTTAATTAGTATGGACTACATATTTTAGATACTGATTTTTATATTAATTTTTTACTCATAATAATGACAACTTTTTATTTAATATGGACCATATTTTAATTATGGATTTTTATATTAATTTTGAGTTGTTTTTATATTAACTTTTTATCCATAACTCCATAAGTATTTTACAGTTTTTAATAATATGGCTATAGATTTATCCTTGCAATATATTACTTGTATATCATGGAGTTTGGTTCAAATGAAATAAACTTTTATCCTATAATGTGAGAAGCATGCACTTTTCCTAGTTTGTAGTGCACTTTTCATATTTTGTAGTGCACTCTTCGTATTTTGCAATGCACTTTTCGTAATTTGTATTGCACTTTTAGTATTTCGGATTGCACTTTTGTTGTAGTTAGAATTCAGTATATCTAAATTTGTAATGCACTATATCTTTTGATTTTTAGGAGATTGATGCCTTTGTGTAAATTGTTCTTATGTGTATTATCTTGGTGAGATTGATGAAAAAAGCTAATTTTGGGAGGATTTGTACCAATTTGGTAATGCTTCACTGGTTTGTAGTGCACTTTTCGTATGTGGTAATGCATTTTTCGTACTTTATCTTGCACTTTTCGTATAGAATAGGAAAAGTGCACTACAAATTAGGAAAAGTACATGTGTCTCACGTTATGAGATAAGAGTTTGTTTCAATTCATTTGAACCAAACTCGTCCATCACGAATATGTTAATTTTTTATATTTATTTTCTATCCATAATATGATTTTTTTATATTTATTTACTAATAAGTATAAATTTTTTAAATTAATATGGATGATATTTTTAATTATAAATTTTTATATTTTTTTTTGGATTTTTTATATTAATTTTCTATTCATAAGTATGACAATTTTTTATTTTTTATTCATAAGTATGTTGATTTTCATATTGATTTTCTATCAACAACTATGACAATATTTTTAATTAATATGGATATTGAAAAAGTTGTCTTGTAATATATTAATTTTACATACACAAGTATGTTAATTTTTTTAATATTGCGTATCCCTTAATAAATAAATAAAAATTACCGTTCCCTTAATGTTAAACTTGTTAATCAGATCAACTTAATTAGGTTCGATTTCGGTCATTTTGGGGTCGGGTTGAGTACGGGTTCATGTCATTTAAATTTCCGGGTTAATCGGGTCAATTCATTGAGGTTTTCACGTGGATTTGGGTCGATCCAACGGGTCAAGAGCATTGACTTTTTATTATTATTAAAATAATATTATAACTAAATAATATTTTTAATAATAATATATTTTTTTATATTACAATATATATTATATTAATTCTAATAAATTTTATACATGAAATTGTTAACTTAATTATTAATAATATTTTTTACTATTTGAAGTATAATGCTTATATCATATATAAATTAATATATTACATTTTGATGGATCGTGACGCGTTAGTAACATGTCAAGGAACTAGCAATGTTCCCTAGGCAGCGGAAATAAATACTTAGAACACATAAATTATAGAGGAAAACTTTCTGTCCGACCAACAAGTCGTAGAAAGAAAAAACCTCTACCCCTGAGACTCCTTCTCATAGGATTTTCAATAGAATACTTTTATTAAGTTTCAAAGATTACAGGGCAAGTCAAGTTCCCTAGTAACTAAGGCACTAACCAAAGTTCAACCAACTAGACTTCTACTACCATAAACGTAAACCTAAGAGAAAGTAAACTACTAACTTACTTGTGGATTCTTCACCGGAAAAAGCCACACACTCGTATACTTGAAAAGCTCTCTCTCCAAGTTCGCCGTCAACAACCACACTTAAACCCTAGCTATAACCTAGCTATTTATAAGACATGTCAAGTCTGATCTCATACGTAATTCTTGCCTAATTACGCATATTTTCCACTTAGCAAATCCCACACAAAAAGGAGAAAGTATTGTTTGTTATTTGGATCCTCAACCATGCCGATTCTTGCCAAAACCGAATGATCTCGGATTTCTTAGATAAGATCGTGTAAACTTTGATCTTATCCTTCCTTTGATCTCCTCAAGCAACCGCCTACAGTTGTCATATCTTCGCAGAAGATTGCTCGTAGAAGATCTGGTAACTTGCCATTAATAGAAAGTCGCGTTCCTTCCAAGACGCACTTCCTAAATCTGTCACTCGTTCCCTCCATCATTCCTCACAATGTTCCGGCACTCTTGACTATGTACCTGTTTTCTTGAAGCACTTACATGTAGAAGCAAGTTATACCAACTAAGTTTGTTATCATCAAAACTAAGAGAAACCATGGAACAACCATTGTTCTAACAATTTCTTCCTTTTTGATGATGACAAACCTAAAAAAAATGCATGTCTAGAAACCAGTAGAAATATAGATCAGAAAACAAATCTTGTGGTTCCCCCTTAACAGATGCACAGTTGTTCCTACTCATCAGAAGTAACAACAAAATTCCCCCTTAGCCAAAGTTCCCTCTGTATTTCCTGGATAGAACGCATCTCGGCATTTTTCCTAAATTCCCTCTTTTGACATCATCAAAAGGTTAACAATCATCAAGCGAAACGTAGAGCAAATGAACAAATTTAATTGAAACTCAAACCATTCATAAGTAAAAGATGGTTAATATTCATAGATAAATGTCACGGGAATCACAGCAAAAAAAACATAAACATAAAAAGTCTTAACATCCAAGAGAAACAAAAGAAACTTTTAAAGTGGGAATAGATAGGCTAGGGACCAAGAGAGGGTCCACATCATGATTCGGAGGAGATGGAATCAGCAGCAGCAGTGTCAGTGTCTCTCTTAGCCAGGTAACCAATGACGGTACTCAGCTGAGAGGAAATCTTTTGAAGCTCAATCAACATCTTGGCAGTAACACCTTCACTTAGCGAAGAACTCCCAACGTCCTTCTGGGCAGTCTTCTTTGTAGCTATTCCCTTCGAATCACCCTGGAAGTTCATCCTCGAGATATTGTGCATATCCAGGCGTAATCCAAAGAACTCCTCACGCGAAGGATTATACACATTCTTCTCCTTCAGAATAGCCTTCACAAACTGTGGGTAAGGCAAACCGTGATTCTTCCATGTGCACTTGGCCATTTGTCTCATCACAATCTTAGGAAGACTGATGCGTTCCCTTCTTAGAAACGTATCCAACAAAATCATGCCATTGGTGGTGAGCATGCTCTTTTTCTCCAGTCTGGGAACAACAACCTTGATCAGAAACTGGTGTGCAACTCACCATAGCCTTCACTAGGAACCATCAAAATCTTTGCAACAGCCCCCAGAGAAAAGGAGATTTCGGAGGTACCAACAGTAGAGAAACCCAAAGGACCAGTCACAAGATCAACCAGTTGATAGGTTGAAAATAAATTGGCAAGGATAGACACATCTACCTTGACCTTTGAAGCGCAAATCTTTTCCCATCCTTGGAAGTTGAGTAGTTCCCGGAACTCCTCCAAGTTATTCTCATTCAGAAATTCCTTGTCGATCACCAGAGGAACGACGACTTTCTTTGAAACCTTTTTAGAAACAACCTCTGGTTCCATTGGCAGCTTTCCCTTTGCGTTAGCAGACTTGAGGTCCTTCTCAACCTCTTCTTCCACCTCCTCGTCTTCTTCATCACTATCATCACCAGATTCCTCCTTTTCTTCAGTCTCAGCCTCTTCAGGATTAGACCCAACTTCCTCTTCATCTTCTTCGGGATCTTCTTCCTCAGAAGACTCCTCAACCACCATTTTCTTTGAGGTAGTGGCGGTGGATCGAAGACTGTACTTCGTTCCCGTTGGAGCGATCTTCGACTTTTTGGGAGCAAGGGAAGGAATTCGTTCCCACTCAAAGATATGAAGGATCTGAGAAGGATGGGGAGGAACCTTCTTCCTAGCCTTTCGCTTGCCTTGGCTTATTGGTTTGACCCATTTAGGATGCAGGTGCATGGGTAAAGCTTTCACCTTTTCTGGTTCATCGGCGATTTCCTTGGGAGGCGAGTTCACCTCTTCCTTTTCCGACTCACCTTGGCCCTCCTTTCCTTCCTTGTTTCAGCAGGCTTTTTGGAAGGGTTTTCTAAAGGAACCATGGATGGATCCTTTTCAGACTCCTTAGGAAGAGTCTCCTTCTCACTTGAGACCTTAGCAGCGTCCTCTGCGCCGATGTTGACTACATCATCAAATTGGGTTTCAAGCTTGGAAACGGGAGAGGAAGAAGATAGTTTGGCCTTTTTGAGGGATTCGAGTCGAGCTTGAAGAGCTTCGATCTCAGAGGTGTCGAGGCCATCAAGGTTAAGGGCATGGGTGTTTGAAGAGGAAGCCATTGATGTAAAAGAGAAGAAAGCTTGAAGAAGATTAGGGTTTTGGAAGGTAAAAACAGAGATGCGGTGACAAAATAATGACCGAGAGAAGGGATTATAAAGCACACCTCTTTCCTTGTTGATAAAGATCATAATCTTCCTAAAATCTTCTATCCATATCTTAATGGCTAAGAATTTCCATAATGATGATTTTACACCGCCATTAATTCAAGACTGAGTAAAACGTCCTATCATTCTCTGCAAAAGCACTGTGCAACGTTTGTATTTTTCAAACTTGCAGTCACAACAACTATCACATTGTGTCCCATCTCAGCTGCATAGACGATTGTTCCTTCCAGAAAAATCTTCAATTTTAACAAAGACGTTCCTTCATTAATCACAATCTCCAAACCACTAGTTCCATACCTCGTTACCATGGGTGGATAAAAAGGCTTGTTTGAATAGACAAAGGACAAGGGATATTCCATTCAAACTTTTTGTGGGCTTGGAATATTTTTGACATCCAAACAATTATTCCCTGTTTAAAGGTAATCAAAGGGGTTCATAGGGAATGTTTGTTTGGACCAGGCTAGGGGATAGATTATAACCAACCGTCATTTCGGCTTGTAGTGAGGGATAGAATAGATCAAGTTGGTTATTTTGGGCCAAAAGAAAATCTTGGATGTAAACATTTCATTTTAAGTTCCTTTTAGCATGCAACACTCTACAATTTCTAATATATATAACATCAATGCATAGAGGAAAGATATAAGCCATTAGAGAACATGTCAAATGATACATAGTTCCCTTATAAGTTACCTCTTTAGCCAGACACTGAGGGAATAGAGGACCGGGACTTGATTACTCTAAGGAAATCATTCCTAGCAACACCCTCAGATGCTCATGGGGTTTTCTGTCCAAAGCCTTGGTGAAAATATCTGCCATTTGATTTTCAGTCCTACAATGATCCATCTTGATAAAACCTTTTTCAACATTATCTCTTAAGAAATGATGTCGAATATCTATATGTTTGGTTCTAGAATGATGCACCAGATTCTTGGAGATATTGATAGCACTTGTATTATCACATAAGATAGGAATAGTATCAAGAGACATACCAAAATCCACCAGTTGTTGTTTTAACCACAAAACCTGGGAACAACAGGCAGCTGCTGCGACATACTCCGCTTCAGCCGTGGAAAGAGCAACCGAATTTTGCTTCTTCGATCCCCAAGACACCAGGCAAGGGCCAAGAAATTAGGCCATTCCTGATGTGCTCTTCCTAACTACCAAGTGACCTGCAAAATCTGCATCTGAGAATCCAACAAGATTGAATGAGTTATGTCTTGGATGCCATAGACACAACCCATCGTTCCCTTTCAAGTAGCGCAGAATTCTCTTTACTTCTTTCAGATGTGTTTCTTTATGATTAGCCCGGAATCTAGCACAAAGACACACACTGAACATAATATTTGGCCGATTGGCCGTTAGGTACAATAGGGAACCAATCATGCCTCGGTACATTGTTTGATTAGCATTAATACCATTAAGATCAACATCAAGACGAGTATTAGGAGAAATAGGAGTATCAAAAGGCTTCGTTGAATCCATACCATAATTCTTCAATAGCTCCTTGATGTACTTTTGTTGATGTACCTTTGTTCCCTCATCACTTTGTACCACTTGTAGACCAAGAAAGAAAGTGAGTTCACCGATCATGCTCATCTCAAACTCACTGCTCATGAGATTCTTGAAACTTTCTACAAGTTTAGGATTAGTAGAACCAAATATAATATCATCAACATATACTTGAAATACTAAGAACTCACCGTCTTGTTCCCTTAGGAACAACGTTTTGTCAATCACACCACGTCTTTACTCATTTGATAATAGAAACTGGGCAAATCTATCATACCAAGCACGAGGCGTTTGTTTAAGGCCATAAAGAGCCTTATCCAGCACGCAGACATGATTAGGGTGATCAACATCTTCAAACCCTGGAGGTTGCAACATATAAACCTCCTCTTGTAGGTACCCATTCAGGAATGCTGTCTTCACATCCATTTGATAGATTTTGAATCCTTTGTGAGCAGCATAGGCGATTCGAAGACAGATGGCTTCTATCCTTGCAACAGGAGCGTACATTTCATCGTAGTCGATCCCTTCTTGTTGGTTGTACCCTTTTGCTACAAGCCTCGCCTTGTTCTTTCTGACAGCTCCCGTATCATCAAGTTTGTTCCTGAATACCCACTTTGTTCCTATAGCCATTTTGTGTTTTGGCTTGAGAACTAATCTCCATACTTTATTCCTCTATAATTGGTGTAGTTCCTCTTGCATAGCAAATATCTAGTCAGGATTTTTTAGCGCTTCCTTCACATTCTTCGGCTCTGCAAGTTGAAAGCACAAAAATTCTTAATAGAGGAACGAGTAAGCATACCTTTTTCGTATGGAGTGATGATGTTATAAACAGGATGATCCCTCTTTTGATGATAATTTCTGACTTCAATCTGAGTGGGATCTATTCTTGACTCCTCTTGTTCCTGTTGATCTATCGTTCCAAGAGATGTTTCTTCCACTTGATCTTCATTTTGTGGAGTATCATCTTCGGGATTCGAAGTACCTCCTGCGTCATCTCCATCCAAGTCAGGACTGGGAGGAGTGACTTCTTCATTTGGAGCTTGTGTACTTGAATCTGGATCAACTTCATCATCTGAGTCTGTGTTTAGAACCTTCAGTACGTCCTCGTTGCCTGACAAGTTCCCTCCATTTTTGGAGTCGTCAAAGACAACATTAATGCTTTCTTCAAACTTCTTTGTCCTTTTATTGAACACCTTGTAAGCCTTGCTGTTGATGCCTAGCCCAGAAAGATGCCTTCGTCACTCCTTGGATCAAACTTGCCTAGCTCGTCTTTTCCGTTGTTGTGAACGAAGCACCTGCAACCAAAGACTTTCAAGTGGGAAATATTTGGCTTTCTTCCCTTGATCAGTTCATATGGAGTTTTAGAAAAATTGGAACGTATAGTAGCTCTCGATTAATGATGTAGCAAGCGGTACCGACTGACTCAGCCCAAAAGGACTGAGGCAAGTAACTTGCCAACATCATAGTACGAGCCATGTTTTGTAGTGTTCCATTCTTTCTTTCTGCTACGCCGTTTTGTTGAGGAGCTCGGCGCAGAGAAGTTCTGAGACACTCCATGTTCATCACAGTAGCTATTAAACATGGAGTTCTTGAATTCTGTTCCATTATCTGACCCGATAGCCTTCAATTTTTGTCCTGTTGATGCTTCTACCTTCTTGATCCAGCTTTTGAATGCTATGAACGTCTCATCTTTGGAACATAGAAAGAGAGTCCATGTATATCTAGTAAAATCATCAACAATAACAAAAATGTACCTGCTACCTCCATGACTTTTCACCCACATGGGACCACACAAATCCATGTGTACCATTTCAAGGGGATGAGAATTGTTGATCGAAAACTTTGGCTGAAAAAACGATTTGCTTTGTTTCCCTTTCACACACTCTTCACACAAGCTTTCCTTTTCTGCAAGAACTTTGGGAAGTCCTATCACCAAGTTTTGTGAGTAGAGTTTGTGAATTCCTCGATGATTTGCGTGACCAAACCTCCTATGCCAGAGATCAGTCTTATCGACTATTGTAACAAAGCATAACTCTTCTTGTGGTTGGAAATTTGAGTCTACAAACTACACATTGTTGCGCCTCTTTCCCTTCAAGACCACAAGACTGAATTTTTGTTCTTGATCGTACAACCATTTGAGGTAAATGATACCTCATTATTCCCTTTGTCACAAAGCTGAGCAATACTCAACATGTTGTAACCAAGACCCTTCACCAAGCTCACGTCTTTAACGCTGGTCTTATGATTTAGCTTGACTTCACCTGTTCTAATGATTTCTCCTTGATTGTTGTTGCTAAAGGAAATGTTTCCTCCAACATTGATCTAAAGTGAGGATAGAATACTCTCGTTCCCTGTCATGTGACATGAACACCCGCTGTCAAGGATCCAGCGCATGTTCCCCCTCACTTCAACCTGCAAGAAAGAAATCACGTTTTAACGACCCATGCCTGCTTAGCCTTCCCGGGTCGGTTAGCAAAGCTCACAAAATGATAAATTTGAGATTGAACTAAAATAGCTTTCTGCATACTCTTGGAACTAGAAGAAATATTTGAGGGATCAACACGGTTTTTCCCTTTATCAGTTTTAGAATCTTCCTTCTTTTGTGGTTGTTGAGCTGGTTTCTTTTTATTCTGATGAGATTTGCCATACCCTTAATTTTTCTTACCAGACCACTATTTCTTGTTGTTCCTTGTATTCTAGTTTTGAACCTTTTTGGTAGTCACTTCTAATCTAACCTTACAGTCCTTTTGAACATGACCTCCCTTACCACATTGATAGCACACCCTATAACATTCGCCAAGATAGCGTTAAGGATGTGGTTTCTGGAGGGTTCGTTCCTTCGCACGTTCCTTGGAAGGAACTCTGTGCTGGTTCCCTTGAGACTGTTTTAGATATATCTTATGAGCCGTTTTACTAGAATACCACTCTGAGTTATCATTTAAGCCACTCTTAAGAATCTTAACCCTACCCTTTAGATAAGTAACTTTATCTCTAGTAGATTGAAGTTCCCTAGCTTTCCTTTCCATTTTTTCTTCAAAGCTAAGGTCATCTGGAGGATATTCAAATTTATCTTTACCATAACCAATACCACACCTAGCCGGATTAAACACAATGTGAGTTCTTTTATCAAGCTCATTTTCTAATTCCTCTCTTTTGAGTTTAAAGACAAGCAAATATGTTCTAAGTTTGTTATTGGTTTCATTGAGAGTCTTGACATCTTCCTTTAATTCTTTACACTCAGTACAAGGAACAACACTAGTAATAGTTGATTCTGATAGTTTTTGTTCAAGATTAAGACATTTCTCATCAGCAGCTTCTATTTCATCTTGTATTTTCAAGTTATCTTCAAAAAGATTTTTAACAAGAATGACAAGATAAAATTATTATACGTGGGTGTAAAGTAGAAAAATCTCACTCCGCCTTCAAAGAACGTTCCATCACGTGTTACTAGGTTTTTTCATCCTCTTTCCGTCCTTTGAACTGTGTGGCTTTCAAGGTCTGGCATCGCCGGTCTGATTGCCACCCATAAATGTCGATGGCCACTGATGGGATGGATATCGATGGCCCACCCGTAAGTGCCGATGGGGCTGCTATTGTCCAGCCTCCTCAACACCATGCTGCTGCCGATGGGGTTATTGTTGTTCAGCCTCCCCAAACTCCTGCTACTGGTTCAACTTCTGTAGTGCCTACAACTGCCCTGCAAGTTTCAACGACTTCGACGATAATGAGAACAGCCCTTGCCTCAACTTATAAAGCGGTGGTGACGGGTTATATGTCGGCTAGTGTGACCTCCCTCTCTAACACACCGTCTTTTAAGGGAGTGGTGGCTGGAGAATCATCTAAATCTGGAGGTTTTATTGATGAAGCCATTTGGAAGGAGTGCCCAGACCTCTACGACACAGACGACGATTCCGATGAGGAAACTGATGATCCACTTTGTCCAGTCATACGTCTAACGGCGGATGAAAAAAGGGAGTTGCATAACCTTGGGCTCGATCTCTTATCATCCACATGTTTGATCGTGGTCCAGGGTATACAACACTCAAGAAAAAACTCGAGCAAAAATGGGAATTGAAGGGAAAGTTAACGTTGGTTGATATTGGAAATGCTCATTATGTCACAAAATTCACTAATGCGAATGACTACCATCTTGTTATGACCCAGGGGCCTTGGATGGTTGGTGACAATTATCTTATGATTCAGAGATGGAGTCCAAATTTTGATCCATTTACGGACAAGCAACAATATCCGACTGCTTGGGTCCGTATTCCGGGGCTTAGCCTTGAACACTTTAATTCAGCTTTTATCAGAAGGATAGGAGAGGAAATTGGTCAGGTCACCATGATTGATCAAACTACGGTGGCGGCGGACAAAGGACAATTTGTGCGTTTTGGTGATGAGTTGGACATAACCAAGTGCCTTGTGTCCAAATTCAACTATAAAAGGCGTACGTGGCCGGTTCAATATTAAGGTATTCGGATGCTTTGTTTCGAATGTGGTATCATTGGTCATGTTCGAGATAAGTGTCCGGCACTACAACAAGAGCCTGAAGAGACAACTGAAGTGATGGTGGAAAAGGTGGTAACACCAGTGGAAAAGGACACCTATGGACCTTGGATGCAAGTTGTCAAACCTATGAGGAAAACCAGCCCTGCTAGTTCTGGTTCGAAAAGAAAAAAAGTGAGTACCAACAATGGGGGTACTTCATCTGCTGCACCACCACCACAAAACACTGTTAACCAGAAGAATTCCTCACACTACTTTCAAAAAGGCAAAGCAACCGCTACACCAAGTTCTACAAGCTCTGGTTCCCGATTTACGGTTTTGCAAGATCATGACATGCATGTGACGGAACAACAATCCAATAAGCCGGGTTCTGAGGGGCAATCTGGTTCACATCCGAGTCAGCGGGAAACCGATCCCAAAGCCCTAAAATCGTGGCGTCGGCCAATGTGGGATCCAGAAGTCTGGATAATATTGCTCCAGATTCTGTTAGTAATTCCACAATAATCCATCAAGTGGGTGTTGCAAGCAAGGAAAGCGTTGATTCTGGAAAATCTGCTCCTAAAAATAAGGATACGAGATAAAAAAGATCCCAAAAATTCAGCCCTTTCCTTATCCAAAAAATCTCAATCAAAACTAGCGACAAAATCCGTTGTGGTTACAAAAGATTCTGCTCTCAAAAAAGCCACTTTACTTGCCGAGCAAGCTATTCACAAGCCCATAATGAAACCCTAACGTTTTCTCAACTGCCAAACACGCATCCCAACTCTTCCGCCTCCAACCCTACTGTTCCTCCTATACAACCACCATCGCCCTTGGTCGTCGTTCCTACGAATGGCCAACCACCCACAACTACCGATCTCGGGGGTTGTCCCGGAAATAATCCACCACTCTCGGAGCCTCCTGATATCCGACACCCGCCCGGGACCTTACCTCCCAACCCTCCCAAAAATAGCCAACAAGATGATCCTAGACCTCTTGCTGATGAGGGCGGAAACAAACCCGCTACTTTGCAAGGTGTCGATTCCAACCTCTCTATCTAATGCCTTGGACCGGCTTGCTGCGGCAATAGCTGAGTTCATAATGACGATTTCCAACCCTTTTCTACCTATTTTTGGTCCCCTTATTAATTTTGTTGTTTTAATGAATAACATCAGTTTAATGATTTGGAATGTTCGTGGTGCTGGTAATGCTCGGTTTCTAAATTCTATCCGAGAGTTAATCCGCTTGCACCGTCCTAGTGTTTTATGCATTGTGGAACCACGTGTTAGTGGCGTCCGGGCTAATGAAATTAGCCGACGTATTCAGTATGATGGGATGCTGCGTATTGAGGTTGATGGTTTTTCGGGCGGAATTTGGTTGTTTTGGCAAACTGCTGAGATTCTGGTCACGCCTATTTCTCTCCATCGTCAGCATATTACAATTGAGATAGTTAGATGGGGTGAGGAACCATGGTTACTCTCCTCTACTATGACTGTCGCACCTTACCCGGCTCGTCGGATGGATCTATGGGATCATCATAGACAATTTGTTGCCCTTAATCATCGACCTTGACTCTTGGCCGGGGATTTTAATGCCACATTAGGTGCGCATGAAAGAGTTGGTTCGTCTACTAGTTCTAATTATGCTTCTAATGCTTTTAATCAGTGGATTGATGATCTTCGCTTGTTTGATTTGGGTTTCTCGGGTCCTCAGTTTACTTGGTCGAGTGGCTCTTCTCTTGATACTAGACGTGCTGCTCGACTTGATCGTGCTATTTGTTCAGAATCTTGGGCATCACGGTTTTCTTCGGCCATTGTTCAGCACCTTGTTGCGCCTTATTCTGATAATTTACCTCTATTAATCAATACCCTTAATGAAGCACAAGCTCCTTCGGACAGCCGTCCATTTCGGTTTCAGGCTGCCTGGTTATCACATAGTGATTTCAACGCTTTCTAGGCTTCTAAATGGATGGCGTCGAATGATCTACAACTCTCTTTAGCTACTATCTTGGAAGATCTGGCAAGATGGAATAGAGGATTTTTTGGAAATATTTTTCACAAGAAACGTAAATTATGGGCTTGTTTGGTCGGGGTTCGCCGTATTTTAGCTGTCCGCCCTTACCAACGCCTTCTTGATTTAGAAAAAAAACTCTACGTAAAGAGCTTGAAGCTGTTCTCGAGTAAGAACAAATTCACTGGTTTCAAAAATCTCGCGCCAATTTCCTTATTGAAGGTGATATGAACACGCGTTTTTATCACCTTTCCACTTTGATACGGAGGCGGCGTGCTCGGGTGACATCTCTTTAGGACAATACTGGTATGTGGATTTCGAATCATGCTGATTTGCAACGCCTGGTGGTCAATTTTTTTGCCACCCTATTTACTGTTGAACCAGATCCCAACCCAAATCTCTTTCCACATATACAACACACGTTCCCTGCTTTGTCTGAGGCTGATTTGGCCACTCTTAATGTGGATTTTTGTGCTGATGAGGTTGAATTTGCTGTCAAATCTATGGGACCGTATAAGGCACCTGGCCCAGACGGTTTTCCCGCCATTTTTTACCAGAAGCAATGGCACATTGTGGGAGCACAAACCACAACTCTTGTACTTAATGTATTGAATGGTGGCAATCTTCCTCAGGGTCTTAGTGACACTTTAATGTCACTCTTGGCCAAAATTGAGGGTCCTACTTCTCCGGCACACTATCCTCCGATTTCTCTACTCAACGTGGCCTACAAATTGATCACTAAGGTTATTGTCAACCGGCTAAAACCGTTCTTGTCATTTTCAGTTCACCCGGCTCAAGTGAGTTTCATCCTGGGCCACCAGATTGTGGATAATGTGGTGGTAGTTCAAGAGGTAATCCATACCATGTCGGCACACAATGGATCGACTCGTTGGAGGATGTTCAAAATTGATCTTGCAAAGGCGTATGACCGGATTCGGTGGAATTTTCTTCAGTCCATTCTTAATGATTCTGGGCTGCCCGATAAACTCATTCATACTATTATGCAGACTCAGTCATGGGGTAAAGTTGATTTGTTATGGAATGGATCTGTTGCAGGCTCATTTACGCCTTCTCGAGGGGTCCGTCAAGGTGACCCGCTATCACCGTACCTCTTTGTTCTTTGTATGGAGAAGTTGTCACATATTATCCTGGACTCAGTTGCTCAAGGTCATTGGAAACCAATTAACATTGGTGGTGTGTCAATCTCTCATTTATTTTTCGTTGATGACCTCATTCTTTTCGTAGAGGCTTCAATTCATCAGGCGAATATAATTAAGAATTGCCTTGATCACTTTTGTTTCATTTTGGGTGAGCAAGTGAACTTCCATAAAAGCTCTTTCTTCTTTTCAAGAAAAGTTCGGGATGCTGTGAAAGCGGAAATCAGCCAGTTTATGGGGTTTCCTGTAATTGATGATTTTGGTACATATTTAGGCGTCCCGACAATCTGTGGCCGTCTCACAAATGACCGCTACCAATTCTTGTTGGATAAAGTCTCGGCGCGATTCAGGGGTTGGCATACACAGTCTCTTTCGAAGGCTGCCCGGACAGTTCTTGCTAACTTTGTCCTTACAAGTTTGCCTTTATACGTGATGCAAACGACTCTCGTTCCACGCTCGATTTGTGATCAGATTGATTCAAGGATCTGCAGCTTTATTTGGGGTTCGACTCAAGAGCAAAAACATATCCATCTTCTTTCTTGTGAGAAAATCTCAAGGCCTAAGAATGAAGGCGGTTTGGGTATACGTTCTATGAGGCATTCTAACACGGTTGTTTTAGCAAAATTAGGATGGTGTTTGTTGCATGATCAAATTGCAATGTGGTGTCAAATTCTGAAAGGAAAGTATTGTAATGGGTGCTCAGACGTTGACATGTTTACCTCTATTATGTGCTCGTCTTATATGTGGAAGGGTATTGTACATGGCGCGCATTCTTTGTCTAAAGGGTTGCGTATCTCGATTGGCAATGGAAATAGTACATTATTCTGGTTCCATCGTTGGGTTTTGAACCAGCCTCTTCTTGATGTTGCTTTACAGCAGATTCCGAAGCCTTTACTGGGTTGTACAGTAGCTGAATGTTGGAATGGTATGACTTGGAAATGGGAGCTTATTTCTTCTTATCTTCCTGCTGAAGCGTTCCTTCAATTGATGGCTATTGTACCAAGTAAGGATGACTCTATGCCTGATACCCCTTTTTGGGGTCTAACCCCTTTGGGCCAATTCACAACAAGATCTATGATGCGGTTATTAATTGGAATCTGATATGGTCCATACCGGCTCAGCAAAGAATCCGAAACTTCTTCTATCTATTGGCTAACCATTGCGTTCTTTGTAATGCCAACCGATATCGTCGTCACTTGTCGGACTCTCCAACTTGTCCAAGATGTCATCATGAAGAATCTGAGCTTCATGCTCTCCGTGATTGTACTCGAATTCGTGTTATTTGGCAAGACATTTATGGTAACTCGTGCCCTGCAAATTGTTTCTCAATCCAGAATTTGGTTGATTGGATCTTGATGGGAATTAAATCACAGGATCGTTCGTCAACACTATTTGCTACCATGGTTTGGTACACTTGGAAGGCTCGGAATAAGTTGATTTTTGAAGGTGTTGATGATCATCTTCGATTTTCTACCAATATTTGTGTTGTTACTGATGCATTTTGGGAGGCCAAACTTGGCTCTGCTGCTGGCCCAACATCTTCAGTACTGAATTCTTTTACCTCTGTTCCCGATCGCTGGTGTCCTCCTTTGCATGACCCTTTTAAACTTAATGTTGATGGTTGCTCTAAGGGTAATCCGGGCATCGCGTCTGGTGGTGGAATTATCCAAAATTGGCATTGCAGCGTTATCCAAGGTTTCCTGTTTAGATTTGGGAGTTGCTCTGCTCTGACGGTGGAACTCAAAACGATTCACTTTCGCTTGTTGTTGGCCTCCTCATTGCAACTCTCTCGGGTTATTGTTGAAACAGATTCATTGGTGGCCTTTAATCTCCTCTCCAATGATGTTCTGTATGCTCATCCCAATCTTACATTGATAAAACAATGCCAAGCTTTGCTCAAGTGTCAACAATGGGAAATCAAGCTCCATCACGTCCGACGCTCTGCTAATATGGTGGCCGACAAACATGCAAATGAGGCTTTGTTAGCTAATTCTAATTATGTTGTTTTTTATTCTCCTCCATGTTTTATTTCTACTTTGCTAGATGCTGATGCTATTTTGTATGTTGAGCAAGCTTAATTCTTAATAATATCGCAGAGGCTTGCCTCGTTTCCTAATAAAAAAAACAAGAATGACAAGATCAGATTGTTTAGCATTTTCTAAACCAACAAGGAATTGTTCAGGAGTTACCTCTTGATCGACATCTTCAGTCTTCAGAGTCATGGCACAGATCTTTGATTTAGATTCATCATCTGAGTCAAGATCCCATGCAGCGATGTAGGCCTTTTTCTTCTCGTTCCCAGACTCGTTACCTTTGGGACAACTCTTAGCATAGTGACCCTTTTCTTGACAATTGAAGCAGGTAACATCCTTGGTCTCCTTCTTCTCAGAGTTGACCTTCTCTTTTTGCTTCAAGGCTCCTTGCTTCTTGCCTCTCTTGTAGAATGCCCTCATTGTCTTGGTTATGAGAGCTACATCAGAGTCCTCTTCTAACGTATAAACTCCCTTCCCGACAATGATGTTCTCGATGGCCTTCTCCACCTTGAGAGCAATGTCCTTGTTAGAGCTTGAGGTACTACTGTTGTAATCTCATAGCGCTCGTAGTCTGCCAGCTTTCCAAAGATCTCATGAAGTTTGCAAGACTTCGTGATTGGATTTTCCCTGAGCAAACCTCTGGTAACAACATACTTGGGACCAAGATCATCAACAATCGTAGAGAATTTCTCTACATAAGTGATGTCCTTTTCTATACCAAGATGATTGATGCGATTCACCAAAGCCTCAAACCGAGATTGGTAAGTGGCAATGGTTTCACCATCTTTCATCTTGAAGATATAGAATTACTTCTTGGCCTCCTTTTGGTGACTTTCCTTCAAATATGTACTACCAATATGCATTTGTTCAATAGCTTCCCATGCATCCTTGGCAGTTTTGCAGTTCACCACCCTTAGTAGATCTTCAACACCCAAGGCATTGTTTAGCAGCATCTGTGCCTTAAAGTTCTTCTCCATTCCTGTCCATTCAGTTGGACCCCACTCGGACTTTTTGTTCTTCTTGTCCACAAGAATGACATAGTCTCCATCTTCAATGACTGACCAGGTTTGGTAGTCACTGCTCTTGAGCCAAGTGGCGAAGAGGATCTTCCAGTGGTTATACTCTCCAACAACAAGCAGTGGAGGCTTGTTGTTTCCAATTTCGACGTTGTGAGTGTTGTTGGTACTCATCCTGTGTTCCTGCACTAACACACAATCTTGAGCAAGCCTGATCTGATACCAATTGATGGATCGTGACACAATAACAAGTCAGGGAACTAGCAATGTTCCCTGGGCAGCGGAAATAAATACTTAGAACACAGAAATTATAGAGGAAAACTTTCTGTCCGACCAACAAGTCGTAGAAATAAAAAACCTTTACCCCTGAGACTCCTTCTTAGAGGATTTTCAATAGAATATTTTTATTAAGTTTCAACGATTACAAGGCAAGTTAAGTTACCTGGTAACTAAGGCACCATCCAAAGTTTAACCAACTAGACTTATACAACTGTAAACATAAGCCTAAGAGAAAGTAAACTACTGACTTACTTGTGGATTCTTCACCGGAAAAAGCCACACACTCGTATACTTTAAACGCTCTCTCTCCAAGTTCGCCGTCAACAACCACACTTAAACCCTAGCTATTTATAAGATATGTCAAGTCTGATCTCATACGTAATTCTTGCCTAATTATGCAGATTTTCCACTTAAAAAATCCCACACAAAAAGGAGAAAGTATTGTTTGTGATTTGGATCCTCAACCATGCCGATTCTTGTTGTGACACCCCGTCTTTACACAGGGCGCTACTTGGGTGTACACCTTACCAAGTACTACTTAGGTTAGCTTGGCAACAAATTCACTCGGATCTTACAACTCGGGCATGACGAGAAAACACAATAAAATATCCAACTTTTCTTTTAATGAACAAAAGTATTTAATTATGCATGACCATGTAACACCCCTATTTTACAACATTGGGTATTACCGCCAGTGACCTCGGACTTTACCGTCCAAAGTCACCCAAGGCTTTTAGAATGATATAGAACAATATTAATGCGGAAATAAACATAAGTCATAAAATAGAAAAGGTGCTCCCGAAGGAGACTTGGTTCTTACAAAACATCTTACATTGTCTTCAAGCTTAAAGTTCCTTGAAATCGAATAGCAAAACCATCTTGTTCTTGAAACAAAGCGAAACAAAAATCAATACGAAATGATAAATACATCTTGAGAGTTCTTGACCTTCCTTCACTTCACTTCACCTCACGCCTTGCTAGGGTTCCTGGGTTCTGACATAATTCGCGAGGGGCGATAGAATGCCAGGCAAACATGCGGAAAGAAGAATTAGTCTAAGAGACTAAGCAAGCGGGAAAGGAACTTCCCGAGGGTATTTCGGTAATTTCAATTCTTATCGAAAGAGATAATGGGGTTGTGTTTACGTTGGGGCTTGTTTATGTGGGGCTTTAATGATACGAAGGAGAGCGTATCTCGAGCGGAGATAGCTCGATAATCGAGAGAAGAACTACTAGATTGTAGCCTTCTTTTAGAATCGAGATTATGTTGGGAACGTTATTAATTCAGACAAGTTAAAAACCTCTCGCGCCCTAAGCGGACCGAGAGCCGGATCGATCATTTGAGACCGGTCCGGTTTTGGTATCTTAAATGTGCATTGGGCACTTGTCTTATATAGTGACGAAAAATATTCGATTTCATTAATGATTTTTAAAGAGAAGGGTGGGGGCTTGGGTGGCCCGATCCACCAAGGGGAAACCCAGTTTCCCGGCACTTAGCTAGAGTGCGCTCATCCCTCCTTGCAATCGGAGCGGATGGGATCATTATCCCGAAAGTCGTACTTCAAACACGTAGGCACTTACGACTTGGTAAGATTATATAAAGGCGTCGGCTATTATGCGCCCCTTACTAGTTCGTTCGACGTTGATCTCTGAACGAGACCATAAACAACCAAGGCCACAATCACACTAGCATAGATAGTCCTATCAAATATTAATAGCGAACTATACCAACAATGGTCGTTATATCTAACAATCGATATTTCCTAGGTTCATTCTTTACTTAGCACTCAAGTCGTTCCCAACATCGAGAATTTTACGGAAATGAAATATAAAGGTCACAAGGGAAAATTCCACTTGCCTTAGCTTTTACGATTGTGTACGAACGAGCGAACGGAAATCGTTGACTTTACTCGGAACGGAGACTCGACCTATCGACACGAGAGGTACGAACGAACTTTAATAAGAATTTCTTTAATTCTTTTAAAGTTTTAAATATCTCTTATATTCTTTTTATAAGAGAATTAATTACTAAATTATTATAATAATAATTTAGGTGGAGATGAATAAAATAATAATATTCCTTATTATTGTTTTATATTTGTAATATCCTTTATAAAATCCTTATTTTAATTTCATTCACTAATATTTTGAAACCAAGTCATACTTTATTTATTTTTCTTAAGATATTCCTTTTAACTTAACTTATTACTATTTCCTTATTATAACCAAGCAAGGATAATATCTTCATCAAGATATAGTTTTCATAACTATATGAAATATTGTTTTTATAAAAACTCATCTTAGGGTGTGAAAAGTCTAAAATACCCTTGTAGTTGAATATCTTTTATTTCTCTTATTATTATTTTAATATCCTCCTTATCATATAAGATCTTTTTAAATTTTTTTACAATATATTTTCATTATAACATCCTTCTCTTTTTATTTCCTTCAAAAAAGACAAACCATATTTTATAAATATACTTATAAAGTAATAACGCTTTTCTTCTAGAACTTTCCTTAAATAGAAATCTCTACTATACTTGTTATGGTAGCTATCCAAGTATAATATTTAATAATATCATCTTATTATCCATTAAATAATTTACCCATATACATTTTAGTTTATAAGATAGAAACATGCCTTATAACATTATCTTATAACTAGGAGCATATAATTTATTTATTTATATCTAAGATCATAATAATATCATTTATATCTTTTTATATAATATATCTTTTAAGGCTAGAATACATTATTATTATACCTTTCAACTTATCATAACTTATTTTTGTTATTTTTATCTTAACCTAAGCTCTTATAAAAATACATGAAACCACCTTTAGGTTATAAAAAGGTGTTAAGATATTGTTTAATAATACTTGTTCTTGCTCTTTTATTTATATAGTAATTTTTCAAGAATTGTATTCATAATATTTATATCTAGCTTTCCAATGTAAGATAATAGTACTATTTCCATTATTTTATTTAAAAAGGTTCCTCATTTCTAGAACATTATTTTATAAAATATGAGCATGCAAGTCATTATTTTATATTTATAAGTATGAATAATATTTTTAGTATATCTTTCCTAACTTAGGTCTTTACATTATAATATCTTTTAACTTCTAGTATACTTAAGGATATATCTCATTATCCATGTATATATAGTTATAAAGATGATAATTTCATTATTTCAATTAAGAAAACTCATGTCATAAAATATATTTTGTATTAAAATAGCATGCATGATAAATATCTTATCTTAATATATGGAATTTTATTTATTTGCTTTTATCTTGTCTAACTAACACGATCTTTAAATCATTATTTATTTTAGGCTAAATCCATTATTATTATAAAACTCATATTTTAATCCCATGATTTTATTTGATAATTTTCCCATGTCTATCATATTCTACCTTTTTACCTAAAAGCACATGAAAATTATTTATTTAATTTATTTAATCCATACTTGTTCTTATTAAAATAATTTATTCAAAAATAATTTATTATTATCATCCCAAAGCATATAATAGGATTAAAAGACATGTAAGTCCATTTTCCTTTTTAATAAAATTCCTTATCTTACATTATTTCTTTTATAATAAGGGAAATATGCCTTAGTTAATACTTTTCCAATATTTATTCAAATATGCTTAAAATAACATTCTTATGAATATTAAAGTTCTAAGAATTCATATATTCTTAATAAAAGTATATTTCTCCTAGATGGGCATGTAGATTAATTTAATTATATAAATTTCTCCTTAATACCCACATGCAATATTTATTCAATTTAATTAAATAAATATTGTATACATGTAGAAATTATTTTGTAAAAAGATATTAATTAGAATAGGAGTCGGGAAAATTATACCGAGCGAAAACGAGAGCGGAATGGACATGAATTTCGAGATGGGCGGATTTTTGGGCTTGGATCTTCTTTCTTCCTTCAATTAAAATTCTGATGGGCCTAATAGGGTTTAAATGGGCCTTTTTATGTATTTTTGAATCAGCCCATAACTAAACAATTAGGCCCAAACCTCCATCATCTTCCTCCTCCTCCCTTTTACGTGAAACCAGAGAGAGTACTAGGACGTGAACGACGCTCGGGACTTCAGGCGGGGCACTAGCACCGGTGGACGGCGGCGCACTGTGGTGGCCGGCGGCGCGCGCGCGAGCCAGGGGTGGTCCGACATGGGTGGTGTGCTCCGATGGGGCAAGGCAAGGCAAACTAGGGTTTTTTAGGGGGGATTTTAATGGAGAAAATCAGAATTTTGTGGGACTTTTCTTAGTCTGGAAATTGACAAATTAGAATAGCAATTTTGCTAGAAGAAAGAAGAGAAGTATTGTGTGTGTAAGAGAATTGAATTTCAGCCTCCTTTTATAGGCAAATAGAGGCAAGGTACTAATCCATGGCACTTGGAATTGGCCATAGATGGAGGAGGAGATTGGAGGGGATTGGGGGAATTTGTGCTAGTTGGATGATGACCAAAGGATGATGTAGTTTTGGTGGTCTTACAAGCAAGGAGGTGGAAACAATGGGTGGAAACAATGGGCTAGAGTTTACGTCAAATCAATCAGACAATTGATTTGGGCAATTGGGGAAGAAGAAGACTAAGTTGATATAAATTTAAAAGAGTTGTAATTTGGGTAGATGAAATTGAGTTAGCCTAGCGGAATTGAGTGTGTTTGAGTTTGTGAAAGGTGCAAGAGGTCTCGGGTTCGAGTCTCCCTCTTGACAGCTTTTTATTTTGCCCCTCCTTTTACTTTTACTTGCTTGTAATATGACATTAAACAAAAATTCGAAATTAATATGAACCATCTTTATTTTTATTTTTCATTTGTCACTTTGATAAACTTTTATAAAATTTTTATAGTTTATTACGAAAATTATAAGAATATTTAAATTCTCTATTAAAGAGAAAAAAATTTAATTAAGTATCCGATTTACTTAATATATTTAATAAAATTCTTAATTGTTATTGTAATAAACTTTTACAACCTCTTTATAATTTAATATGAGATTGTAAAGATTATTAAATTCCCTACTTTAGAAAAAAAATTATTGGGATAATTACCCATTTTATTTTATTTAGAATTTAGCGGATATTACAATAGTACCCCCTTAAAATTAGTTTCGTCCCCGAAACTAAGAAAGACTTAGGGCGGTACAAGGTTAACACGGAAAGCTACTAACACTCACAACTGTGAGGAATCAACAAAGGGTCTAGTACCCCCTTAAAGAACATTTCGTTCTTTAGTTAAGACGATTGTACAAGTAGAAGAATTACTATTATACTTTTTTTTCTTAAGGAATCATTAAATTAGTATTCCTTAGAAAGATTTCCACATTTGAACTTATGTGGTGTAACGAAGTTAAGGGAAAGGAATGGAAATCTAATTGGTCTTGCTAGCGAAATAGGCGGGGGGTCAAACGGTTTTATCTATTAGCTTGAGTCATACCTACCGAAGTTCTGGGTTGACCTTCCCAAACATAAAAGTTGGATTGCTTATAAAATAAGCATCCTAAATGAAACGAGTACTTAAGTGTTTCTGGGAAGCGAGTAAGAAATTGACTAATCCATTCTATACTTATAGGATAGAGTCATTGCAGAAGAATTCTTTTAAGATTGATATATGATAACTGACGAGATGGAATCGAAGTTTGAATATGTGAACCATGCCTTAGAAGAAAGATCTCGAATTACGGTTTCTAAAGAAGTTACTATTGGGATAGGCGATGGTTATCTCGCAAGAGGGAGTAACCATCTTTATGATGTCGTGTTCGAATATATTATACTATCGAGAAGTGGTTCAAGCGTCCTTCTATATTAGGCGTATTAATTCTTATAAGAACGTAGTTTTTCTTAAACAAAACTTAAATTCGAAGGAATAATTGGGTTCATTCCACCAATGTGATCAGCATCGGGGAACTATTTCCAACATAACCCCTTAATATGCCTTCATAGGAATAAGACATGAAATTCTAAGTTGATATAAATTTAAGAGAGTTGTAATTTGGGTAGATGAAATTGAGTTAGCCTAGCGGAATTGAGTGTGTTTGAGTTTGTGAAAGGTGCAAGAGGTCTCGGGTTCGAGTCTCCCTCTTGACACCTTTTTATTTTGCCCCTCATTTTACTTTTACTTGCTTGTAATATGACATTAAACAAAAATTCGAAATTAATATGAACCATCTTTATTTTTATTTTTCATTTGCCACTTTGATAAACTTTTATAACATTTTTATAGTTTATTACGAAAATTATAAGAATATTTAAATTCTCTATTTAAGAGAAAAAAAATTAATTAAGTATCCGATTTACTTAATATATTTAATAAAATTCTTAATTGTTATTGTAATAAACTTTTACAACCTCTTTATAATTTAATATGAGATTATAAAGATTATTAAATTCCCTACTTTAGAAAAAAATTATTGGGATAATTACCCATTTTATTTTATTTAGAATTTAGCGGATATTACAGACCATCCCGTCTAAACTTAAACAAAATAAATTCTCAATCCCAGCTCCCAACAACACAACTTAAACCAATTAATCAAACATAAAAATTAAACACTAAAGAACAACCAAACATGCTCAATCCCGAATCCGACCTAATGACACGTGCGTCAACATCCGCTTCACCACTTCGCAGAAGATCCATCACGATTCCTAAGACGTACATGTAACTATAAAAATATCCCCCGAATGGTCAACTACAATTCTAATTCAAGCTAGAAAAAGCGAGATGCATATAGAACGTTTTAAAAAAACACAGAATCTAACAACCAATATTCACACATAAAGCAAAAATCTTCAAGTCAACTATTCAACACATAAAGTTAAATAATCACACACACACAGACAAACACACATTCACACAAACTCACAAAGACAACAATTACCTCCATCACCTCCACCATCACCATCAACGCCCATATTCAATCACCATCAACGACCATATTCAATCACAATCATCGCCCATATTCCATCACAATCAACGCCCAGATTCAATCACAATCAACACCCATATTCAATCACAATCAACGCCCATATTCGCAATCACCTCCGTTCACAATCACCATCACCATCATCGCCTGTTCAAACACAAGCACAACCACAAACACAATCACAATCACAATCACAATCACAATCACAATCACAATCACAATCACAATCACAATCACAATCACAACAACAAATGCAATTACAATTCTGGCAAATACAGAGAAAAAAATTCAATTAAAAACATGATGCAAAAAGAGACAAATTTTCAAAACCAATTCCACACACATGACACCCAATCTAACAAGAACTGAATTAAACCGAGCAAGTCGCAGAACGACTTACCTCAAATGAAGATCCTTTGACGAAGACAGAAACTAAGGGCTTGAACAAAACGATCCCCTAGAAGAAATATTAATGAGTATGGTTGAATTAATTAAGGCCCACTGTACAACTTAAGGAATCCTAAAATACTTTACAAACCCGTTTTAGATTTTGTTAACCCTTCCTTTATCGGCCACGCTAGTTATAGCTTACCATCACTTGATCAGATCTAGAACCAACCTCTACAACACGTTGATGATTCTAATTCCCTTACCACAATTGATCCATTAATTCGCACACACCACTTCTACTACTAACTAGAAGTATATGCCCGTGCATTTGCACGGGTTAATAATTCTATTTAAATTCTTTTTTACATGTTTACGAATTTAGTTTTTTCAAATATTATATTCCATTAATGAAGTTTTTGTAGTTGTATATCTTTTTTACATATAAGTTATCACATGCATTTACAATTGTCATTCAATTATTTAAAAAACCTATATAATAATTATTTTATGATTGATGTATAATATTAAGTAAATATTATGTGTGGAATGTCAAGAGGCTAAGGTAGAGTATGTAAGATATATATGACATTAAGTCCATAGGAGTCAATTGAATGATTTAAATTCAAAACATTGAATGTAAAAAAATACAAATTTACATGTAGGTTAGATAGATTTAAACGATACAAATATACTCATGAATTAATACAACCCCAACATATGTATTTTATTATAAACCAAACTCATATTTCATTAAAACCAATCCCAGCATATCTACATATACACGTATAAACCAATTCCATATTAATCAGTATAACTAATCCAAACCTATATATTCATATAAACTAATCTCACAAAACATGACTCAAAGAAACAAATTATACACTAACTCTTAGATTTCCACGTACTAACATGTACCCACATATTCTAACTTAGAATTTATTATTAATATTAATTACTTTCCCACTAACAATTTAAACTTGGCTATATATATACACGATTTTTCTAACCTATGCCCAAAGGGTATAGGTTAAGCTCCTAAAAATGGCAATTATATATAAATTTGTACTTATTTTAGATTAATTAATTTTTTTAAAAGGGTTCACTAATTTACTAATAGGGTTTTAGTTTTCTTCATTAGTATGCTTAATCTATGCCCTAAGGGCATAGGTTAGAAAAACCGATATATATATATAGCCGATTTTCACTAATTAGCATATACACACAATTCTACTAATACCAAAACGAACACCCAAACCCCATTCCAACTCCCGATCAACTGGAACAACCCAACACCCACTCGGTCCCCAGCACGAGACTCCTCGCCCTGCCCCCCGACATAGAGCGACTAAGGAAGAGACAAAGCTTACCGTAGCGACGGCGATGGAGATCTAAACCACGACTGGCTGCGCTTTGAGATGAACATGACTTAAGACGTCGGTGATCGGAGCTTGGCGAACGAACCCCGATCGGTGCACGGCTCCACCACCAACGGAACGGTACGATGGGCCGATGAGTCAAACCGGCAATGCACGCGACCAACAGTAGATAATGCTCCTCTTAACTCGCGAGGTAGTCCGATGTTGTCCTTCTCGAGCGTCTAACCGAGGCGGCTTGGATATCGGCAAAACGAGGAGATCGGCTTGGAGGATTGAAGAAGGAAGGAAAAGCGTGTGGTAAGAGTGTTCTACGGTTTCGGTCTTAAGGACGATCGTCCCCAAATAACAACGAGGAGGAAGATAAAAAATTTTGGCAATAAGATAGGATTGTTCGGGTAAAAAGATAATTAATTTAGTTAAAAAAAGAAAGAATGGGATTTGGTTAGATTGATCTGGACTAATCGCGATAGGATCGATCCAAACGGATTATTAATATTAATATCAATTGAAAAACTTATAAAGGATTATATAAATGGTGGCTTGTGAAAAGATATAGGATATAATATATAAGAAAAAAAAATGATGTAATCCGCTCATTGGCAAAACGGATAGTTAATCCGTCTTTCGAGGTTACTTGCAGAACAAGAAACTCGATTGTTTGCAATAGAAGAAACTCATTTTTCCGACATAGAAGGAAAAACGAAACCGAATATTACACTTACCAAAACCGAATGATCTCGGATTTCTTAGATAAGATCGTGTAAAGTTTGATCTTATCCTTCCTTTGATCTCCTCAAGCAACCACCTACAGCTGTCGTATCTTCGCAGAAGATTGATCGTAGAAGATCTGGTAACTTGCCATTAATAGAAAGTCGTGTTCCTTCCGAGACGCACTTCCTAAATCTATCACTCGTTCCCTCCATCGTTCCTCACAATGTTCCGGCACTCGTGACTATGTACCTGTTTTCCTAAAACACTTACATTTAGAAGCAAGTTATACCAACTAAGTTTGTTATCACTACAAAAAAAAGCCATTTATTGCAACAAAAAATGTCGTTGCAAAAAATGTAATGTCGTTGCCGAAAATAT
This sequence comes from Fallopia convolvulus, assembly GCA_964016875.1. Classification (NCBI taxonomy): domain Eukaryota; kingdom Viridiplantae; phylum Streptophyta; class Magnoliopsida; order Caryophyllales; family Polygonaceae; genus Fallopia; species Fallopia convolvulus. The sequence continues at coordinate 28,090,221 of OZ024729.1, forward strand.
TTTTTGCAACGACAACTGTTGTTGCAAAAAATATGTGTTTTTGCAACGACATTTGTTATTGCGAAAAATGTGTCGTTGCAAAATAACTGAATTTGAGAATTTCCATTAGTCTTCTTTTGCAACAACATATGTTGTTGTAAAAAATATCATTTTTGGCTACAACATTAGCGTTGCAATAAATGAAATTTTTGGCAACAACTATGGATGTCGCAATAAATTGTTTTTATAGTAACAACATTGTCGTTGCAAAAGTCATTTTTTTATTTTTTTTAGCGAGAATTGACATGCTCCTGCAACTCACAAACTAAAACAAGCATGTTGCAATATAAAGTCTTATACATAACGTACTAATTTTGTCCAAAAACCTACATGATAAATCCAGCACAATATATCCAATACCAATAACTTCATTCCAAAAGTTTACATAGTGTCTAGCTAGCTTTAACATTCAAAAATGATGTATATAAATAGATCATTCTTCCAAGCTAAGCTTCAACATCCAAAAAGTATCAATTAGGCCCATATACACCATCAGATCACATCTTTTTCCTGTAAACACTTCAAATATATGCAAAGGTCTTAGTTAAAAGCAAACAATATCAATTAAAGACATGATAGTCATTAATGAGTAAACAAAATATATGCAAGAATCTCAATTAAAACCTAGATACATGGCCTAATAAGTCAACACTTCAAAAAATTGGTGATTTTCACCAAATATATATGCAATGAACATTCATCAAATTATCTAGAGTACAACTAGAGTTCCTAAGTAATAACTTAAACAAAAAGGTTAGTTTCAAGTTAATGAAATGGTAATTCGCCTAAGTAATGAATAACAAAACCAGACCAACTCAATCAATCTCAATATTTCATCGATATTGCTCTACAAACATCATATCATACGCAACACATAGCAAATATACTAAAACCATTCAGAATTTACACCACAAACATCATGTCATACCGCTTAGAGGTACCAACTCAATCGATCTCAATACTTCATCATCATTGCTCCACAAACATCATGTCATACGCAACACATAGCAAATATACTAAAATCATTCAGAATTTGCACCTTCAAAAATTCAGAATTTGCAAACAAAAATTCAGAATTCGCACCTTCAAAAACTGATAATAAATTAATTATTGTTTACCTGAATGCTAGACACCTCTATGTGCCAACTGTTGTAATAATTGCTTCTTCAAATCCTCCATTGTTGCTGCTTGTTGGATTTTATGCTCTTCTAAGTCTCTTTGTTGTCTTTGCTGGCTTTCTTCTAATTCTCTTTGCTGTCTTAGCTGGCTTTTTTCTAACTCTTTAATCCTTTCTTCTTGTTATTTTATTTTCTCTTGCTGTTTTTCTATAAGTTTTTTTTGCTCCATTTGGTGTCTTCCTTTGGTAGAACCTCGCAAAGCAGTTCCTTTCCCACGAATATACCCCGACCTCGGTTCTAAAACTTGAGTCAAGATCTCCTCTTGAGTCATTCTATCACCAACATTTGCAACCACACTTTTCAGCTTGTCCTGTAGTATAAAAAAATTACAGTACCAATAAAAATTTAATAACTCTTTTCAAATAACTAATAATATGATTGTTTATATGACAAGTTAACACATTAAAATAAAGATTGGTTAATTTAGAGCTTTAACACATACATGGATATCTTTGGAGCGTTTCTCATCAGCCCACAAAAGCTCGTCTTTATCATTCTTGCGTGTGTGCTCAAAAAGCCATATCACATCTGTTGTAGGCTTCACATTGTCATTCTCTTTCTCTACCACATCATATGAATAATTTTAGTCATCAATCATAACTAAGCAACTCATCTTATATGAGTTTTGTCATAAATAATCAATAAAACAAATCAACGAAAGAAATATGCATTTAAGCTGCCCAAACAAACTAATGAAAGAAAACATGCATTTTCCATCGCTAATAAAGCTAATTATAACTCTACCAGTCATTGTTCGTTATTTTTTTGTTTCATTATCATTGAAGGAGCTATTTCTATATATAAAACATGTAATTTATGCTAACAAAAAATACTCTTACCAATATATCTTCCACTTCAGCAAAAGAAAGATTTCCAATTGTATGTTTACATCTCTTCTCAGACCGTCGATTTTTAGAGTTTCTTGCACTTTAGAATCTAGATTGTTGAAAGCTTGAGATGTCTTGAGAATTTATCACACCTAGAGTAATATATATATATATATATATGTGTGTGTGTGTGTGTGTAATGTTATTTAGAAACATCTAAATTAAAATAATAAACAAAAAAAGATACAAAAATTTGATAAAAATATCATGAAAGTTGGAAGATATACGCATGGAATGCTAAGATTACAAATAAGTCCAGACAATAATGCATTTTTTTTATCAATCATCAATAAAAAAATGTAAAATAAGGTTGGATGGAAACCTACTAATTAATTAATCAAAGATCATAGTATAGAAAAAATAACATTAGATGACCAAGCTAGCCCTAAAAACACTATATCGTGGTTTAATGTCTTAAGAGGCATATTAAAGGAACAAACACTAAGCATACCAAGGGAGATTTAAGTCCAATGTAGTGAGCCAGTGAATATGAAATGGGTTAGTAGACTTTGATATCTAGAATGGGACTAAATCACTGAATATAATAATCGGTGGATAAAAGGAAATTCACATGTTTATTACTTTAGCTTTGTAATATTCTATAAACAAAGTACCTAATCTAACCTGCACTATAATTTGCACATCAGGAAACTAAGATAATACATATATATCAATCCATATATCTACGACCTTATATGGACATACATTGGTTTGTTATCCATTGTTGTTTGGTAGTTGTGTTTAAAGCTGAGTCTATAAAAAAGTGTATATGAAGATCATTATACTCATTAAAAATGGCTTTGTGAGCTTAACCGGTTAAAAATCGGCTAATATGATTGGCAAGTATGATGAAATCGTTATACTCGTCAAAAAATCTTCATATATTGCTAACGGTGTTGTCTTTGTGAGCTTAACTTTTAATGTTTATTGATATTCTAATCTGCCAACTTCTTACCCAAATATTCAACTATTTTTTTTGTTTTCTAGAGACTATGTAATTCTCATGGCATTTGTTAACTAGTAGGTGAACTTTAAAAGCCAGAGAAGACCTACTGCAAGAACAAGAAGTGCAAGAAACTTACACATCACAAGGTGACCCAATACAAGAAATTATCACTAAAATAACCCGCATCAACCACTAATTATCACTAAAATTCAGCTAAACCCTAAATTTGACACCCAAATTGATGGATCCCACTTGAAGATTAGCAAACTGAATTGAAAGCAAAATTGAAACCTAGATTGATGGATCCCGCTAGAAGACTAGAAAACAAAATTGAAGGAATATGATTTTATTTATACTGACTATTGAAGAAAATACCTGAATTTGATTCTCCAAAACCCACGACCAGCGGCTCAAGCAAGAAGATGAGATGAGATGAAGCCAAAGACTCAGACAACGACGAGTGAGCAAGAAGTGTCTCAAGCGCAAAGAACTAAAGAAGCCATCGTGGTGGCGGCCAGACAAGGTGGATCTAAAGGCGGCCAAGGCGTTGTGGTTGTGTGAATGGTCACGGGAAAAGAAGAGCAAGAGACATGGAGACTGGAGAAAGTGAGCGAGGGTTTTTTAGCAGAGAAGATGATCGATAGATTGAAGAAAAGAGGACGGTAGGGTTTTTGAGCGAGAATCATATTTTTTTATATTTTTTTATTTTCTTTTGCAACAAAAAGATTGATGCCATATCTCTAAAATATTTATTGAAACGAGCTTAGTTGTTGCAATATCTACCCATTATTTTTCTGCAACGATATCTTTTGATACCAAAAATGAATGAAAATTTTCACCCAACGCGCGCATCTCTTTTAGTGGAGGGAAATGAAATGTTAATTATTTGCAACAACATTAGCAACAATTTATTTTATATGGTTGCCAAAATCATGTATTGCAACAACAAAATTTAATCGTTGCAAAATATCATTGCAATAAATAATTTTTTTTGTAGTGTATCATCAAAACTAAGAGAAACCATGAAACAACCATTGTTCCAACACATTTTTTTATTAAAAGAAGGCCTACGGAAAAGGTTTGGGTTATCAACTAGCGGTCTAACTAGTCCCATGCTTAAGACCAATTCCAAAATGCTCAAGTCCAACAAAAGTTCTAGTCAAATTAGTCCAACGACATATGCCAACGAGGCATGATAAGGTGTCACCCCAAACCTAAAGATACATCGAGATGACTATGTCATGGAACATGATGAGGTGTTTGTCTGTCTGTATCCTTTGTGTCATGACATGAAACTCATGCCATAGCCTTGTGACACATTTTAAGGTTAGAAAGTGAGTTATAGGTTAAGTGTTAAAAGTCGTGGAAGTTATTGTAATAACAAAGTTGGGGTTGAGTTTTGAACTTTGCATAACTCGTTGTATGGATGAAACTAAAAGCCACATGAGCCCTTTCAAAAGCTTGGTTGATGAAAAATTTCATAATTATCTATATTAGATTTTTTTTTCAAGAATTGCTTAGATATAATGAACCTTAACTAATTTATTGGATGCTAAAATAAAAAATTACTAATTTGACATAAGTCATTATGAATTAATCCTAAGTCTATTTGACATAAGTCAGGTGGAAATAGAATGATGATTAAATTAGGTTTCTAAGAAAAATGATACATGAAATTTTAGAGAGCATTTGCCAATTGTATGAGCATTTATGAGCAAATTGCAACCAGTTGCAATCGTGATTTCATGTGACCTTTTAGGTGTTCATTCTTCTTAAATAATTTGTTGCCTTCAAGAAAGATCTTTGTGATTAATTATGATTGTTTGACATTCTTTAGGTGATGTGATCCGACTAGGGGTCGAACCGTGATTGGTCCGATTTAGGCTCGAGATGTTGGAAAACTGGGATAAATATGAAACCAACAAGATGGTCTTGCGAGTCTCTTATACTCGCTTGGGCGAGGGTGGAGCGAGACAAGGACTAGAATTAAGGGTGCGAGAAGAGGGTTTAGAAGGTTTGGACGTTCGGGCCCAAGGGAGGAGGATCTCAACTCAAGCTCTTTTAAACTGGACGTGAGAATTACAAAGTACATGCTTGAGTTTAAATAGAAAACATAAGGATGCAAACTAACCCTAATGGGCCTTATTCTAACTTAATGGACCGGCCCTCTTAAGCAAAAGAAAGCACACACCCATAAATAAAAATAACTGAAAGAAAAATGCTAAAATGGGAAATAACATAAATATAGAAATTACATAGTAAACGAACTACGTCATGGCACCATGGTTTGTATTTTGGGACTACATGTTCGAGATCAGTCATAAATATAGAAATTACATAGTACATGCTTGAGTTTACATAGTAAACGAACTAAGCACACACCCATAAGCTATTCGATCAATTTCTAATATGTGCTAAAATTATAATCAAAGTGAGAGTTGCTCTTCCTACAAGTAAAGTCTGCACCAGGGACTTGTAGGATTTTGGCAATGACGCTAATAACAACAACGCTTGCTCCTCATCCTTAATCTTATCGCCTGCATTCATCAATTGGCATACTAGTTAATTAAATGAATTAATGTGGTCATGAAGATTACCTCCTTCCTCCATCTGCAGTGAGTACAACTCCATCTTCAAACACAACCGATTTGTCAGCGACTTCGATGCGTAAATGCTCTCGAGCTTCTCCCACAATGCCTTCGGAGTTGTCTCATTCAACACACTAAACTTGATCTCAGGAGCTAACGCCAACCGAATTGTACTCACGACCTTCTTCTAGATTTTGCTCCATTCCCTCTCGCTCATGGAGTGAGGCTTCTCCTCTTCTAATGCCTGATCAAGACCTTGCTGCACCAAAAGGTCTTGAATCATACTCTGCCACACCGTGAAGTTTGTCTTCCCATCAAAGAGTGGGATCTCGAACGTCCTCGACACGCTAGACTTCATCACACCAACAAGAGATCCTTCCACAAATCAGCTCTACCCGCACGCTTCACCAACACCGGGACCTTGGACAACTTGGCTTTGATACCACTGTTGGGAAATCTACCTTCCCATGACACTTGTACACTCACCGAAACCCACCGACACAAAGACACAATTTTACAAAAGTGACTTTGTATTATATAGTGAATGTACAAAATATCTTACACGGGTGACTCAACACTCTTTTATTGATGGGACACACTCACACCTCTCACACTTCACTCTCTAGCTGGATTACACTCTTTCTTGAATCACTTGGATTGCTCTACAAATGAGGGGGTGGAGGTCTATTTATAGGCAAAGCCTTCCACCTCTCTTGGCTAAAGAGGAATCTAGATATTCTAGCCTAAGTTACAACTAGGCAATTCTAGAGCCTTCCACTCTAGAGTTCTCCATATACTTCTTTACATTTCTAGAATTCTCCATACTACTCTAGAGGCTTCCACAACCTTCTAACACCTTCTAGAATCTTCTTATATCTTCTAGAAGCTTCCATAAGCTTCCGACATCTTCTAGAATCTTCCACACCCTTCTAGCATCTTCTAGATGATTCTAAAATCTTCTGTAGCTTTCAAAATATGAAAATATGAATTAATCTCTAACACTTTGCTATTCTTTGGACATTACATGCACGTTGGTTTTCATTGAGCTTTATGTAATGATAAAAAGTTAGATAATTTATTTTTGTCATCATACCATTGTTGGAGGTCCAAATTGATGCATGTGATGTTTATTTAGAGTTGGTGGGCACGAGTATGGTCCACAATCTTGTGGCATCCTGGGTTTTTAGATGAGTATTAAGACTTTATTTTTGGGATTGTTTTCGCCAACATGAAAATTTTAACTTAAACTTAGTGCATAATGTTGTGTATTTCATCATTAGTTGACCTTTTCACATTGGCTTATGTTCTATATATATTCTTATTGTCAACTTTCGTACCAATTCTTTAAGGTACGCCTTCATAACCCGGTCAATTAGATTACTTTAATATCATAATACATAATCAACCGGGATTATTCAATGTAATATAAAATCCTAGACATGAATGTGCCTCTTGCCCTAGTGTCACAACTTAGCCATCAAATTATGTCGCGACTTAGCATTATATACATGATCAAATTATGATTCATAAGAGTACTTATTGGAGAATAATCCTTACTATTGCACTTCTTGGAAATCTTTATAAAGCAATGAGATAATGCCATAGATAATTCCTTATTATCTTACTTAATCTTGATTCTAAAAATGACATTCACCCCTTAATGTATTTCATGGAGAACCAAGGTGACTAAATTCTTTCGGACGATTTATTTTTTGTGCCTCGTGAAATTTGTCAAAGATCAATAATTTACCATATTAAAAGTAAATAATGGCATCTTTTTGGAATTAACAAATTTTTCGTATACACACTTGCAGTGCAGTAGCGGAGCCACGTTGTGACCAGTGGGGGTTGTAGCCCCCACTGAAATTATAAAAAAAATTGGATAAAGAGAGAACTAAAGAGATGGAAGAATTGCACCAATAAAAAATCAGAGAGAAGTATTGATGGGACGTTTGTTCAGTGAAGCTCCCTACAACTCTTCACATTGAAATAAAAACGAAAGTTCAAGTAATATATAAAACTAAACTAGCTATCGGTTACCACCCACTTCTACAATTAAGCTAATCCACTAAATCACATAACACACTTCCTAAAAATCTAATTAAATAAATCAACTAAAGAGATAATTTAGCAAACCCAACTAACTAAAAAATTCATAAATAATTTATTAAAGTTTGAATTACATTTTGAACAGAAAAAATAAAAATACACAAAAATATCATCAGTTCATTTGTTATACAAGAAAGGCTCAATAACACTCCATCAGTGTAGAAAGTAACCAAAAAGAACCATGTTAATTTTTGAAAAATATAGAAAAAATACTAGGTTATTTAATAAAAACTAGTCCATTTGGCAATAAAAAATCAGGTAAATTTTTTTACTAAAAAATATAGCAAATACATAGTTTATTTTATACAGAAGAATACATAATTTTATGAAAAAAAACACAAAATTTTCTGTTTAAATTTTTTTATATAGAAAATTACAAAAAAAATTCTTCTATATTTTATAAAAAAATACAGAAAAAAACAAGTTCATTTGAAAAATATAATTTTTTTTATGTATCTAGGAATTTGACGCAGAAAAATTTAGCCCCCATTGGGTCAAATTCCTAACACTGCTGGAAAACGCGTCTGTAGCCAGGAAAATAGACACGACTTCCGCCACAAAAGTAACCACGAAATCACGTTAGCCACGACATCCCCAACAGATTGCTCTATGAAAGGTGCCATGGGGCTAAAACACGCGAGGCTAAATATCACTTTGGAAAAGAACCACAGAATTCTAATTTTGTGGCTATTTAGCTGCAAATAATAGCCGCGAATTAGTTCATTGCTAAATGTGTGGCTATTGGCCACGAAAGTCACGTTCAACCACATTAGCTAGAATTGAATTTCGTGGTTGGTTTTGAGTGCATCACCATCAAATGTTAGCCACAAATGTATTTTTTTTATCTAAGTTCGAGTCGAATTTGAACGCATAATCACACCTATTTCGTGGCCATTAGCCTTGAAATTTGTCATGAATCTATTTTGTTTCAAATTTTGTGGTTAAATAATTAGGCATTTAAAAAAAACAAAAAAAAACATTATACCATAATATATATGCTAATTTCTCTCTAATGTTCTCTAATTTAGTCAAAGCAATAGTAAAGTAAACAGAAAGTTGGACATCAAAAGCAACAAAAAATGAAAACAACACAAGAAGCAATTGAAAATGACACATCATTATCTGTCATAATACATTTCGTATGTTTGATACAAACATTTTCTGAAACTAAAGCTAAGCATCATGAGTGTTTGAAAGCCAACTTTTAACACATCTTTAGGCTCCTTCTTTATATCCTTCTGAAGAAAAGAATAAAACCCTGCAATTATAAAAAATGTATAGACTATTGGTCAAGATGCACATGAATTAATCAAATTTCAAGAATAAAACCCTGCAATTATAAAAGCAAATGAAAAGAAGTAGGAATGCATCAGAACAAAATGCTTATAACCAAGTGAAAATGAGCACTTACCCATTCAAGTATACACAATAAGCTAAGATTGCCTACACATTATGCTTATGACCAAGTGCCAAAATCATGTGACAGAAAAATAGTTTGACATTAACTGGCATTCAACCCAATACTTCAACATCTTCACCAACTTTTATGGTCCCTTGCTCTACACGACCTGTAGCAACAGTTCCACATCCCTGCAATGGCAAATATAATAACTAGTTTTCAGTGTGTACAATGGTAAGGTTATTCAAGTTTAATACATTGAAAATATATTCTCCTAGGACAATTTACAGCCTGTAAGTGATAAATAATTCAGACAACAGCCATAAAAGCATGAAAATTTGAGATGCACAAAGCTTGATACACCAGAGATCAGCAAGTGGTACTCCTTGCACAATATTTTCTATGAGCTTCAAACAATTAGACCTTTTACACTTGAACCATATACAACCTGAACCAATTAATAGTTGTAGATCACATTGAAACAAATAATCATTGTATGATGAGTTTCTCTTGAAAATTGACAATTCTGAAATCCATAAAACTTCCAAAAATTTATCACTGTTAAAAGTAGGTAAATTCAAAGTAGTCATTTGTAACCTCAGCATATAAATAAGTGAATTAGAAAGCTCATCTCCAAATTAGAGTTGCAGGAAACCAATAGCATATTAAAAAAAAGTTAGAATCACTGAAAGGAAACACCGGATATTAAAAGATCAAACACTTGATCGACTTGCAACCTTTGTATCGTTCCCAAATCCAAGTGAAAAAGGAGAAAAATTCACGAGGCGAGGGATAGAAAGTTACCTGGTTCCTGATGAGGTAGGTGATCGACTATGGTTGAAGGTGGCGTTGGTGGGAGCAATGGAGGCTTGTCAAACATCAACAGTGAAGCGTGGAAAAGAGTAGCAACTTCCATTCCTCTTCAAAAGCCTCCACTCCAAATCTAGAACGCAAAAAGTGAAACCCCTAAATAAAAAATGAAAGCAGAAAATCTCAAAACATTGGAAGAAAATCAGCAAAACAAAAGATAAGGAAAGCCAAATTTGTAGACTTTGAGAAGCACAAGCTCAAACCGATCAATTTGGAGACGAATTTGTAGACTTTGACGAGGCCGAGAAGAAGGCTGACCACGATCATGGAGTCCATGAGCGAGAAGAATGTCTGCCTCCAGTGCCCCTTGAGCTCCTCCACGGACCTATCCACCACCTTAAAAACGATCAATTTGGAGATGAATTTGGATCTCAATGAGAAATAAGAACAACGATTGACAAAAAGACATTAGGAAAAAAAATCAACTGAGAAGGACAAGCTACCGATCAATTTGGAGACGAATTTGTGGACTTTGACGAGGTGGAGAAGATATACCGACGGTGAATAATCTGAATTCTTTCTGCCAGAGTCCGTCGCTCCATCCCGATTCACTCTCTCGGGTTCCTTCCTAGAGATGTTTATCAGTGGAATGAACTTCTTGGATGAGCGCCGAGTATATCAACTAGGGCTTGAGAGGAACACTCGGGTTAGATTTGGGAGTGAAAGTGAGCAAATTAGGGTTAGATAGTGAACAAGCCTTATGGGCTTAGATTTTAGTGGGCAAAAAATTACTTTTTCCCTCTTAAAAATTAAAACATTCCCTCCATTTAACATTAAAGCCCGCTCAAAATTTTTTGTAAAGAGAATGGTCCCGCCCAAATGTTTTTTAACCAAATATTCCCGCCCAAATATTTTTTAACCAAATATTTCAGCCCTCTAAATTAAATATTTCGTCCTTTTTCCCTCTTAAAAATTAAATATTCCCTCCTTTTATCCCACCTAAACCAAATGTTCTAAATAATAAATTAATACGTAAAAAAAACGTATTGTATACCTTTTTTTTGGGGGCGCTGCGCCCAACCCCGCCAGGGGTACGTTACCCCCTGGATCCCCAACTCGCTGACCGGTCAGCGAGACCACCGTCGCGGCCCCCGAACCCCTTGCGGGTACTTATCAACATCAAGCATATGAAGATCATATAATGATTTCTTATAAGAATGAACGACTCTAAATAAATATAATGATTTCTTATATGAATGAACATCTCTAAAGAAATATATAACGTTTTCTTATAAGAATGAACGACTATAAAGGAATATAACGATTTTTTATTAGAATGAATGATTCTAAATGAATATAACGATTTCTTATAAGAATGAACGATTCTAAGGGACTATAACGTTTTCTAATAAGAATGAACGATTCTAAAGGAATATAACGATTTCTTATAAGAATGAACGATTCTAATAAAAATGAACGATTCTAAATGAATATAATGTTTTCTTATAAGAATGAACGATTCTATATTGAATATAACAATTTTTATAACAATGAATGATTCTAAGTGAATATTATGTTTTCTTATGAGAATGAACGATTCTAAAGAAATATAACGATTTCTTATAAGAATGAATTATTATAAAGGAATATAATGATTTCTTATAAGAATGAACGATTCTAAGTGAATATAACGTTTTCTTATAAGAATGAACGATTCTAAGTGAATACAATGTTTTCTTATAAGAATGAACGATTCTAAGTGAATACAATATTTTCTTATATGAATGAGTGATTCTAAGTGAATATAACATTTTCTACGTTTTCTTATAAGAATGAACGATTCTAAATGAATATAATAATTTCTTATAAGAATGAACGATTCTAAGTGAATATAACGTTTTCTTATAAGAATGAACGATTCTAAGTGAATACAATGTTTTCTTATAAGAATGAACGATTCTAAGTGAATACAATATTTTCTTATAAGAACGATCGACCCTAAACCCTAATCCTAAACCCTAGACCCTAAACCCCAGACCCTAGACCCTAAAACCTAGACCCTAAACCCTAGACCCTAAACCCTAAACCCTAAACCTTAAACCCTAAGAAATATAATGCTTTCTTATAAGAATGAACGATTCTAAATGAATATAATAATTTCTTATAAGAATGAACGATTCTAAGTGAATATTATGTTTTCTTATAAGAATGAACAATTCTAAAGAAATATAACGATTTCTTATAAGAATGAACGACTGTAAAGGACTATAACGATTTCTTACAAGAATGAATGATTCTAAATGAATATAATGATTTGTTATAAGAATAAACGATTCTAAAGGAATATAACAATATCTTATAAGAATGAACGATTCTAAATGAATATAACGATTTCTCATAAGAATGAACGAATCTAAATGAATATAACGATTTCTCATAAGAATGAACGAATCTAAATGAATATAACAATTTCTCATAAGAATGAACGATTCTAAATGAATATAACGATTTCTCATAAGAATGAACGATTCTAAATGAATATAACGATTTCTCATAAGAATGAACAATTCTAAATGAATATAACGATATCTCATAAGAATGAACGATTCTAAATGAATATAACGATTTCTCATAAGAATTAAAAATTATTCATTTCCTAGGAAGTCATTTATAATTTATTAAAAATTATTCATTTCCTAGGTGAGCATGATTGATATTTTATTTTAATAAATATTTTTTATAAAGGCCTATGGGTAATATTTATTAAAATTTTAAAATAGTTGTTATTTATAGTGGAAATAATTTTACAAATAATAAAAATTAATTAGGAATGGGCTTGTGAGGTAATAGAAAATCTGATGGGCTTGGGAGTCAAAAGAAATGGGCCCATTTTTGGATCACCGTACTCGGCCCATATGGAGGAGCAGCCCAATCCAAACGTACTCTTCTCCTCTTCCTTCGTTGAAATCTTGTGGTTATTTCTGAAGATTTACCACGAAATGAAGAACTCGTGGCTAATCTCATGACTGTTTCTGCAAATTTTTTCAAACAAACAAAGTTAGACACGAAATGAAGAACTCGTGACTAGTCTCGTGGTTATTTCTGCAGATTTCTCACGAAATGAAGAACTCGTGGCTAATCTCGTGACTGTTTCTGCAAATTTTTCCAAACAAACAAAGTTAGACACGAAACGAAGAACTCGTGACTAGTCTCGTGGTTATTTCTACAGATTTCTCACGAAATAAAGAACTCGTGGCTAATCTCGTGACTGTTATCGCAGATGTTTCCAAACAAACTATATTAGACACGAAAATAAGAACTCGTGGCTAGTTTTGTGGTTATTTCTAAAAATTCTAACGAAATGAAGGACCATTTATTAATCAATGATTCAAATTACCCATACAAATATCGACAAACCTAGCCACGACTAGTATGTGGGTACTTAGCTCCAGACTTTGTCTTGAATATACACACGAATCTTTTTTCGTGGCTAATTAGCTACTACTCTAGAAATGAATCTAGCTGCTCAAGAAATTCGCGTCCATTGGGCCTTAACGTTAGCCACGAGCTTGTTTTCATGACAATATGGCCAGAAATCTACAACCAAATCTAGCCGCGCTCACTTAATGAAACAAAATATAAGAAGTACAAGCGAGTAATAACCCTCATCAATGGTGATAATTAACCATGTTATCATCCTTGTAGTTCATCAGAAAAATTTTGTCCAAGAATGAATCATCCACGTTGTAAATCACAATTATAAACAATTATGAATAGGACATTAAAATAGAGGGTGATTAAAACTTTGCCTCACATCCTCTTGCGCTAATTTTTCCTTTTCCTTTCCTTTTCTTTTTCTTGTATCAGCCTTGTATTTTTTTGGCTCCAAATCAACTAATGCTTCTTGTTTTGCCTTTCCTCGTTGTGATGGTTTATTGTAGTTCACATGAAACAAAGAAATCACCCATTATAAAAGTCATAACTTAGTGTAAACTTTACATAAGATGGAAAATCCTTAGTAATTGAATGCATTGTATCTCTATAATAGTATATCTTCTCCTCAATGGTGATGAAATAAGGGGACTAGAGCAATCGACGTCGAAGCTCAAGGCTCAAAACTTTTTCCTTAGAAGAGAGTAAAGTACCAAAGATTGGGGAGACGACGCTGACGGGATTGAATCAAATAATTATTTAAGAACTTTTTTCAGTTCCAGGAAAGAACAAGTGAAACTAAAATCTCAATGTTGAGGTATGTACAAATAACTTCCCACTTGTCATGCGGTACAAAGCAAATAGTTCTTGGAAATGTGACACTAAGATTTATTCTCATCTGATGTATACCCTGCTTTATCGATACACTCACCTATGTATATCTTTGTTGACTTAGTATAAACCCCAATGAAACAAGAAAACAACCTAGTTATATCGATACACTTGTCTCAACAAACTCCGGTAAATATTTTCGACCTCAACAAACTCCGGTAGATAGAGCTTTACCTCACCTCTTCTCGAAATGTGGTAAATATATATAGAATGAGAGGGAAGAATGTACATATCACACTTGACCAAAAAGAGTCAAGGTGAAAAATACAACCCAAGCCACGGATAAAATATCCGGCCAAACACGCCCAGCGGGCCTAACAAAAATGGGTCTAGGACCCAACCATCCCCAAAAAACATATAGACAAGCTGCCTATATACATAAAAATCCAAGTACCAACTCGGCTCCACCAGCGTCTAACAAAACCGGGTCTAAAACCCCTCCAACAAAAAGCAAGGTGGGCACACACACAACCTAAACCCAAGCAAGCATCCCTAGCATCCACTTTGCAAGTGGGAAGGGTCCAAAATAGCCCCACAACAACAAGTAAAGAGGAAAAAAGATGTACAAGACGAAATAAACCATCTCCTAAGAAAAGGTCAAGCCACCTCATACCTCAAATGCCGAGTCTTCTTCTAAGTGCTTCTCCACTTTTGGCTTCAAACTTGTAGTCCACCATCATGCGTTGCTTTCATTCAAAGATGATCACCTCCACACATTTGTCAACATTTGGTTTCTCATGTTCGAACACCACCTTGTTCCTTAGGGTCCAAGTGTGGTACACCAATCCAAGGAAGCCAATGAACTTGGTCTTAAAAAGAGCATTTCCACACCCCGGGGAGTTGGTAAACCAATCCACCCACTCCTTTAGGCTCCCCTTATACGTGTGGATTCCTACCCACCTCCACACTTTCTCCATAACTTGCCTAAAAAAATGCCAAGAGCCTTAAAGATGCTCTACCGACTCCGTATGTGAAACGATCCTTATAGGCGAGCCAAAGCCTAAAGCTCCAAGCCCTAGCTCGCACCAACTTCCAAACCACCACACACCAATCTTGTTCCTCCTTATTATCCCTCACCAACTCGTAGAGTGCTCTAGCATCAATCTCTCCCGTGAATGTTATCATGGCTTTCACAAAATTAGAGGAACAATACATAAATTAAGACTTAGTATGATGAAATATTAATCAAGAGAATTCAACGTTACCTCCATGAATTGAAGAATAAGCAAATCAGCCACCTTTTACTAAATTACAATGGTCTCAAGTACAAACTACAAGCACACATGCCACAAAAAAAGGAAAAGAAAATTTTAAAAAGTTAATCAAACAATATATAAAAAAGAAATAACTAGTGACATCCCTAAAAGTTGATAATTAACCATTTTATCATCCATGTCATTAGAATATTTTCATCTAATAAGAAATTATCCACGTTGTTTATCAAAAACACTTTCAGGTTTGACAATAAAATAGACGGGGAATAAAGCTTTGGCTCACCTCCTCCTGCATCGCTAGCTTTTCCTTTTTCTTTTTAATACCTTAGTCTTGTCCCACTTTTGCTCCAAATCAACTACAACTTCTTGTTTTTCCCTTTCCTTGTTGAGATGGTTTACATTGTTGCGCAGGAAACGAATAAATCCCTCATCGGACAAGTCATACCAATTTCCATATCTCAATTGTATTTTGAATTCTTCGTACTGGCTATTTGGCTTCCTTTATTTGTTTATCCATTTTATCTTCCCAATATTTACCATCTTTCTATGTATAAGCACCAACAAGCTTTACATAAGATGAAATATGATTGATAATTGAATATATTGCATTTGTAAAATAATACATCTTCTTATTAGTATTGAGGAAACAAGGGGACTGAGGAATCAACGTTAAAGTTCAAAGCTCGATGTTTTTCATGACAAGACAGTAAACGCTAGGGAGACAAGAAAACAACCTTTCTAGATCGATACACTTGCCTCAACAAACTCCGGTACATGTTATCGACCCTCAAATAACTCTGGAAAATAGAGTGTTGCCTCACCTCCTTCTGCATTGCCAACTTTTCCTTTTTCTTTTCGTGCCTCAGTCTTCTTCTTTTTTCGCTCTAAATCAATTGTTGCTTCTTGTTTTTCCCTTCCATCCTTGAGATGGTTTACAGTGTTGCACATGAAATGTAGAAATCCCCCACCGGATAAGTCATGCCAATTTTCATGTATCAATTGTATTTTCAATTCTTCGTACTTGCACTTGGCTTCCTTTACTTGTTTATCCACTTTATCTTTCCAATATTTACCATCTGTCCATTTATATGCAACAACAACCTTTGCATAAGATGGAAAATCCTTGGTAGTTGAGTGCATTGTATCTATAAATTGATATATCTTCTCATCAATGGTGAGGAAATAAGGGAGTTGGACCAATCGATGTTGAAACTCACGGCTCAAAGTTAATTCCATACAAGACATTAAAGTATCAAACCTCGAGGAGGTGACACCGATGAAACTGAATGAAATCAATCTTGAAAAACTATTTTAGTTCTATGAAGGAACTAGTGAACACAACACATGTCCTGCGGTACATTACAACAAGTACTTGGAAAGGTGCGATTTATTTTGATCCTCCAAATAATGAAACACTAGAATAACGCTATTCATAACTGATTGTAGAATTTCTTTACAAATTACTTAGTTGGTTTTGCTCATTCATGGTGGTCATGGTTACGTCATTCTAGACAAAGTAGAGGTTGGATACCAGTCATAGAGTAGCTTCAGTTGTAGTTTCTCATGCACATGATGTATGTGGCAAAAGATGCTAGTATGCGCGAACAATACAAGGAGGTTTGTCTTCTTGCTTCCTAAAAGAGGTACAATTCCAAACTAGATCACACCTCGTTTAAATCTAACTCTTCTATGTATCCAAAGGGTGCTTCACACTCAACAATTCCAAATTTTCACCAAAAGGAAGATTTACAAATCATCAACCTATATATAGAGCAATGAATCTTCATTGCTTCGTGTGCGAAGGAAGAGCTCACCTAGATAGCGTTTGCCCGAATCGCAAACAATTGACCTTTACCATGAAGGAAGAGTCCCTACCTAATAAGGTCTTCGTACAATACATGTGTTTGGCTACTTTTAGCCACAAGAGATATGTTTATAATCCTTCTTCTATTTGTTTTAATACTAACTCTCTCATGCAGGATTTGGGAGTTTTTGACTCACTAATCACAAGTTCATCATTTTGGGATGAGAGAGTTCCAAGCTTAGAGGTTCAAGAAGAAGTCCATGTTACCCCATACCCCCAAGGAGGCCAAGGAAACCCACAATGTGCATCTTAACAATATAGCGTATAGCGTTTGGTCCACCACATGATGATACAATAGTGGATAAGAGCATTGGTGAATATTGTGCATTGGAGGAACACTCAAAAGTGGTTAGTATGGATGATGGAGAGGATTGTATTAATGATGTTGCACACCCGACATTTCCTTGTTCACCCAATCATGACACGAGCCATATGGAGACAAGTTTGGACAATCATGCCGCTACAATATCGACCTCTTCAAAGGATGACAATCAAGAGTACAAGGGAAGTTTTTCTGTATCTTCCTCTTCTTATAGTTTTGATAACTACTTGTTTGTCACTTCTAGAATTTGGGAGTATAATTTGCCTTTTGTCGACTTTAAATTTGATAGGATCTATATTTTAGTAAAGGTGAACGATACGCGTCAACTTCCTTATGACCAATGTCTTCACCCTTCTTGTGATAATCTAAGTGGTTTGATTATTGTTCATGGTATTGTTCCTTTTATTGGCTCTTTTATTTCTTTACATGCAGTTATACACTTTTTCGAATGGAGGACGATTCGAGGCCAAGTGGGGGAGAATGATACCAATCAAGGGACAAGGAAGGCCAAGGATGCAATGAAGATGAATAATGGCCAAAGACTAAGATCATATCAAAGATCAAGAGCTTTCAAATACAAGATGGTATTGAAGGATCTCCTACATTACATGCAACCCCTATCGAGTCGGCATTGTAAAATAAAGGAAGACTCGTGTGTGTTAAATCATGCCAACATGCAAGGGTTGTTTCATGCCTATCCTAGCTTAGAATTATGTTAGTTTGCAATTTCTACAGGAAATGGTCAAAAACACGTCGTAGGTCGTGCGCCTTGCCTCAATTATAGATTTAGGTCTTCGCCTTGGGTGTGTGGTCGTGCATTGGCTTAGTTTTGTCTTTGGGTCGTGTGCCCTACACGCACGATCATGCGCCTATTCTCGGGATTCCCTTATGGTTGTGCTCTTATAGCTCCCCTTTCTTAGTCTAGTTTCTTTAGATTATTTTCTTATATAAACTCATGTTAACTTTAGATTTTAGGTAGATTGAGGTTTAGAGAGAACCTTGGATAAGGTATTGCTCTTTTCAATCCAAAAGCTTCATCATTCGTGATTGTTCTCTTTGCATTCAAAGTTTAAAACTCCATTTATTTTTCATAGACAACTAGAAGTGTTCAAGCCCTAGTTTTGCTTTCTCTTGTTCATCCATATCTCTTCATGAAATTCGAGTTCCATTTGTCAAATCCTCACCTAAGGAGAATCAAACCCGCCATTCAAGCAAAGGAAAGTTAACGAGTGCAAGATCGGGCCATCATTAATACGAAGCAATTCATCCACATGCCGTCATGTATCAAGTGGTATCATATTACCGGGTCATAGTAGGTTGTTTATTTCCTTCTTTGCTTTGCATTAATTGAGTTGTTAATTCAGTTCAAATCCCAAACTCTTGTCCCTTTTTCCTAAATTGAATTACAATCCCTAGTTCTTCAAAACCCTAAATCGATCTCTCCACCACCATTCACTAGCACCGCCATTAGACCACCGAACCACCACCATTGTGTCTCCACCCATATCACATCCACTATGACCCCGTTTCGCCACCACAAGTCCTCCCCAACTTCCCCCAAAACCATAACCCTAATTCAACACTTGCATTGTTTGACGAATTTTTAGTTGGATCTACAACATAGAAGATTTTAATTGAATCATTCATTGCAAGATGTATGTGCATGTTAATGTCCATCAAATGTTTGTTATAATTTTTCATGCCTATGCTGATTGTGTGGATCTCTATAACACCCCAATAATTTATAAGGGATTGTGGTGCTCCTCATGTCAATAAGAGCTCTTCCTTTTCTAGGTTTGAGTGAGGACAAAGAACTCAGAATTTAAGCGTGTAGGGGCGATAATAGTAGCAAGATGGGTGACCTCTTGGGAAGTCATCGGATTGGCATGGGATAGCGCTTCTAAGGCATCGGGCCTTACCAATGGTATCAGAGCCGACTCTGGGTTACAAGTTAGCTTGGCTAGGAGGGTGGTCACTTGACCTAGAAAGTGTTGATTTTTTAGGGTATGTTAAACGTAAAAGCATTTGCATAAACAAGTTGAAGTGAAAGTCGATCCTTGTATAACAAGGTGGTTTGAGTAGACCTTGAAAGGTAATCTCGTGAGTAGACCCCGAAGGGTAGACTCATTAGGTGTAGACCGTAAAGGTAATCACCATCGACCCACTTAAAAACATTTATTAAGTTGACTTGGATAAAGGCTACGAGTCACTCGATGAGATCAAGCTTTCCTTCAACGAATATTGCCCCTATTCCATGCCAAGGGATACCGCAATATTGTTGCGAGATAAAACGTACCATACGAACAATAGCCATGTTGGCAAGACTTATCTATCAAGATTAAACGTACCTTATTCGTGTCCCACGACTCCTCTTCATTCTTCACTTGAACAAAGTCGTTTTCCCATGATGTTTGTGGTTCTTCCTTCACTTGGACGAACTCATCATGCCACGCCACTTGAGGTTCCTTCTTCACATGCACTCGTGAAGATTGATCCATGATACATACACATTGTGTGTTTGATTTCACTCGTGAAAACACACAACTACACCACTCAAGTCTTGACCGACTATTAGTGTAAAGTTGCACCGATTTGTGTTTATTTTTGTGTTGCATCACACGTCCTCTCAAATGGACGACCAATCACCCCTTTTATAGATGTCCAAGGCAGTCTAAAAACTGCCCAAAAGGTGGTTACAAAATCGGTTGAGAGAATGAGAGGCGAAGAGTGATTTTAGGGGAAGTTGTAACCAACTCTCCTTATCCATTTCCTCTCTCCTTGTCATCATTTTAGGCGTCCAACATCAGCCGAAATTGGAGTCCAAAAGCCGTCCAAATCCAGCCCATATTGGCCCAAGGAAATGGTCCAAAACTCCATTAGAAAATCCCAATCCAAAGCCCAAAAGCAAATCCCAAAAGGCAAAGCATGAGGCCCATTCTTGCGTCCATGCATCCGGCCCATCCAGCCCAAGCCCACGCCCCATAGGCCGGACCACCAAGGCCCACACCAAGCTAGCATAGCTAGGTACCTAGCTAGGTCACTTACCTAGTGTAGCTGGCCCTCGGCTAGTTGAGCTAGCATCCAACTAGTTGAGCTGGCTTGAGCTGTGTTTCAGCTCGTTGAGCTGACTTACAAGCTACTTGAGCTAACTTGAGCTAGTTTGAGCTTCCATGAGCTAAACCCTAGCTACATGAGTTTCTTACAAAGTTTACAATTTGAGTCAAGAGCTTATTCAAGCTTCTAGAGCTAACTCTAAACTAGTTTGAAGCTTCAATACTCCTTTCTAGCATTCATAGCTATGTGCCAAGCTAATCTCAAGCTTTGATCCTTGCATAAAGCATACATCAAGCTTAGAGAAGCTTTTAAACATTCATATAAACTTGCACAAAGCTATAAGGCTCATTTACTTAGCTCAAAACCATACCTTTGCTCAATCGCTTGGACACGACGCCTTGGTCCTTAGCCCTAGGCGTGCCGAAAACACCATGCACACTCCCTTGGTGCGTTGCTAACACCATGCAGCCACTGACGTGCCAATACTATGGCATAGGCGCGCCCCAACTACCAATACAAGAACCTCACAAGCAAGCACCGGTGCGCCTCACCCTTGCACCGAGCCATTACCGTGCAAGCGCGCACCCCGTGCATCGGTGCATCTCCACCGAGTGCCGATGCCTTGTGCCGCGGCCTAGTGATTCATGAGTCCTAGGCGCGCCCTCGTCTTGTGCCTTTGCACACGAGGTTTTGTTCCTTGGCGTTGGTGTGCATTAACTTGGATCTTTTCTATACATGACTACTTCTCTTTATCATATCATGGCAAGTCACATTAGTCAATTTTCTCAATCGACATTTCCTTGTGACTTCTTTACCTCAACATGCTTTCAATGGGATTGATGACTTTTCAAAAATCACCAACAGAAGGTAGTGTTTGGGCCTTGACGAGGACATCAAGTGTTTAAGTGGAGGAAATTATAACAAACTGATAATTTATAAGGGATTGAGGTGTTCTCCATGTCAACTAGAGTTCTTCCTTTTTTGTGTTCGAGTGAGGACAAAGAACTCAGAAGTTAAGTGTGTAGGGGCGAGAGTAGTACCGTGATAGGTGACCTCTTGGGAAGTCCTCGAGTTGGCATTGGATAGCGCTTCTAAGGCCTCGGGCCTTACCAATGGTATATCAGAGCTGACTCTAGGTTACGAGTTGGCTTGGCCCAGAGGGTGGTCACTTGACCCTCGGGCCTTACCATTGTTGTGTGATGCTGGGTTGTGACAATAACGGGGTCGTGGTCACACCCCTTTTCTCTTGAGTCGTTTGCATTTAGCTATTTGTTTACACTTCATAGCCCTTCATGATAAGGCCAACATATCATCATTTTTCTCATTTTCTTTTGCTTAGTCATGATTGTACTCTCTTGTTTTTCTCAAATTGGCATGCTTGTTGTCCTTGTGTGCGTATCCTTGCATTTCTTACACATTGTGTGCATATCCCGCACAATTGTATGCTTGTTCTCGGATTTCCCTTATGGTCGTGTGCCCTTGTCGGGTGACCTAATGGGATCTTGTGCTACCCCTTTCTTAGCCTAGTTTCTTTAGGTTATATTCTTATATAAACTCAAGTTAACTTTAGGTTTTAAGTTTATTGAGTTTTAGAGAGTACCTTGGCTATAGTGTTGCTCTTTTCAATCCAAAACGTTTCATTTTTCGTGATTGTTCTCTTTGCATTCAAATTTTCGAAATTCCATTGATTGTTCATAGACAAGTAGAAGTGTTCAAGCCACATTGTACTTTCTCTTATTTATCCATACATTATCATCAAGTTTGAGTTCCCTTTGTCTAATCCTCATCTAAGGAGATTAAACCCCGCCATTCAAGCAAAGGAAAGTGGTAACAAGTTCAAGATCAGGCCATCATCAACATGAGATGATTCATCCACGAGCCATCATATAGAGCCTATAAAAGGCTACGTAGGTAAGTCGATATCAAATTTACCATATATCGAGTACAATTTCCAAATCCCAAATTACTTGATCAAGCTAAAAAAATTGATTCTTTTCATGAACTGCATACGGTTTGATCCCTTTAAAAAGGATATTAGAAAACTCAGTATAAGATTGTAATAGCCGCTATTTTTATGACTTTTTTTTTAATTTTAATCATTAATTATTTTTTAAATAAAATAAATTCATAATATTTTTTCTTTCAAAAATCTATTTTTCTAAAATAAATAAATTGTAATATTCTTATGAAATATTTATCTAGTGAATAAATTTATTAGAAACGGAATTTAATAAATCAATAACTAACAGAAATTCTTTTCGTAAAACCCGACCGTTCCGGTGTGCATTCAAACCGACCTTTAGTCCGGTTACGAACGTGTTGGAACATTTAAAGAGGGGATCTAGGTGGGATTTGGGTAGAGATTTCCCACTCACGTGATGCCTATTTTATTAAGTCAATTTTTCCTCTCCCTCTCCCACTCACATAGGCACATGAGCAAGATTTGATCATGATTATATTGATACTTCTCTTACATATGTTAGTTGGCTTTTAAAGCCTCATTTCTCTACATAGACACACCATTCTCTAGCATTTCCTTTCATCATCCAAACTCTCTCTTCTCTACACTAAAAAGCTCTCTTTTTCCATTCAAAGAAAGAAAAATCAGCCATATACTTAAGCTACTATGGGCTAATTTTTCACATGCAAACCCATCTAAACTCCTTCCTTGGCACTCCCTAGCCACCATCACCAACGACCCCTCCCTTGGCTGCCACCAGGCTGCGCCACCAGTGGCCAGCCGCGCGCCACCAGGCCACCGCCGGGCTGCTGCCGCCCCTCCTCCCCTTGCTCCCCTTGTGTTGTTCTTCCTACAAGAACACAAGACACATTTGAAGGGTAATCACTCAAAATTTTTTTAAGTATTTCTTAGTTTGATTCCAAGCATTTTTAGGAGGTTGTCTTGATTTAAAGAGATTAAAATTTCAGATTTTATAAAATACAATTTGTGTTCATATTATCTTTGTTAAATGACATGCACGCAAGATTTTTTAAAAGAAAATTGTCTTATAAGCTTCTAGATGATTTTTGAAACTTCTTCAGATGAACAAGTGGATTGTTGAGCCTTAAAAATTCTGATTTTTATCTTATTATCAAAGACCCAAACTTTTGTTCATTTTTCTACACAAAAATCCTTGATTAATGTAGATAATGACTTGGAAAATCTATAAGATGTTTTAGTTATGCATAGGACCTACATGCATGTCTTTCTTAAGACTTTGAAAAGCTTTTGTATGATTTTCCTAGTTGGAATGATTTTCATAAGAACAAACTTTGATCAATTAAATTAAAATGTTCTTGCATGTAAGTTTAAGTGAGTTTTCATGAGATCAACTTAGTTGCATGTCTCTTTCTCTAACTTTTAAGCTTGAGAATTTTTTTTTTTGTAAATGATCTTTAAGTAGAGAAAGAAGTAAAAGATTACAATGGGTTGTTTAATTCATATAAGTACTTGCATGTTAATAAAAATGATTATTTTAACTCTTGTCACCCTTGCATGTGTTAGTTATAAAACTTTGAATCAAAATCTCTATTAAACAAGTTAAGAAGTTGTTAGGTGTTAAAAGATGGACTCTTTATAACTTAAAATCTTCTTGCATGTTAATTTAAGCTAAGAAGAATTTGGTATAATTAGAACTAAAACTATTAAGTATAAAGATAATAGGTACTTAAATAAATCTTATGGTTATGCATGTGATTTTTTTTATAAAGTTGTGGACTAAATCTATCCTTGCATGCGTGTTAAGAACTAGCAAAATGTTGAATTAAAACTTGTTAAACTTTCTTAGTAAAAAGGATGATTAATTTGATAAGTTTAAATCATAGTAAGATAACCTAAGATGTTGCATGTAAGATTAAAAAGTGTTTTTATAAAGTATTATACACATGCATGACAATCCTAGAATTTTCTATAATTTTATAATAAGTAAATCATGACTTTAGAAATTTGTGATCATAAGAATAAGTCTTATTAGTAGCTTTGCATAAAAATAATGGTAATTGGAAAAAAAAGGTTTTCATTGTGGTTAAAATATACTTGCATGTCAAAATCATCTTTGTCACATAAACTTTTGGATTAAAATAAAGTTTGACTTAGAAATAATAAAATGCATGCACATCATATTTTAAGTCTATTTTAAACAAGTAGTGCATGTGGTTTCAAAAAAAATCATTTATGTTTAAATAAGGCCTTACATGTTTTCCTTAAATATCGTAAAGAGTACTATTTTGGAAATAATAATAAAGAATTATTATTTGTATATCTCATATCTAAATTATTAACTAAAATAATTTAGATTTAACTTTCTTTCTCTTAGAAGAGGAAAATAAGAGAAAAGTTTAGTTAAGATTAAAATAAGGATTTTAATACATGTTCGTTTGTCATTCCTTTCGATCAAATAGGTCAAAGCGTACGAACGTCTCTAAGAGCTTCAAATTCCGAGTTACGTAGATTTCCGAAAGAAATCCAAGGCAAGTGGATATTCTCCTTGTAACCTTTTCGATGTCTCAATTCCGTTAAACTTCTCTATGTTGGGAACAAATTTATTTGCTTAAATAAATAAACATAGGATATATCGATTGCTAGAAATAACTACATCTCATTATCGTTATTATTATTCAAACGCTAGAAATGAACTTAGGACCGATGATTGAGGCCTTGTTTGTTTAAAATGTATCGTTTAGAGACATCGCTTAGAATCGTATAGGAAAAAGTGTTGGACATAAGTCTTGAACCACTTTTTATAACATCATATATATGTAGGTCATGACTCTACTCTTACTTCGTTGACTGAAGTCTTAAGCAATGTCGAAATAGAAAGGTTTCGTCTGAAGTCCAAAATTTATAATAAGGCTAAAGGTTTGCCTTGTTCAATGCATTAAATAAACTTATGCTATGTTCTAACTAAGTGTTAGAACTCCGTTCCCTTAAGTGAACTCGGCTCTTTCATAGCCTCCACACCCTTAAAAGTCATTAATACTATGTAAAGTTTTGACACGTAATAAAGATAAGTGCTAGTGCACATTAAAAGACATCAAAACCGGGCCGGTTTTAGAAGACCGACCCAGCTCTCGGTCAGATAAGGGTGCGAGAGGTTTTCTAGAAACTTGTGTGTAATTAAAACATTCCCAACAATATTCTACTCTAAAAAGTTCTACAATCTCGTAGTTCGTTCATTTCGGTTTAGAGTTATCTCGCTTTGAGATATACTCATTTCCGTCCTTAAGCTCCACATAAAGTTTATTCATCTCAAACACATTTCGCATACCTCTTTAATGATTGGTTAACTTACCTAAATTACCCTTGAGAATTTTCATTCTCACTTGCTTAGTCTCCTTAGACTAATTTCGCTCTTTTGCGCATTTTTTGCATGGTATTTCTCGCCCTTCGCGACAAATTCCAGACTCTAGGAAACGCCCCTCGAAGGTTTAAAGAACAAAGAATCAAGAAAGTTGAAGGAAGGAAGGTCAAGTCTTCTCAAAGATATTTCTTCCATATTTTTGGATTCACTACGCTTTGCAAGAACAAGGTTTCATTAATTATGTTGCTTAACTCTATCCTGTTGTTTTGAAACAGTTTAAGATGTAGTGAAAATATTTAAAGTCTCAAGTTTGAGCACCTTTTAATGTCATGTATTACCATTTAAATTCCGCATTTCTTTAAGTTTAATACCTTGTAAAGCCTAGGATGACTTTGGACGGTAAAGTCCGAGGTCACTGGCGGTAATACCCATCGTTGCAAAATAGGGGTGTTACAAAGACAATTTTTCTATCGAGTTCAATCACTATACCAAATTAAAACTCAAAATATCCTTTTTAGAACTGCATTATCACTTGATGTCCCTCGAAGGACTACGTAGGAAACTTGGTACAAAATCAATATGTGTCATGTTGAATCACCCCTTCCAAATGAAACCAAAATTTCTGAATCTAAAATCGCACTCACAAAACCGTGCACACAAAATTCGAAGGAATGGACAACCCTTCCTAAAAGCTAGGTTTAATCTCATTCGCGTCATGTAAATAATAGTTGGAGCATGTCAAGGCAACCTATCATAGAATGTGGAATTATGCTCGTTCCTCTAATGCATAAAGACAAAACAAAAGTCCAATATACTCTGAGCTACATAAGGCTTGACTCTCCTTACAGGGATGTGTAGGCAACCCGTCAAAACATAGGTTTAGCTCAAATCACAAAACCAACTTAATCCTTTGTATTTGTATGACCTTTAATCAAAAGGGTAAAAAATAAATGGTCGAATTCAAATTAAAAAAATAAATAAAATATATTTTGCAAGTATGCACATTTTTTATCAACATATTTCTAGCATGCTCAATGAGACATGTTTTGCAATATTGGCGTCATTTTTCTAAAAAACCATCACTTCGCTTATGATTATAATTAATATTAGATCACAACTAAAAAGTAAAATCAGAATCAAAGAAGACTTCTCTAGTAATAGGAGGTTATGACCATCCCAACAACGCTTTGTATTAGCACAATCACCCAAGAGATGAATCAATGACTCCTCCTCAATTGAGCACGTTGAGCAAAGGGAATTCATCGTGAAATGTTGTTGAACCTGGTCTTTTCAGAATATTAAGCTTCCAAATTATAATATAAATAGATCAATCCACACACACAAATTATGATGCATGGAAACCATTTTATATGCCAAGGAGATAGAATAGCTACCACATGCCTCCAAACTCTAACTAAGTAAATCATCAAACTTCGTTTCATCATCCAAAGAAATAGAGGTGAGCTTAAGCATAAAGGAGTTGGGCAAGGGACGATCAATATCACCCCAATCCCAACCACCAATTGGAACCCAATAGTCTCTCACCGGCCTTTGCAAAATTTCACTTTTCAACTACCTAACCACAAAATCAACAAGCCATCGATCGGCCCAAAATAAGCAGTTTTGCCATTACCACTAGAGCTTGGGATTACAACACGATTCTTCCCTGTTTTAAGGCTCCTCCACACATACAACAGAGATGTACTAACATATTTAGAATATAGAAGCTCAACTTGAAGCCTTTTATTTTCTGTTAGAAATCTCCATCCAAGGTTACCGATAAATGTCAAGTTTAGCTCAACCATGGAATGCAAGCCCAAACCTCCATAACCCTTAGGCATGCGAATTTAATTCCAACTAATAATTGGTGAATCTATTGTTGATCATCCATCCTAACCCAAACAAAATTACTAGTCAAAGAATGTATCTTAAAGCAAACCTTCTTTGTGAGAGAAATCGTGGCCATAGTATACACACATGCATAGATGAAAGAACCATTTTAGCAAGAGTGATGTTCCCTACCATACTCAAATAACGCACTCCCCTACCAACACTTTAACTTAGCCGAGATCTTCTTAAGAAGTGGGCCAGAGGTTTTGGCTTGAACTTGTTGGTGAAAAATCAGCATACAGAGATAAGTCCCCAAATTATCCATCAACGAGAAACCCTCGTACCATAAATCCATCCTAAATATTAGAGTTGCATTATCAAATAAAAAAAACCAAGACTTGTTAATTAGGATTAAACCTCTGGCCAAAAGCTTTCTAAAAGAGATCAATTAATCTCTAATCACCTAAATTTGATCCATTTTTCAATTTAAGAAACCGTAGGCCCAACGAAAAGCTTCCGCAAATAACATAATATCATCAGCAAACAAAATGTACGATAGTTCGGGCCCACCCTACGAAATACAAATGGGTTTCCATTTTTTGTTTGACACTGCAAGAGAGATCATTTGACTCAACCTTTCAATACATAACATAAGTGAATATGGGGAAATTTGCTCACCCTCTCTTTGTCATCTCCCCATTCCATAAGAGATGGAAAGTAGTCAAAATCCAACATTAATGGATCCAACTAATCCATTTAAAAGAGAAAATTGCATCTTCAAGAGTGTCTATAACAAAATTCCATCACAGTTTGTCATAGGCTTTTCCAAATCAAACTTAAGGCAACATCTAACTTTTCATTCCCTTTTTGTGCTTCATAGAATGTACCACTTCTTGACGTAGCACAATATTGTTTGTAATCATTCCACCACACCATCTAGAGAATTTAGCATCAATAATTTAGCGACCACAGAATATGGTCACTAATTAGCGATCATATAGTCATCAAATCCAACCAAAAAAAACTCAGCGAGCACATGGACAATGGTCGCTAAAATTTCACGGGAAATTTTTGTGCCAATAATTAGTGATCATGTTTGCTAAATACAATGACCACATGTTCTCTATGTATTGGCACCAAAGGAAGAAATGTAGGCGCGTGTTTTACCATAGAAATTGCGACCACATGGTCGCTAAATGCCTTTGTCGTTGAAGACTAGAGAAAATTACCGCCAACATACCGTCCATATGTTCGCTAATCATTTACTATATATGCTTCAAAATTCTTCCTTCATTTGTAAACAAATATATCCACAAAAATAAGTGTGGAGGTATACTCGTTTATGCATCTCAATCGTAGAAAGAGATGAATTCTGTCAAAATTTGTAAATATTTTATTTAATTATATATTTAATAATCTGTTATTATATTTTTATATATAGTTTAATTAATTAATTAATTAATTAAAATAAAAAGAAGATTGCGAGATTTAACGACCAAGTTGTCCAAATCTCAGTTAACGACCAAGGTCGTGCACCCATTTTTGGTATTTAGCGACCATGTGGTCCCAAATTCTAATTCAGATTTACCTAATTAGTGACCATATGTAGTCGGTAATGCTGGGTTTAGATTTAGCGAACATATGGTCACTAATCGGCGATCACATGGTCGCTAATTGGTGATCACGTGGTCGCTAATTGGCGATCACGTGGTCGCTAATTTTGGGTTTAGATTTAGCGACCATATGGTCACTCTTTGATGTGGTCGCTAAAGTCGCTAGTGACCAAACAGGTAACACCCCCTTTTTTAGGTATGTGGTCACCAAATCTCCCCTTTTTGTAGTGTTCTAATAGGTAGAAAACTTTATGTAGGACCAATTAAATCAGGTAACACCCCCTTCATCCTTTCAACCAAAACTTTTGTAATGACTTTATATCATACATTACACAAGATAATGGGTTGAAACTGACTATTAGGTTCAGGATCCCCCATTGTAGCTATTAATGCATAAAGTATCTCATTAGAACCTTAAAGTAATTAAGAAGTATCAAAAAAACTTATTGACAAAACCAATTATTGACTTACTAATCGAAGACCAGCACTTATGATAAAAAAAATGGGTGGAATGCATCACTTCTTGGATCTTTTAGCGTCTCATCTTCTTAATAGCCATAAAAATCTCAAAATCATCACGGGCGCTCAATAATAGTCTAGACATCATGTGACATCCAAGGCGCTAGAGATGATATTAATCGGACAATACTCTACAACCAAGAGATTATACCCGTTATTAAAGAACTCAATCACATGTAACTTAAGTTCCTTAATATCAACAATCCAATCGGTATTAACCTTTCAAAGCCCTTCAACCCCAATATTCTTTCAACAAACAATAGTAGATAAGTGAAAAAAACTTTGTATTTCTATCTCATTCCTTCAACCATTGGACCCACGATTTCTTCAACCATGGAAGCTCTCCCTCTCAAGAACCAAGGTCAACTTAGAATGCAAATTAGCTTCAATTTTCAATAATCTAGTCGAAGGTTGAGCATATAAGACCTTTTGAATTCCACCAATAAGACATGGGTAAGTGATGGATATTACCGAACACACACTTATTCCAATCAACAAATTTATTTCTTAAACTAAATAGTGCATTAGTCATAGCCACCTCTACTCGCGAAGAGACCTTAATGTAATCAAGAAATTCTAGATGAGTAATCAATGCAGCCTCAAAACTGAATGAGCACCTATCCTTATTATAAATCATCTTCAATTCAAGAGACAATAATATCTAAACATGATCCTAAGAGAAAGGGGGCAAAAGGCAAACATTATCATTAGGCCATAAAACCTGACCTACTATATTCGTGAAAATCTGATTAAGTTGTTTTATAACAAAAATACGGGGCAAGTTTCCTCTAGTCCACGTGAAGGCTTGACCAGAGAACCCCAAATCACTAAGCCCAAGAATATCAACACTTTGGTAAAAATGTCAAAAATCTTCAAATAACCGGCCTAACCCGTCTTGGAGCTTTGACATATAGAGAATGTAGTTGAAGTCTCCACCCATATTTAATAGGTCAAAATCGATTCTACCTCCATAGTCAACTCTTCTAAAAAAATTTTACGCTTCCCTAGGGTGGGCGGATGGTAGATATCAATAATATGGAAACGGCTATGCCCACTAATATGGAATCCCTGCTGGGGACTGACTCGTTGGGGGAAATCCGTAGGTTTAAAGAATAATGGGGGCTGAAACGGGTACAATTTTCAATTTTCAACGGAGAATCTACTATATATATAAAAGCAATAAGGTTTGGAGCTAACCATCTCCCCGATGGCGCAACGGTTAAACGCCTCAAGGTAAAACCCAGAGGTCGTGTGTTCGATTCCGGGGGATGGCCACCAGGATAAAAGGCCAGTGTTGCCTCTTGGGGAATTATAGGTACTTTCTCCGAATTTACCGTGTACCCTACACTAGGTGGGGTACCTATAATTTTTTAAGTGCGCCCCTAGAGAGAGAAACTCTCTCTTCTCTCCTCCCTTCCCCTCTCCCAACCGGTTGCTCACTCCCCTTCTCACCGCCGTTTCTAGCCACGGCAAGGGCGCACCTCACGTGGCCCTTGCTTCAAACACCAGCCGCCACCATCAAACACCACCACTCAACCCAAACCCCGGCCTAGTGCCGCCTCCCTTGACGTCTTTGGTCATGGGGAGGAAAACCCAAACTTCATCCTTGAAAGAACATGAAGATGCAACCAAAAGCAAAGCTATTCCTCCTATGGGGATTTCGAATGAAGATGCAAGCAAGAGGAAGGCAAATCCTTCCTTGGAGGCTTCGAAGCTAGATGGAAAGGTTGAAAGAAACAAAACTAGCAAGGAGGAGAAAGATCCTAGCAAGAAAAATCGGTCTTCAAAGGCCACCATGAAAGAGCAAGAGAGAAGCTTGGAGATTGAGCAAAGTAATGATTTTGATGCTCAAGATGAGGGAAATGAGGCCGAAAACTTGGAAGTTGCAATCCATGGAAGAAACGAGCTCTCCGAGGAGGAAGAGGAGATCTCGGAGATGATATCGGCACCACCCATACCACCGGCGCCGGCACCGGCCCTAACCGTCGGCGACCTCCTCACCTTACCCTTGGCGGCGCAAGTCAAAGTCCCATCAAACCCTAGCTTGCCCTCCAAGGAGCTAGCAAACAAGGAGTCACATGTTGATGCTTCCAAAAGCAAGGTGGGGACCGAAATTGGAGGGACACTTAAAAGGGTAAGGTCAACTCCTTCTTTTCCATCTTGCCGTACTCTTGTTCCCCCCATTTTGGGCAAAAACTCTCAAGTTGTCCCATGTGATCTACCAACCTCTATAGCAGCCGCCACCCACCAACTCCTTGCCCTAAAAAATACCCCTTCATCCACCAACCCTCAAACTAACTTGGCCCCACCCTCCAATTCAAAAAATCCAACCGTTGCCCCACAAAAAAACCCAACGGCTAGTGGCAAAGGCGTGCCAAAATATGTCGCGCCAAGTTTCCAAACCAACCACGCCAAAGGCGCGCCTCGCCCACCCGCGTCCCATTCCAATGCTCACCCCACCTTGGCACGACCCCAACGCCAACCTCCCATCCCACCGATCCCCACGCCAGCCTCGGGCCATGTTGGCACGAGCGCGTTGGCTCCCCGATCGTATGCCCAAGCCGTGGCACGCCATGGCACGCCTTTCCAACCCCCCGGTTTAAACCAATCCAAGAAAACATTCATGAATTCCGGGCTAGGCGGCAAGCTCGAATACATTCCCCCAACCACGACCCGAGCCTAAATCAAAATCTCCGAGGCCTTACCAAAAGAACAAGTGTGGGGATGGTCTCTATTAGGTCAATACGTGGGATTTCACCCGGGCAACTTCTTGATTAATGAATTGAGGAAACAATGGGGTGTAAAATCACGATATAGGGAAGAAGAGGGATGGATGATTTTCAATTTCGATAGTGAAGAAGATTGTGACAAGGTTCTTCAAGGGGGACCCTACTTTATACATGGCAAACCTCTCCTCCTAAAATACATCCCCGATAAGTTTGCCTTCAATAGGAAAGACATAGCAACAATCCCACTTTGGGTGCGCTTGTATGGGCTATCGAAAGATTTTTGGACAACAACCGTGCTTAGTGGTGTGGCTTCATACATTGGAAAACCGCTCTACATGGACCCGATCACATATGAAGGCAAAAGAGGAGCATATGCAAGGGTCCTCACGGAAATCAATTTCGCCTCACCAATTGTCAGAGAGGTAGGTATTGACTTTGATGATGGAATTTCTATTGATTGCTCTTGCTTGATCGAGAATGAGCCTTGTTATTGTGATATGTGTTGCTCTTTTGGGCATGAGAAAAAGGATTGCACCTTCAATGAAAAAAGAGAAAATGTAGGTGTGTTGGCCAAGCGCCCCTCCAAGGTCTCAAAGAGCAATGCTCGGAGAGAGGAAGAGCCGGTCGGGGATGGCGGTGCCTTGGGGACGCTTGCCAAAAGGAGTTCTCCACCGAATGATTCCACCGGGAAGGGTCCACTATCCCCTAGAACCTGCGCCATACCGGATACCGACGCACCGAAGGGGAAGACAACCTCGGAGAGTGGGGGGAAACACGGGAAACACACCGAGAGAGAGACACAAAGTCCAAAACAAAGGGATGGGAAACAAAAAGTGAGTGGGAAAGGAAAAAACAAAGGAGAGCAAGGCAACTCGCATTCACCTAATGCTAGTGCCACGAGTGAAAACCATGATGCCGAGAGTGAGAGTGAGTCCACTCCAAGTGAGACCGAGTGTGAGAGTGACAATGAGGTTGTTCATTCCCCCGGAGTTGCTTCGCTTGAGGTGATGGTGGCTAGTGTGGCGGAGGATGACGGAGTCTCGGTCAACCTAGCCGAGGGTGGAAGAGGTGGAGACTCGAAAGAGGAAGGAAGCTTCGTGGTTTCCAAATCCAAGTCGGCACAAAAGAGGGCTCGGAAAAAGGCACGCAAGGCCGAAATGGAGAATGTCTTGGCACTTCAAGCCTCTCCAAAATTTCCCAAGCAATTGCCACCGATAAGAACGAGGAGCTCGGCCCGGATCGAGCAAGGGAGGGGGACCAATGTGTCCTTATGATTGTCCTCTCATGGAATATTAAGGGGCTTTGCCATCCCCGGAAACAAAGTGGCCTAAGGGAGGTGATCCAAGAATTCCAAGCCAAGGTATGTGGCATCTACGAAACTAAGTGTGAAGGTTATGATATGAATCTTATAATAAATCGAGTGGCCCCGGGTTGGAGCCACACGACTAATTTTCATTTAGATGATCGTGCCCGTATTCTCGTCCTTTGGGACCCGGGCCATGTGGAGGTTGATATTCTTACTTGCTCCGTGCAACACATCGGGTGTCGAATCACTTGCAAGACATCCGGTTTGGTGTACGGAGCATGCTTCACTTACGGTTTGCATAGCATTGTTGCTAGGAGACCTATTTGGCTCTTTGTGGAGGAGCTCCTTGAAGCTCATGACATCCCTTGGATGATTTTGGGAGATTTCAACATGGTTATGAGTGAAGATGAAAGATTTAATGGCAAGCCGGTGTCGATGTATGAAAGCCGAGACATGGTGGAAGCTTGTAGAAGACTAGCTCTCGTTGACACACCATACATTAGCAACAACAACTTCACATGGACAAACCAAACCGTGTGGAGCAAGCTTGACCGAGTGTTGGTAAATCAATCTTGGCACAATTGTGATTTCATTTTACATACTAACTTCCCCGACAAGTGGAGCCTCTCGGACCACAAGCCGGGAGTTGTTCGTTTTGATAGGCCGCATGGAGGAGCTAAACCAAGCTTCAAGTTCTTCAACATGTGGGCCGAACACCCAAGATTTCAAGACTTGGTCCGGGAAAAGTGGGAAACTCATCAAAGAGGGACCTACCAATTCCGGTTGTGCCATCTCCTCAAGCGTTTGAAAGAGCCATTGAGAAAGTTAAACCAAGCCGAATTTAGCCATATTACTTCGAGGGCAAGCGAGGCCACCCTTGCATACACCAAAGCCCTTGAGGAGTATAGGCTAGATCCAAGCTCGGAAAGGAAAAAAGAAGAAATGGAGAGAGCCGGGAAAGAGATGAAGAGGCTCGGAGATGCCGAGGCTAGCTTCCTTAGCCAACAAGCAAAGTCAAGACATCTCATCCAAAGTGACCGGTGCACGAAATATTTTCATGGCCTCATGAGAGCAAACACAAGGCGCGCCACCATCACCTCGGTGCGCCGGCACCAAGGCGCGCCTACAACCTCGATTGATGAAGTGGCGGCTGAATTTGGGGATTTCTTTAAAGGTTTATTCGGGTGTGAAAAAGATGTAGCCGAGCCGGATCCGAGTTGGTTTGCAAGGGGTGCACGGGTCTCAACCCCGGAGGCCACTATGCTTACTAGCCCGGTTTCGAACAAGGAAATCAAAGCGGCACTATGGTCCATGGGAGATGAAAAAGCACCGGGCCTCGATGGCTACACCGCCAAGTTTTTCAAGACCACTTGGGACATCACCGGTGCCGAGCTATGTGCGGCCGTAAAAGAATTTTTCATCAACGGTAAGCTCCTCAAACAACTCAACCATACCATTATCTCCCTCATCCCAAAAATTGACCATCCAACCCATGTTGAGCATTACCGCCCCATATCTTGTTGCAATGTGGCTTATAAGTTGATCTCCAAAATCATGACCACCCGACTAGCCACTTGCCTTGCCCCTCTCATAGACCCGGCCCAAAACGCTTTCGTAGAGGGCCGGTTAATGTCCGACAACATCCTTCTTGTCCAACAACTCTTGAGGAAGTATGAAGTGAAGAGAGAAACAAGAAGATGCTTCCTAAATGTGGATCTTGCTAAAGCCTATGACACCATCTCTTGGAAATTCCTCCAGTTTGCTCTAGACAACATCGGGGTGCCTCCTAAGTTCATTGATTGGGTTATGGAGTGTGTCACAACCGCTAGCTACTCGATTAAAATCAACAAAGGCACGCATGATCATTTCCCCGGCAAGCGTGGTCTCCGTCAAGGTGACCCCCTCTCCCCTTTACTCTTTGTTATTTGCATGGAGTTTTTGTCTCGGTTGATCAAGAAAGAAACCGTGAGGGGTAGTTTTCATTTCCACCAATCATGTGATGTCTTGAGGCTCTCCCATCTCATATATGCCGATGCCGTTGTCTTGTTTTGCCGGGGGGATTTGGGCTCGGTCAAAATTCTCATGGGGTGCTTGAAAAAATTTGAGAGCATAAGTGGGTTAGCGGTCAATGTGGGTAAATCCTCAATATTCCTTGCATCCGTGCTGGAAAGTGAAAGAGCCACCCTCATCAATGAAACCGGGTTTAAGGTTGGCTCTTTCCCATTCCGATACCTTGGAATCCCCATCACACCTTATGACCTTAGCGTGGCACAATACAAACCGCTTCTAGACAAGATTGGGGGTATCTAAACACTTGGGCCAAAAAAAGACTATCCTTTGCCGGGCGTCGGGAATTGATCACCTCGGTCCTACAAGGGTGTGAAGGCTTTTGGCTTTCCATCCTACCTACCCCTACCACGGTCATTTCTAGCCTAACTACCCTATGCCGAAAATTTCTTTGG
Source organism: Fallopia convolvulus (assembly GCA_964016875.1). Lineage (NCBI taxonomy): Eukaryota > Viridiplantae > Streptophyta > Magnoliopsida > Caryophyllales > Polygonaceae > Fallopia > Fallopia convolvulus. Next base: position 28,126,713 of record OZ024729.1, read on the forward strand.
AATAGACCGAGGGTTAAGTGGAGAGATGTGTGTGTGCCGCAAAAAGAAGGGGGGTTAGGCCTTCGGAACCTCAAAACATGGAACCGTAGCTTTATGATCAAACACTTTTGGCACATTGCCAACCGTCGAGAGAGCCTATGGGTTCGTTGGTTCCACCACACACACCTTGGAGTGGCCGAGCCTTTAGATTTGATACCCGGAGATAAAGACTCGGGTTTGGTGAAGGCAATCTTCAAAGCCCGGAGAGCCGTGGAAAGCATTGAACAAAGGGAGGAGGGAGTTATGGAAACACTCACAAGTTGGGTGCAAGAGGGTAAATTCAAGGTGGCCCGAGCTTATGAGGCCATTAGAACCAAGCAAGAGGTGGTTGGATGGTACAAACAAGTGTGGAGGAAGCACAACACTCCGAGGCATGCCTTCATCCTATGGCTAGCTATAAAAGGTAGGCTCTCCACCTATGACCTCCTCTTCTTCATGGATTTAGAGCCGGATTGTAGACTATGTGGAGCGGAATTGGAGACACATGAGCATCTCTTCTTCAAGTGTCCCTACACTAGTGACATTTGGAGAGCGGTGCGGGCAAGGTTCGGCATTGATGCACCATGCAATTCGATTGCCGACACGGTGGAATGGCTTGATAGGCGCGCCCGTGGCCGCTCGTGCCAAGCGGCGGCGCGCGCATATGCTCTCTCGGCGGCCGTGTACTATACATGGCACGCTAGAAATGCCAAGGCTCTAGATAACAACTTCATCCCGAAGGAAGTGGTGGCACGCCTAGTGATCACACATGTGTTTAAGCTACTTTATGATTTGTACCCCTCTTGTGAGGTGGAGCGCTTGTAACCTCTTTTTGATGTAAAGCATAGCTAGGGAAGTTTGCATACTTGCCCTTATATGCTAGTATCTCGGTTTGGTGGCGCATGTGCCTCCTCACTGGTTTTTGTATAGAGGATTCTACTACCCCTTGTGGGTTTTATATCTACACTTAATCGAATTAGCATTTCAGCAAAAAAAAAAAAAGGTTTGGAGCCTTCTCATTACGCCACCTAGGATTTCGCCACATGTTGATCCTATATTAAGCCACCTCAGATTTTTACATGTGTCATTTTCTTATAATTTAGACATTTTTATAAATATTACATGTCATAGTCCACATGTCAAATTTTTCCATATCACTCATATGTTATGTACACATCATATTGCCACATAATATACAAATCTCAATCAATTATTTTAAATTTTTTTTATATTGGATTACAATAATGTTTTTTTGGAAATTTAATTACACATTTAGAGAAATTTACATGTAAAAATATTTTCTACCATATTTCTCAACAACTCTTCAATATAATCTACCAAAAAACTCCCATAAATATATACGAAATCTTATCCTATAATATTTTTTCTACAAAATTAATAATAAATTGTTAATAATCCATATATATATGATATGATCATATATGTACATACATAACGAAAATATTAAAAAATAAAATTAATAGTTATCCTATTTTCTAGAAAAATAAAAATTGGTTCGTAAAAATTAATTTTCATGAAACATAAAAATATTTTTAATGTATTTTATTGGATAAGATTTTAACATATCTTCATGATCCTAACATCTCTCCAATATAATCTAAAAAAACTTCCATAAATATAGACGGAGATCTTATCCTATAATATTTTTAAACTACAAATTTAATAATAAATGGTTATTGAACAATATTAAAAATAAATTTTTATTTCTATTTGTGATAACTTGAACAATATAGATAGAAAAATATTAAAAATTGACAACTACAATCCTATCTTATTATATGTAAAGTAAAATAAGGAAATTTTATATTATATTTTTATTTATTGATATCTTTTTTTTATAGTATATCTAAAAAAATATCGAGTCATAGTCGTGCAGGGCACGACGAGGACAACTAGTAGAGACAAAAACGGAGATCAAAATTCTAAATGAGGATAAGAAGGGTATTTTCTGTCCTAAAACATCGGGAAGCGACACGTGTCTCGCCATGTTGCCGAATTTCTTCGGTTTTAACCCAAAAAAACTTGGGCTTTTAACCCAAAAAAAGAAATTGGGCTTGTACCACAAGTTTTGCAAGGAGTGATATTGGCCCATCGCCATAGAAAGCGACACGTGTCTCGCCATGTTGCCGAAATCCGAATTTGATAAATAGCGGGGCCCACCACCTAGTCGCTCCGGATAAGGAAGTAACTTAAACCACAGCTGCGGGTGGAGTTGGCGGCAATTCTGGTGGTAACCTCTCTCTCCTCCGCTTCTACCCCCCACCGATCAACAATGGCTGTTTCCCTTCTCTCCTCCTCATGCAAACTCTTCCTACAAGGTCTGTTATCTGCGTTTCTCTATCTTATTCTCTGTACTACAAGTCTCTAATGGAACTTAATACGCTGCAGATTCTCGTGCTCCGATGGCGACTAAAGCCTTCCCCATCGCCGGTCGAGTTCCTGCTCCAATTTTGTATCCGAATTTGAAACCGTCTCTGTATGGATGCCCGCTATGTAAGTCCTATTATTTGAGAAGCCTGTTTCAATTCACTTGCGTTCCCTATGGATTGTTCCGTTTTTGGGGGTTGAAATAAGGGCGACTACTCAAAATACTTGTTAATCAATCTAAAATTGACCCCAAATTGATATGTTGTTTGAGAAAATACCGCTCTCTTCTCAGTATACCACTCTGGCACCACCAAATCTATGCGTTATTGAGACCCTAAGAATAAGAATGTTGAGTTGGTGAAGTTGAATTTTAATATCAAGGATTTGTCTTGTGAAGTTAAATTTTGATACGTATGTATTCTGACTGTTTCGACTGATGGCTTCACACCCAACAAACGGAGAGAAGTGATAGTGTAGGGACTTACCCTGGGGCATTCTAATCTCTGATTTGGCTAAGCTAAGCTTGCTGAGCTCTTCTCATCTGCTTCTTGCAATTTGATTGTTTTTATGCCACTGTGGAGGCTGTACACGACTGTTTGTTTAGGTTTAGAGCATAACTCATAGTCCATAGTAAGCTAATCTCCATCATATTCTGAAAAATTTCTGACTGGCTGTTTGATAATAGATTATAAAGCACATCTTTCACAAGAGCAATCAGTTTGTTTTTCTATTTCTCTTTCATGCTCAGTATAAGCGTTGAAGCTAAAAAATAAGCTGATCCTGAGAAATGGTGCTTATACTGATGATATAGGATTCTTGCATTAATAGATACTATTTTTGTAACATCCAATGTCCGCTATCAAAAGTTATAATTTGGTATAATTTGAGTTTTCTACTTCACTTTTTTTTTTGGGAAAAGATAAATTTGCATCGAATCTTTGTGTGGGGTGGTGAGAGAACCAAATCTTGGCTTCCATTATGCAACTAATGGTTTATTTTTATGCTTACACATACTTCTATTATAGTGATTTGGGGAAGTTCCCATCCACTTCAAGCTGCACATAGAGCAAGGTCGTTATCAGTGAGATGTGAACAAAGTACAAAGGGCGGAAGCGGTGTGGATGTGTGGCTTGGAAGGCTTGCGATGGTCGGGTTTGCAGCGGCTATTAGTGTGGAAATAGCAACAGGGAAGGGACTCCTAGAGGTATAAAATCTTTAGATATTACTATTTTTGTTCAGTTCAACCTACTGCTACGTGTTCTGCAATAATTTGATTATCATTTCCTATATATTCTTATATGCCTCATTATGTACGATATAATGCTGATATAGTCATAAATTTCCAACACTACCTTTCCTAAATTTACAAATATACCTTTTATCAAGGCTACACAATTTTGAATAAATTCATAGAAATTAAGAATCTGTGACACTAAAGTTACTCGTGACAGATTGTTCATAATTGGAAAGTAGTTACATATGGCTCCTTACTTTCCAATTTTCAATAGATAGGTCCTACGCTTCTATCAATACGAATTTTGTTCTTTTAGATCTAATATTGGTGCTAGGTTTGATATTTAAGTGGTAAGAGGAAAAGTTATGCTTATTTTTCAAGGTCTATGGCCGAGAATGAATATGAAATCATGTTTGCTAATTTTTATGTGTAATTGAGCTTGTGCCACACATGTGATTCTTTTGGTTTTTGTTCTCTTCTTTTTTCTTTTGTTTGTTTGACTGGGTTGTCTGGTCCATGGGAATATAATGTGTCTTTCATGTGCAACACATTTATGTTCTTTCCAAAGTTGGGATTTTGTTCACATTTTTAGTTATCTCAAATTTGCCTGCAGTATCAAAAATATGAGAGCCTTCCAATTATGCATTTTATTTTCACCTATCCATTCTGTCAATGTACTTTATAATGTCCTCTTAAACTCTGCAGAATTTTGGTGTTACAAGCCCCCTTCCAACAGCTGCCTTGGCAGTTACAGCATTGGTGGGCATCCTGACAGCTGTTTTTATATTCCAATCTGCATCAAAGAATTAAAATGTGGAATCCTGGTGCTGTAAAGTTTGTACTTCCATAATACCTTTTACCACTAGAGTCCTTTATTGTAACTTGTAATAGTTACCATTTATAAAGCATCTGGGAATGTCTGAATGGCCTTACAACATTTGTGTCTTGATTCATCTATATCATATGTGATTCATCAACAAAGACCTTGTGTATTTCTAATACATCTTATTTGATTTTACTATATCTCGTATATTTTGAATACCTTTTTAATTGGTAAACTGAGTGACAAGAATTTTAATTAATGTAAACAGATCAATGCTTTCATGTTATTTTTTACTTGTAGAATGTCCACTTTTTGGATAGCAGATGCAAATTAGAGAGTTGTTCTATCAGAGACATCAGAGTCAGCTGTTGACTATGTAGGTGATTATATACTCATTAGCTTTGTAATTTGTTGGTCTCATTTTATTATAGTGGTTACTGGTAAGCACCAGGAAAGAATCTAACCCAGCTTCACGATGAAGCTCTTTCATCTTTTGTGAAACTTGTGGGTTGCATTATTCATGGACACACCAAATTAAATTCTTAAATTATTCATACCAATATTTAGTTCTGATCTTCTGACTTGATTTGGAGATATTCTGCTGCTTTGTTTTAAAAAGCTTCTAGCATAAAGTTCGTTAATTTGCCTCTGAAGCTACCCCTGTAACTGAAACAAGTACCATCAGAAGTAGCCACGGTAGATGCCCTTTATTCTCTGCTTTATATGAGAATCTCATTCTCTTGCTTTTCTTCCTATATATTTCTCGGTTGTTGATTACCTAGAACACAACATCTGTCAAATTTCTTTGGTCTCAGAAAGTTGCTGATCCTGACCTTTTGGAGAATTCTTTTTGCTCAAAGCGTGTCATCGTGATAAGCTGAAGCTTCATTCCAAAATTTGGCATGGGTAGCAGTACATCTCGAGTAATGAAGAGGTTAATGAGTAAGCGTGAAATGAAGATTTTGATGGTTGGTCTTGATGCTTCTGGAAAGACGACCATTCTCTATAAGATTAAACTGGGAGAAGTTGTGAGGACTCTCCCTACCATTGGTATTGTCCTTGAAACCTCTTTATATCTTTCATGTACACATATTAGTGTCAGTTATCCCTTCTTTGCAACCGATTAATTAGTGATAGAAAAGAAATATTTACCTATGCTCAGAGGATTTATTTTTGAATTGATTATTCTGTAGTGTTTGTTCGTCTTGGCTAAATTTCTAGCTACAAAATTAGCAGGTCCTTATCTCATGTTGTTTTCCTCAGGCTTTAATGTCGAAACAGTAGAGTACAGAAATGTAAGTTTTGCCGTGTGGGATGTGGGAGGCCAAGATAAGGTAATTCCTTGTTCATTCGCCTACATGTTACCCTAGCAACCGATTCAGGGGCTAGGGTAACATTTAAGAAAGTATGAAATCCAACAAAAAATAACCATGTTATGTATGTTTACAAGAAACTGTCTTCTGGACATTCTTTGGAAAGGTTACTACTATAAAGTTGTCATATTCCATAGACTTTATTATACTTGTTCTTACTTTTTATCAAGTGAAAAGGAAAATGGTACTTTTCTAGTTGCACAGCTAACTGGTAGAGTTATTTCCTTATGCTGCACAGATTCGGGGTTTATGGAAGCATTATTTCCAAAATACACAAGGGGTCATCTTTGTAGTTGATAGCGTTGACAGAGGCAGGATTTCTGAAGCTCGTACTGCACTGCATCGCATTCTCAGTGAGGCAAGTGAAATCTAGTGTGGCTGTGTTTTGCAACACAGCCACACTGTATTTGTAAACCATTAGAAATACAGTGTGGCTGTGTTACACAGCCACACTGTATTTCTAATGAAAGCATTGTAATATGCCTTTTCCACCTGTATTTGTAAACCGTAGTCCTATATAAAGTCCTTTACTTTTGTGCTGTCCACTGAAAAAAAAAGGGATTTCTATTTTAAATATCATTTTGCACCTTAATTTCTCTGCAGAAAATATTTTAAAAAATGAGTTTTTTTGGTGCAGATGATTTGCGTTTATGCATTTTATGTTTGAGATGCTGTTTTACGTGAAGTACTTTGCCAACCATTATTCTTGTTGATGTTTTGTATGCTGCCTTTAAAATTTTCTTAACTTTTTTTTGCTACGTATCCAGATTATATAAAACCTAGTTACTCTAATTCTGACAGTCTGATGTTAATCATGTTATTTCTATGTCAATTACACAGAACGACTTGCAGGATGCAGCTTTACTAGTCATTGCTAATAAGCAAGACCTTCCAAATGCTATGCACATCTCAGAGGTCGCCCATAAGCTTGCTCTGCACTTGGTCCAAGTGCGAAGATGGTAATCTTCATTTTTCAGCAATCAGATGGCATGAGAATTTGAGAACTTTTGTCTGCCTCCAAAAAGGAATGTAAAGAGAGGGCTGATTGCTGACTGTTGGCTGCTTTTGATGATATTCCCTTGCACAGGTATATCCAAGGCGCCTCAGCCATAACCGGGAATGGACTTTACGATGGTCTCGAGTGGCTATCCAATAACATTGCCCTGAAACGAGTATGAAGCAGTTTGCAGAGTTTACTTCCTCTCTTTTTTTCCCACCACTGAGTGGAGAGCATAAATTCATTTCTTCACAACCAAACTTGCTTTCCATGGCAAGCGAAAAGTTGGACCTGTTTTCTCCAGGGAGGAATGTTGTTTCCCTGATGTAACCAAACTCTCTGCTTGTTCTGGTTTTTTATTTTCTTTTTCAAAGGTTTTTTCAGATAAAAGGCTTGTTTATTTCCATTGCCTATTGATTTTCTGGTATTGTTATGGTCATATCATGATGTGTGGCTACGAATTATATTTTTTTGTTGGGTTTCTTCGTAAGGAATCCGTATTTGTAAGGAGTTTTGCATAAATAACTGCCTCTTGGTGCTTTATTCGCATGTTGTGCTGATTAAAAAAGAGTAGAATAAATATACCTGTTGAGTAGCCGCGGAAGCTTCGACAAATAAGGAACGATAAAGTTGATATGAACACACAAGAATTTAACGAGGTTTGGCAAATTGCCTACCTCCTCGGGGTGATTTGCTTCTTACTATATGAAGGAAAATATCCGGCAACTTGTACAAACCACAAGCTTGTCGCTCAAGAGAAAATATCCTTACAAAAAATATAACCTCTTTTTGTGTTTACTCTTCTCTCTCACATATGAACAATTTCTCCTTTGTATTTTGTATTCTTGAAGATGATTTGATGATATTTACTCTTCCTCTCTTTTCTCTCTTATATAGACATCGCAAGGATTTCTAATAAATGAAAAATAGTAAAAGCATTTTACTATTTTATATGTGTTTTGGTTATTACTGATAACACATTTAGAATCTCCACTTTTTTCTTCTCTTGTTAATTTTAACCTCCAACATAATAGCATCCTCACAATTCACCACCTCGTACATAATTTGAAAAACCTCAAAATTTGAACGAATCTGAGAACAACCTGCAGCATCCAAAATAGATTCTGTCGTCTGGGCTGCATCATTATACTCATGACTGCCAACGTACCATTTGATCAGGATCAAGCCAATCGTAGTTCTACATGTCCTCCATATATGTGACACCCTTATACCCTATGACGTATACTCTGTAAAACTTATCTCTTATATAAGGAGATAATTCACATATAACAATTATCCATGCAAGCACATAGCAAACATTAACAACCATAAAAGGTTGCACACATATACTTATGCACTCACTTCTTATACTAATACATCTATTACTCTAACTTTATTACAAGCCATATATGTCTATGATGCAAAATGAGGAGGAGAAGGTTGCATTGAGCTTCAGCCGGCCGACCTGTATGAATGTGACCTCTAAAAGAGACACACGTCAGAAAGTTCTAGCTGAACCTGAAAAATTATTTTGCGATTTACGTGAGTCGCATACTCAGTGAATATAAACCATCATCAATCATTTCACACAAAGCCAAACAATTGGTCAGTATACATATTCATACATATTATATATGTCATATATGAATTTACTATGCAAATGCAAATGCTGATGTTTCCGATTCATTATTTTGTGAACTGTTCAAGCCTGAATCTGCCCCGGGTTTTCATTACCAACTTTTCCTTTCCTTTCTTTTTTTCCATATACCAACCTTTTTTTTCTTTTCCATTACCGACTTTTAGGCATCTTAGGCCTCATTTGCTCATATACCATCTCTTAGGCATCTTAGGCCTCATATACGACCCATAGGTCTCTTTTGTATACAAATTCAGGGCAAGACAGTCACAGGTTCTTTTAATCTCATTGTAATATGCTATGCAATCAAGTGCATCATGTAGTCATATATCATATACCATCTGCTAACATACTTTTTGTGCAAACTGATGATGCTCAAAATAGTAAAGTAAGAAGTGGGCCCGGGGTACGAAGAACATACAGACCCGACGGGCCTCCCGAGGATGATCCTGGGGCCCACAACCATACCCACCTTTTATTTTAACAAAATTCCTACCCCCGCGAGGTCCTCCGAAACCTTGGAACGAGGTCTACACCTCGTAATCGACTCTACCGACACGCCCGCCCACCAGAACCACTCAGCTAGCGCCACTCTCCCGAGCCAATCACAAGCTGCCTCGCCTCTAGACCAATCAGAGCCCTTGATCTCGGGCGTCCCACATCGGACAATGATCAAAAATCGACTCCCCAATCCTCTATAAATAGAGGAGAACCTCATATGGAAAAGGGGTCGAAAAACATCTTGAACTCAAGAACTATCCTGCTCGTTGAAGATCGACGTGATCGAAACATCGTTAAAAGGCCTCGCTACAGACAAGTGAAGTCCACAAAAAGACTTCAAGTCTCACAAAGTTTCTGCTCACATCAAAGACCTCGCTACACCATCCCGGAAGCCGCCTACACCTCACTCTCATTCACATCAAAGACTCCGCTGCCCAATCCCGCAAGTCATCAACGTCGTCCCGCAAAATCAACCTCGTTTAAGAGGTCGAACAAGCGATACTTAGAATTGTCTAGCAATTAGGAGATCTCGAACATTGTTAGGCCGAGAACTTCTTCATCCTAAGTAGTTCCTCGATTCGTGCAAACCTTAGCTTCGATTCCCTCAAAATGGCTTGCCCAAACAATTTCTTCCCTCAACACCCCGACAACATGCCCGAAACTGCGCAATGGACAGCCGCGGGGCCTCCGGGCTGCCCGTTCGTGGTCCCTCCGGGATGGACGTACGCCGCCCCGCAAAACCCATTCCCATTGCAAGGCTTCGAGCAGGGCGGCGCACCCCCGAACCCATATCCCTACCCAGATTATGGGCAATACTAGCAGGGCTTCGCCCCTTCGTACGTCCTTGTCCCCCCCCCCCCCCCCCAAGGGTGAACCTCACTCCGAGTACGTACCTGCGTACGTCCCTAAGCGTGTGCCGGAGCCCGAGTCCTCCACCAACGGCTCGTCAACAGAGAGGCCTCCCCGAGATCCCATGCAGATCTCGCGGTCTCGATCGCGACGATCGAGGCTGTAGGAGCCAGAATTGTCCGAAACAGCGGGGAGCGCGATGCACTACCCGAGGTCTCGATCGCGCAATTCGAGGCCACCGCCCCAAGATCAGGAGGAGGCCAAGATCACCTCTCCGTTCATGGACGAGATCCGGAACGCGCCAATGCCCAAGGGCTTCTTAAGGCCACAAATGGGGCTTTATGAAGGCTCAGCGGACCTTGAGGAGCACGTAAAACACTTCGCAGTCCAGATGAACGTCAATGCCTACAATGACGCGATATTCTGCCGGGTTTTCCCAACCACCCTGGAAAAGGCCGCGTTAACATGGTTCTCAAGTAAGAAGGTCGGCTCCGTGACCTCGTTCGCCCAGCTGTGTGATTCCTTCGTCACTCACTTCAGCGGCTCCAGGAAGCGCAAGAAGAACATGTAGGATCTCCGCGGAATCGAGCAGGGGGAGAGCGAGTCTTTGGGCGCCTTCTTCACGAGGTTCACAACCGCGGTGGCGGAAATCGCGCACGTCGACGAGTCGTCGGTGCGCGACACCCTCATGGGCAACCTGCGCATCGGGGATTTCAAGAACCGCATTTTCTTGAAGAATCCGGCGACATACGAAAGCCTGTGCGCCCGGATCACGGCCCAAGTGTACGCCGAGGATGCCGCCAACCAGAGCTCGCGACCAAGAACTGACAAAGAGATCGTCGCCGAGGCCAAGGGGAAGGCAAAAGTGGCCGCGCCGGCTGCGCGCGATGCGTTTGTGACGCAGGCACATAACCCCAACAACAACAACAACAACAACACCAACAACAACAGAAACAACAATAACAATCGGAACAACAACAACAACAATAATAACCGGAACAACAACCGTGGAGGCGGCGGCGGAGGTTGGAACTGCTTTGGCGGGAAACCGCGGGGTTATCGAGGCAAGGGAGGTCCTGCGTACAACCCTAATGAAAAGGGCCGCGCCAACCCCGTGTCAGGAGCCAACACCGTGCCGCAAGGCCCAAGTCACGCTCAGGCCAACAACAACAATAACGTCGAGCAGCAGGCGCCCGCGAAGCAAGCCCGATTTGGACAAGCGACGGCGCCCGATGGGTATATCCATACCATATCGGGCGGACCATCTCCGGCTGGGTCAAGCCAGGAAGAGAGGAAGAGATACGCGAGGGAAAGCCATCATGAGCCTTCGGTATTTAGCGCCGCACAAACCTCGCGGGCCCACGTAGGGTTGTCCTTCTTATCCGAAGATGCCAAGGGGCTTCACATGCCACACTCCGACCCCTTGATGGTACACGCTCAAATGGGCTCGAAGATGGTAAAGCGAGTGTTGGTAGACATGGGATCCTCCGTGGACATCATGTACTATGACGTGTTCGAGCAATTGGGCATCTCCGAGACATCCTTGAAGCCCTACGCTGGGAAACTCACCTCCTTCTCGGGAGACGAAGTCGACGTGGCAGGTCTCATCGACCTCTGGATGACGCTAGGCACCGGATCCACCAGGAGGACCGAGATGGTGGAGTTCACGGTGGTACGCCTGCCTTCGGTGTGGAATGCAATCATTGGGAGGGTCTCCCTGATGAAGTTCCAGGCAGTAGCTTCTATCTATCACTTGAAGATGAAGTTCCCCGTCGATGGCGGGGTTGGAGAGGTAAAAGGCAATCAGGAGGAAGGTCGCGTTTGCTACGCGACCTCTGCAAAACAAAAGTGTCCGGTGTTCATGGTGGAATCTCTCGGCGAGGCCGACCTCGAAGTCCGGGATTTCACGGTCCCCACTCCAGAGCTAGAAAGAAGGGTGATATCCCCTTTCGAGAGCGAGTCTGAGAAGATCTACCTCGGAGAATGCCTCTCGGGGGCGTCAGCAACGTCGCTAGAAGCCTTGCTCGCCGGGTCCCGCGACGTGTTCGCTTGGACTGCAAAGGATCTCCGAGGTGTCCCGCGGACCGTGGCCCAGCACTCTTTGAACGTCGATGTCACCAATCGCCCTGTGGTGCAGCAACGAAGAAAAATGAGTGAAGAAAGGGCGAGCGCCGCAAATGACGAGGTGGCAAAATTGCTGGCTGCGGGGTTCATACGCGAGGTTCAATACCCCCGGTGGTTGTCCAACGTCGTGCTTGTCAAAAAAGCCAGCGGGAAGTGGAGGATGTGCGTCGATTTCAAGGACCTCAACAAAGCCTGTCCCAAAGAACCATCTCGGACGGAATGTGGGGGGCCACCTTTCAACGCCTCGTCGACCGCGTCTTTAAGAACCATCTCGGACGGAACGTGTCGGCTTATGTCGACGATATTGTTGTCCGGAGCAAGACCCCTGAGGAGCATCTGGTCGACCTCGTTGAGGTCTTTGCCACTCTCAGGCACAACCGTCTCAGCCTGAACCCCGAGAAGTGCGTCTTCGGCATGTCATCGGGAAAATTTTTAGGCTTTATGATTAGCGAGCGCGGCATCGACGTAAACCCTGCCAAGGTCGAGTCGATCCTCTCAATGAGGTCACCACGGTCTCGCACCGAGGTGCAACGGCTCAACGGTGTCGTCAACTACCTGGGGAGGTTTTGCTCCCGCTTGGCGGAGAGGTCCCTGCCCTTTTTGGCAGCTCTCAAGCAGAATGACAAGTTCGTGTGGGATGAGAGGCTTGAGCTCGCTTTCTCTGAACTGAAGGCCTTCCTGTCGAAGCTCCCCACACTGTCGCCCCCGTTGGCGGGCGAAGACTTGCAACTTTATGTGGCCGTCAGCCCCGAGACGGTCAGCGCGGTGCTAACCAGAAAGGCCACGCACCCAGTTTACTTCGTGAGTCGCGTGCTCCAGCCCGCGGAGCAGCGCTATTCCCCAGCAGAGAAGATGGCGCTGGCAGTTGTGACCGCCGCAAGGCGTCTACGCCCTTACTTCCATGCGCACCCCATTCAAGTCCTGTCTGACCTCCCACTTCGACAAATCCTCCACCAGCCCGCCCTCTCCGGGCGAATGACGAAGTGGGCAGTCGAGCTCTCCGACTTCGACATCAGCTACCTCCCAAGGACCGCCATGAAGGGGCAGGCCCTCGCTGACTTCATGGTGGAGGTCACCTTCCCTGAGACAGAAACGAGCTCGGAAGAATGGAAGGTGTTCGTTGACGGCTCACGATGTGACGCCGGTGGTGGGGCTGGCGTATTCCTCGCTGGGCCCTCGATCGAGACGGAGTATTCCCTTAACTTCGCCTTCGAAGCCACCAATAACGAGGCCGAGTATGAGGCCATGATCGCTAGGATCGAGATGGCGCTCCTCAGTGGTACTCGGAAAATCAGGGTCTACACCGACTCCGAGCTGGTGGCGCGCCAACTCAACGGTCAGTACGACACCAGAACGGGGTTCCTGCCCGCGTACCGAGAAAAGGTCAAAGCCTTGGTATCGTGCCTGGAAACCTTCGCGGTTGAGTCCATCCCGTGAACCTCGAACACCAAAGCAGATACACTTGCGAGGTTAGGATCCACCCTCCCCCTTGAAGTGGGGAACCGCGTGATGGTAGAAAGAAAACTCTCACGGAGTGTGAACAGCGAGGTTCTATCTGTCACCGCGGGGGATTGGAGAATCCCGATAACATGGTATGTGGAGAGCGGTATCCTCCCAGAGGACCTCGCACAGGCCAGGAAGTTGAAAATGCAGGCGGCGCGGTATTGCGTCGTAGGTGGCTGCCTTTATCGCCGAGGCTATGCTGAGCCCAACCTATTGTGCGTCCCAACCGAAGCTACGGAGCACATCCTTTATGAGGCCCATGAAGGGGTCTATGGCGGCCACCCAGGGTGGCGAACCCTTTCGCATAAGATCGCCCACTTGGAGTACTTCTGGCCCACCCTCCGGCAAGACGCAAGGGCCTATGTCTAGCGATGTGACGGATGTCAGAAGCACGGTAACCTCTTGCACGCCCCGACCTCGCAGCGTCGCTCCATCCACGCACCATGCCCCTTCGCGATGTGGGGGATGGACATCCTCGGCCCCTTCCCCAAGGTTGCTGGTCAGGTGCGGTATATCCTGGTCATTGTCGACTACTTCACAAAGTGGGTTGAGGCACAAGCAATGGCGAAGATCACGGGGACTAAGGTCTGCGACTTTCTGTGGAAGAACCTCGTCTTCCGTTTCGGCGTTCCCATGACCATCATGACCGACCATGGCCCCCAATTTGATTGCGAAGAGACCCGGACATTCTGCTCAGACTTGGGCATAACCCTCAAGTTCTCCTCCGTGGCCCATCCTCAGTCCAACGGCCAGGTAGAGAACGTCAATGCCCACATCCTGTCCGATCTAAAGAAACGGCTGGACATGGCCCAAGGTCGTTGGGCAGAGCTCCTCCCACTCGTCCTATGGACGTACCGCACCACCGCGCGCCGCGCAACCGGAGAAACACCTTTCGCCCTAACCTACGGGGCGGAAGCCCTAGTCCCGGTAGAAACCTTGGTCCCGTCGGCAAGGGTGTTTGATTTCGATGAAAAGGAGAACGAGGCCAATCTCAGGGTCGAGTTGCTCTTCCGTGACGAGCTACGCGAAGTAGCCGACCTTCGCTCCAGGGAATATAAGCGTCGCGTGGCCGTCTACCACAACAAGAGGTGAGACCTCGATTCTTGGCCAGGGATAACCTCGTCTTGAGGCAAACCGAAGGTGGCAAATTGGACCCCAACTGGGAGGGGCCATACATCCTCGGCGAGGAGGTCGCTCCCGGAGCTTTTAAGCTCAAAGACAATGAGTGGCGTACCCTGAGCAAGACATGGAACGTCGACCGACTGAAAAAGTATTTTGTGTAAACTCTCTGAATTCCATTACTTCCTGCAATTTTTGTGAATAAAGGGTTGTGAAACTTTCAAAATCTCTCTCAAAAATAAAAACCTCGGGTTTTAAGTCTACCCCTCGCTTCCCGCTTGGGGTTGGAGAATCTCGTTTGGAAAGTTAGACCACCCCTCGCTTCCCGCTTGGGGATGGAGAATCTCGTTAAGTCCACCCCTCGCTTCCCGCTTGGGGTTGGAGAATCTCGTTTGGAAAGTTAGACCACCCCTCGCTTCCCGCTTGGGGATGGAGAATCTCGTTAAGTCCACCCCTCGCTTCCCGCTTGGGGTTGGAGAATCTCGTTAAGTCCAAACCTCGCTTCCCGCTTGGTGTTGGAGAATCTCGATTAATCCAAACCTCGCTTCCCGCTTGGTGTTGGAGAATCTCGATTAATCCACCCCTCGCTTTCCCACTTGGGGTTGGAGAATCTCGTTAAGACCACCCCTCGCTTCCCGCTTGGGGTTGGAGAATCTCGTTAAGTCCAAACCTCGCTTCCCGCTTGGTGTTGGAGAATCTCGATTAATCCAAACCTCGCTTCCCGCTTGGTGTTGGAGAATCTCGTTAAGTCCACCCCTCGCTTCCCGTTTGAGGTTGGAGAATCTCGTTTGGAAAGTCAATCCACCCCTCGCTTCCCGCTTGGGGTTGGAGAATCTCGTTAAGTCCAAACCTCGCTTCCCGCTTGGTGTTGGAGAATCTCGATTAATCCAAACCTCGCTTCCCGCTTGGTGTTGGAAAATCTCGTTAAGTCCACCCCTCGCTTCCCTCTTGGGGTTGGAGAATCTCGTTCAGTCCACCCCTCGCTTCCCGCTTGGGGTTGGAAAATCTCGTTTGGAAAGTTAGACCACCCCTCGCTTCCCGCTTGGGATTGGAGAAACTCGGACAAAATATGCGAGGTCCGAGCACGGCTCATGACCTCGGCGAAATTATTGTGCGAAGTCCGAGCAAGGCTCGGGACCTCGGCGAATTCTTGTGAAGATTTGAGCGAAGCTCATGATCTCGATGCAGAATTAGAAACACCCGATGTGGCCCGAGTACCACAATAGTTGTGACACTCGAACCATGGGGTTGGATGAATATGGGCGAGCATATGCAAATAAGCTAGAACAAAATAACAATCATGAGAAAAGGAAAATGATATAAAAAGGTGGGCCACGAGGGCCCAGGTGTTTAATTACAGACCCCGTAGGGCCGCCAAAATAAAGGCCACAAGGGCCGAGACGTTTGAATTACAAACCCCGCAGGGCCACCAACAAAAAAAAACAAGCAGCATCCTTCAGATCTTCGAAGCTTCAGCGACGGGGCCTTCGAGAGGTTTCGGGGCAGGAGGAGGTGTCGTGGACGGCTGGGACTTTGGCACATCTTCCATAGGCTGAGGATCTGTGGCGGCGACTTCCAGGTCTTCCCGAGCGAAGTCTGCCAAGGTAGGCGCCTCGCTGGCCACAGTCCCGTCCTCGTTGAGAAAGAATTAAAACTCTCCCTCGGGCTCTTCTCCGTCAAGTTCCCCCATAGTCTCCTCGTAGTTGGGGATGAAGAACTTAATGCGGGGGTCGATATGCCTGTACTTCGCAACCGCCTGTTTAACCCCCATGCGGACGGACTGGTGGAACATCTTCCTCACACTTTCCACCAACTCCGCCTTGTAGGTCTCGGAGTTCACGTACCTGGGCCCCTCGGCTTCCACCTCCTCGCTAAGCTCAACAACACGCTGTTGGAGCCTGGAAATCTCCTCCTCAGCTTTCTGAAGCTCCGCCTCCTTTTCTCTGAAGAATTGGTGCTCCGCGGATAGCTGTCCCTTGAGCTTTGCGACTTCGCCCTTGAAGTCCCCGTTCTCTTCCTTCAAGTCCTTAGCCTCCTCCTTCGCCTTCCTCAACTCCTCCTTGACCCTCGCGGCGTCCTTGGCCTCGTCCGCTGCCGCGATCTCCGCGGCGCGAACGCGTTTCTCGGCCTCCGCGAGGTTTTTTCCCCTCTTCTCAATCTCGGCGTCCCGCTCTTTGAGCCTCGTCTCCATCCTATCCATCTTCCTATGGAGGAGGCCGACGCGACCGCAGTTGTAGTTCGCGAAGAAGTTATTCTGAAGCAACAGAAGAGCACGTTAAAACAGGAACAAAAATAATAAAGCCAATCAAGAAAAAACAACACCGTAAGAGCAAGGCATACCATCGCTGAGTAGCGGAGGATCTCGTCGTTAAGGGCTGCCTCCGAGAGGTTGTTGGCCCATGCAACCTCCTCGGTCCAAGATGTCCTGTCCAAGTCTTGGGACACGCCCCGGGAAGGACCGGGGCAGTGAAACTTGTCGGCAGGAGGCCCGATGGCCGAGAAAACTCGGCTCTTCGAGCCAGGGCGCTCGATCATCTCGCCCCCTGGGGTTCCCCCTTGGCCGTCCTCCTTTTGCTTCTTCCTTTTCTCTCCGCGTGGAGACCCCGTGCCCTTTCTCTTGGACCCGGCTTTGTCACCAGATCCTCGGGAAGCTTGGGATGACGTTCTGGCGACGTCCCCCTTCATCGCGGCCCCCTCGCTCTTCTTCGCCTCAGGCGCCTTCGACGTCGGGACTGTGGCCTTCGGCTGCGAGGCAAGTGGCCTCGCTTGCGAGGTCAGCTCCTTTATGACGACTCCATGTTGGCCTTGGGGTCTCGGAGCGTTGGAGGAAGAAGTCACATGCATTTTGCCCTGTGACTTCGTGGTAAGAGTGCCAAGTAGGTCCACTGTCAAAACAAAAAAAGGCATAAAAGTTAGACAAGAAAAAAAAAACAAAAGCGAATTAGCGAGGTTTATAACCTCGCTTCCCAGCAACAAAAGAAAGAAACAATCGGGAAAGAGATTGAATACCCTCTCTGCCCTCGTTAGGGGGGAGGCTGAGACTCAGGCCGGCCCGCTCAAGCCGGTCCTGAGAGAGATACACCTGGTACGGTGCTTGACTCGTTGTGGCGTATCGGGCCTTGAGTGCTTTAAGCTCGTCAACCGTATGCGGGCACACGCACCGAACAAAGGTGCCCGGCACCACGGGAAAATTGAGATATCTCCCGGTGGGATCTCGGACCAAAAACCAATTCGGCTTCCACGTCCCGACGTTCGAAGGGGCCGTGGTGATTTTGATGTTTGGCGTGCTGAGGTTGATGAGGCAGGACCGAGGTTCCCTCCTCGCTAGGAATAAAGCCGACATGTTATCAAGATTCGGCCCGTCCTCAAGTTCACGACTGCGAATCGTGTAGGCACATAGCAGCCGCCAAGCATTCGGGAACAACTGCGCGGGACAGATCTGCATGGCCCACAGATAGTCGATAATATGCTGGGCCAGAGGTAGCCTGAAACCCGCTTGAAGACTGAAGAGGTGCACAACCGCGCACCTTTCGTAGGACGCCAAGGAGCATCCCCCCTCTTCGGGAAGTGCCAACTCAACCCCCTCGGGCCAAGCAAAGTCCTTGGCAATCGTTTCAAGGTCTTCACGCTTAAGCTCGATGGCCACTCCCCCGGACATATAGGCCTTGGGGGAACCCGGGGTCTTGGGAATCCGTTCTTCAAGGACAGGCGGGACGCGGGACACGGCATCGGTAATGTACGCCGCATGAAAGCTAGGAGGCACGTAGGGGGTGGGAGCCGAGGCCGTGTCCACACCTGACCTCGCCACCAAATCAGTAACGACCTCATCTGGGGTGGAAGACGAAGCCATTTCAACACCCGACGACGCACGGAGTCGGGAGAAGCTCGAGTTGATGGAAACCTCGGAGTCACTTGAAGAAGGGTCGCTGAAAACCAGCAAAGGGGACCTCGGGTTCTAGGAATCGCTAGGTTCTACGCTTCCCACAGACTCCGAAACCTCCTCGTAAAAACCCTCTTGAACTTTGAAAGCGAAGCCAGGCGGGGGGCTCACAGAGACTCTCCTAGGCATGAAAAGAACGACGTCCAGGCCGCGGAAGGCTAACACCTGGAAAAGAAAGAAGTGTTGAGACATCGGACAAAATAACCAAGGAAAAACAATGCGAGGTCATGACCTCGAAGGGAAGAGAACGCGAGGTTACGACAACAAAAGGGAGAACAAGACGAGGTCATGACAGCGTCTGGAAGAAAGAGAATTCGAGGTCATAAGAGACGAAAAGCCACATGGCACCCTAGGGGCTACTCTGACAAGATAGGACGGCGATAGAGAAGTCGAAGCGCCAAAAAGAGGAAAGAGAAGGAGAAATGGAGGCCAGCGGTGGAAAGCAGCGGCGGAGACCCTAACGTCCCATCAATCAGCCGTCGAGACGTTTGGGTTTCCGAGGGTCTCAAAATTCAAAACCGCCGAAAGAAAGCGCAGAGACCCGGTCGTCGGTTGGAGGGCGAGGGGTTCGAGTGCATGGCGGTCGCCACCCTCACCCCACCATCCCGCCACCATGACGCTGGCGCGAAACACCAAGAAACGACCTTTTCCCGCTAGGGCACAAAGCCGAGCAAGAAGAAAAAAGAAAAGAGCAAAGAAAAATGGCGAGGAAAGCGCGCAGACATTCACGCCGACCTCACCACCGCTGTTTCGCTGCCGTGACACCGGAGCAAAACGCCAGGCGGTACGCCATCGCCCCTCCAGGGCACAGAACAGAAAGGGAAAATCGAAAGCAAAAAACACCCAAAAGCAAGAGGAAGGGGAACAGACACTTACTTGCTTAAAATCGGCGTAGAAGGAGCGGTGGCACAACTGGAAGGTGGCGGAGGTTCGTCGGCAAACGTCTGGAGAACCGCTAGCAAGAAACCAAAAAGGCGAAGAGAGAGGGCGAAAATGTTGAGAGAGAAGATGGAAGGGAAGCGTGCGAAATACGCCCTTATAAAGAGCATGCTTGGGCCCCCCTGCCCAAAGAGGCTTATTGGGCCTGTCCCGCCTGAACGGCCCATTAAGCAAGACATGAAGAGCAAGACCAGAAAAGCTTCACCCCTGCAAACAAAAAAAAAAGCCAAGTGTAGAGCCTCGCAAAAAGAGGGCTTCGCAAGATGCCCGCCATGAACCTCGGAACCCTTGAAACCTCGCAAAATGCCTACCCACCTCTCAAAACCTCGTACCCCGTGATCTTTGAGAACTTATGCCCTGCAGCCCTCGGGGCGAGATCCCCAGGCCATGGGGTTGTGATGATGCTCAAAATAGTAAAGTAAGAAGTGGGCCCGGGGTACGAAGAACATACAGACCCGACGGGCCTCCCGAGGATGATCCTGGGGCCCACAACCACACCCACCTTTTATTTTAACAAAATTCCTACCCCCGCGAGGTCCTCCGAAACCTTGGAACGAGGTCTACACCTCGTAACCGACTCTACCGACACGCCCGCCCACCAGAACCACTCAGCTAGCGCCACTCTCCCTAGTCAATCACAAGTTGCCTCGCCTCAAGACCAATCAGAGCCCTTGATCTAGGGCGTCCCACATCGGACAATGATCAAAACTTGACTCCCCAATCCTCTATAAATAGAGGAGAACCTCATATGGAAAAGGGGTCGAAAAACATCTTGAACTCAAGAACTATCTTGCTCGTTGAAGATCGGCGTGATCGAAACATCGTTAAAAGGCCTCGCTACAGACAAGTGAAGTCCACAAAAAGACTTCAAGTCTCACAAAGTTTCTGCTCACATCAAAGACCTCGCTACACCATCCCGGAAGCCGCCTACACCTCACTCTCATTCACATCAAAGACTCCGCTGCCCAATCCCGCAAGTCATCAACGTCGTCCCGCAAAATCAACCTCGTTTAAGAGGTCGAACAAGCGATACTTAGAATTGTCTAGCAATTAGGAGATCTCGAACATTGTTAGGCCGAGATCTCGGACAACCGTAGGGGGTCTAGGGTGTAAACTTCAAGTGTTTGTAATCTCGTTGGTTTGTAACCTCGTTGGCTTGTAACTTCGTAATCTTGCAACCTCGTTGTAAAGAAAATCATAAATAAAGAAGCAAGTGTTCGCACAATCGAATATAATAATCCCGTCTCTTGTCTTTTAGCAAACGGTTTATTTCGAGTTTCATCACAAACAACTCCGGAAATTTCAAAGCTATCCCATATAACACACATATCCATATAACACATATATCCATATAGCTCATACAGCATATATATCCATAAAGCACATATATCCGTATGGCACATATAGCACATAGGGTTGAATCTCCGGTCTATACTCACCTCTTCAAGACAATAACTATATTTCTCCCCCTTGTCTCTGACCCCGTTCTATGACTTGAGCTCCTATATGTAACCCAATGCAAATTAGGCTATTTATTCTTATAGACTCTAACCCTTATGCAATATAATGCCATAATGCATTATAACTTCTTGTGCATAATTCCAAATCCTTTAAAACTTGACAACGATAAACTATATATATAGAAGAACATTTTTCTAGTTCAAACCTTTCTGAAAAACTTGATCAAAGGGCTCCCTAATATCATTACAAAGCAAGACCCTAAAATTACTCTGAAATCTTTTACCGAATATAAATCCGATATCAAAAACACCCTCTGAGAACTATAAATCGACTGTTTTTCGAATCAAAATTAACAGTAGATCTAGATCTGGAAAAATCAGAAAAATACAGATAAACCATTAATTAATTAAAAACTTACCAAATCACGCTTGTAGTTCAAGATTAAACCCGATAGAAGAGATCTTGTACCAGATCCAACTAAAAACAACCGAAATCTAATTCTCCTGTTTTCTTTTCTCCTCTCCTCTCTCTCTTTTTTTTTGTATTTTGTAGATTCTTCATGAAGAAGAATTGAAAGCAAGATACGTATATAACTCTCGCAAGGTCGGCAAAATTTAATAAAAACCACAATTTCCACCCTCAAATCTTATTTACTACAAACTTTACCCTCAAATAATTATTAATTAATTTTTACTTAAATTTTTTTTAAAATATAATAAACTTAATTCGAAAATAAATATTACTTTTAAAAATTCACCATATATCATGCCACTATGCTATCCATATGCTCTTCATCTTATATGAATGCAGAATGACATATGCACTTTGGTCGGGGATGTTACAATATAGTCTCCACCTCACTCAATACCGCCCTGAAGGGCCATGCTAACACGAGCCAATCTTAAACAAGTTCAAGCAGTGCTGAAACTTGCTACTTGTCACAACTTTAGTCAACATGTCTGCCGGATTGTCTTTGTATGTACGTTTAGTACAAAAATATCTCCATCCTTGATTACATCTCGTACAAAATGATATCTTACATCATTGTGTTTTGTACGAGCATGATGAACTTGATTCTTAGCCAAGTGAATGGCGCTTCGACTATCACAATACAAGTTCACGCGATCTTGTTGAATACCCAAATCATCTAGTACACCCCTCAACCACAATGCCTCTTTTACCTCCTTCAGCAATGGCCATATACTCAGCCTCTGTTGTGGACAAAGCAATTGTATCTTGTAACATCGATCTCCAACTTACTGGAGCACCGCAAACATCAAAGACATATCCAGTAGTGGATCGTCGTCTATCTAGATCTCCAGCATAATCAGAATCAACAAAACCATTCAACTGACATGTATCTCCACCAAAGCACAAACTCGTGTTAATAGTACCTTTTAAGTACCTTAAAACCCATTTCACAGCTTCCCAATGCGCCTTTCCCAGATTTGCCATGAATCTACTGACAACACTAACCGCTTGTGAAATGTCTAGACGTGTACACACCATGGCATACATTAAATTGCCAACTGCACTAGCATAAGGTACATTTTCCATGTATTCCTTATCTTTCGCTGTAGTGGGAGATTGTCTATTAGAGAGCCCAAAATGTGAAGCCAATGGGGTCACCACTGACTTTGCACCTTTCATCCTAAACCAATCAATAACCTTCTCAATGTAACCTTTTTTACTCAAGAATAATTAATAAGTTTTCCTCTCTCTTCTGATCTCCATACCAAGTATCTTTCTAGAAGCACCCATGTCCTTCATATCGAACTCCTTACCAAGTTCAACCTTTAACTTATTTATCTCCACCATGCTTCTTGAAGCAATAAGCATGACATCCACATACAATAAAAGATAAATATAATCACCTTCACAAAGCTTTTGAATATAGACGCAACAATCATAATCACTTCTGGAGAAACCATGCTTTAACATGAAAGAGTCAAATCGTATGTACCACTGTCGAGGCGACTGTTTTAATCCATATAAGGATTTTCTCAAGCGACATACCTGACTCTCCTTTCCCTCTACTTTGTATCCTTATGGTTGATACATGTAGATTTTGTTTTAGGCAGATTTACGACGCGAACGTGTTACCTGCTATAATGAGGGAAACCTAACCAAAAAGTAGTTGTAACGCGTTATAGACAAAAAACAAGATATAGATTTCAAAGGAAAGATGTAG
Source organism: Fallopia convolvulus (assembly GCA_964016875.1). Classification (NCBI taxonomy): domain Eukaryota; kingdom Viridiplantae; phylum Streptophyta; class Magnoliopsida; order Caryophyllales; family Polygonaceae; genus Fallopia; species Fallopia convolvulus. Next base: position 28,149,809 of record OZ024729.1, read on the forward strand.
AACGTAGATGAAAGACAGATTATATGATGGATTTGTGATCGATGTGTTGCAATAATCCCTTCAAAGTTACAAGCAAATAACAAAGCTTTTGAACAAACAAAAAGAATGGATTGATTATAGAGCTTTTTAGAGTGCAATAGTTAGTCAACTAGTCGATGTGCCCTTCCTTTTTACTTCTTCGGTATTTATGTCCCTCTATATCTTTCGACCGTTGCCGTAGCTATATGAGATCCCGGAGATTTCGCCACTCCTCTTAATGCCTTTAGCCGTTAGCAACATCCCCGCTTCCATGCCGTTTATCATAGCGCACTTCGCACGACTCGGAAATTGGGCTTTGCCAAATCGTGCTTACCGGACTTTTCATCTTTGGGCTAATTTTTGGGAGGCCCAACAATACCCCCCAAAACCCGAGAAAATTTCCCTCCCATTTTTCTAGGGTTTTTGATCTTGATCTCGGAAGTTGTAGCCCATTCCTACCACATCCCATCACTTCTGTATTTAAGACTCTTCAGAGGCATCATTGCGAATCACTCGCGATCTTCATTTCATAGGTACGCTTCCCCTTGTATTGACTTTTTGTTTTCCACTCTTTCTTCTTCCTCCATGGCAGCTTCTGGTTTTTCCCCGGAATCTTTTTCTCATTGTTATAATCCTTCCGATCCTCCGTTCCTGTTCTCGTCCAAAATTCTCACCCCTTATCACCAGAGGAGTAGCGCCTCTGAAGATCGTAACGCCTTTGCCTTCACCGCCGGGTTTCCTGCCTCTGCGGAAGTGTTTCTTCGTCCTCTTGGAGTCTGGGCCGACTTTTACAACGATGACTGGGTATGTCTGTATGAATACCCTTTCCGCATCGGTCATCGTTTTCCTTTTTCTCCCCTTGTGGTCGACTTTCTCGCCACTCTCAATGTATCTCCTGGGTAAATACTTCCCCAGGTTTGGAGACTTCTTTTGTCTGTTGATCTTCTGTGTTCCTCTCATGGCATCCCGTTCAAAGCTGTTGACTTCTTTCATAACTACCGTCTTTCCAAAGGTGGTCCTGGCCGTTTGACCTTAAAAAACCTCTTTTCTGAAACCTCAATGGCGTTCAACAGGTAGTGTTTTCTCTGTTTGTCTATTTTGCTTTGTCCGGATATTACAAACCCTTGGCTATACTTGTCTTTAATGCAGAAAATATTGCTTCTCCTCATCCTCGCAAGGCGTCGATTCAAATAGTTTCCCATATAGAAGCTCCTTCTTTGGAGGAAAGGTCTTACCCAAAACTTGTGAGGGCGTGCTTTTCTGATTCTGAAGATACCGAGATGTCAAGTGAGTTTTGAGATTTCTTTCCCACACCGCATTTCGACGCGTTGGTTTCTTATAATCCCACTTGTCTGCATGTTGTTACGTTCAAGGACCACCCGCTCCACTGCTGCGCTTACCACCAAGGAACGAGTAGAAGCACGAAAGAAAAGAAAAGCTGAGACAACATCAACGGCTAACACCTCCCTGGTGATATCTATTCCTAAGAAATCGGTTGATGCTAAAGTTCCCTCTTCGAAAGCGAATTTTGTTTCAAATCTGTCTGATCTCCCGGGAACCATGATGTCGCTGGACATGGCGGCGGAGAAGTGCTTAAGTTCCATGACGCCTCTCCACGTAGACTGTCCTCGAGGTACAGAACATCGATCTTCCATGCCGGACTTCTTCGGCGAAATGTTCGCTGCTCAATGGCAGGTATGTTAACTTCTGACAACTAGTTAGGTCTTTTGATTTACTTGTTTTACCTCCTACTTAGGATGCAATGCTTCTTAATCTGTCCAGGGTTTCCAGCTTACACTATCCTCTTTTGAGACTTTCAAGGACCTTCCTGGTAAACTGGCTCAAAGCAAGATTAGTGTGCAACTTGAAAAGGACAGAAGTACCATCCTGGGGCAAGAGAAGAATGCTTTAGAGAAGAAAGTGAAGGAGATGTCGGTCGCTCTTGAAGAGGCCTCTAGGAACTCCAAGGAGTGGGAAGAGAAATTCATCGCTGCATCGGGTAAGGAAGCTGCTCTCACAAAGGAGATCAAGGACACTGCAGACTACTGGTCATGCAAGGCTCGTGTGGAAATGATGGAAGAATTTGCCGCGGGAAAGCACACCTCATGGGATGTTGTGAAGGAAAGGGAGTTGTTTGAGAGCTTGTTCTCTGATGAAGTGATCTCAGCCAAGAAATCTTCAATAGTTGACGATATTACCCAAGTCGCTAAAGAGGTGGCTTAAGTGTAGTTAATGGAAAACCAGAAGGTTGCTGTAGATGTCTCCAAGGAATGATCTCCTTATCTCTGTTTTCAAACATTAAGTATTTTGGTACCCCCGGTGTGTCGGGGTTTAATACATTAACTTGTTTGTACGACAGCTCGTTACTAGGGCCATTTGTGTGGACAAATTTCTTACCCCTGCTTTTTCTGTTTTAGGGGTTTTATGGTGAATGCTATTTTGGTATTTGTCTAGTCTTTGGTTTGTTTTGTCTCTTTTGCAGGTGGTACAGGTTTGCATCCGTAGCACATGGATTGACACGTTTGAGAAGACCATCGTTGGCCGTTTTTTTATCAAATTATGTAGTAATAGCGCTTTTGTAAAGGATGCTACGAGAGAGTGATGCATGTAATAGAACATAGATACTTATGTCTTATTCAATAAAATATGAATTGGTTACACAAGTATCTCGGTTTATGTAAAACTCCTCTTGCTCTAGAGTTGTCTTTATGTATTCTCGTCTCTTGCATCTTGTGACTAGTCGTTGTGTGCACATCGTTGCCTGATTGTAAGGCGAGGGCCTATGTTTTGGCCTGTAACGTCACAAGGCGTGCCTTGTTAGTTTTTGTAATATTGTTGTTGTTCCATGTGTGTAGGATAAGACAAAAATAAAGTAAACAGAATGAAGTAACAAATTGATACCTTGTTGCGACTCGCTTGTCAAAAGTGATACAATTTCAAGTTTGCCGTGTTCCAGCTTCTCGGGACTATCTTTCCATCATGGGACACTAACTCGTAGGCTCCTTGTCCAACAACTTTTGTGATCTGGTAGGGTCCTTCCCAGTTGGCTCCCAACTTGCCATCATTTAGTTCTTGAGTATTTTGAAAAACCTTTCTCAATACCCAATCACCTACTTGAAATACTTTTGCTCTGACGCGTTTGTTGTAACTTCGAGCTACCCCCTGTCTATACGCCGCCATACAAATTGATGCTTCATCACGTAACTCGTCAACAGTGTCTAAATGATGGAACAAGTTAGAGAGATTTGATTCTTCAATAGTGAGACCATATCGAATCGTAGGCAAAGTTACTTCAAGGGGTAACACGGCTTCACACCCATATACTAGAGAGAAAGGCGTATGCCCTGTAGCAGTCTCGGGAGTCGTCCGATCTGACCAAAGGATAAGTGGTAACTCGTCGGCCCATCTTCCCTTGGCCTCTTTAAGGCGTTTCTTTAGATTGTTAATGATTACCTTGTTACTTGCCTCTGCTTGACCATTGGCTTGAGGATAACGCGGCATAGACATCACCAATTGAATGTTGTATTGCTGGCAAAATGATCTTGTTTTGTCGCTGATGAATTGGGACCCGTTGTCACATACTATGGTGGATGGCACTCCGAATCTACTCAAGATATTTCTTTTTATGAAGGAAATGACCTGAGTATCTTTTACTTCTTTGAAGGCTTCGGCTTCAATCCATTTAGAGAAGTAATTGATCATGGCTAAGATGTAAACACGTTGCCCTGAAGCTGGAGGGAGTTTCCCTACAATATCCATTCCCCATTTCATGAATGGCCAAGGGGAAGTTATAGGATGTAATAACTCTGGAGGTTGATGTGGTATAGGTCCATGTCGTTGACACGCCTCACATTTCCGGGCGAACTCCACTGTGTCTTTGTTCATGGTGGGCCAATAATAGCTCATCCTGCTTGCCTTCTTCGCCAAGTTACGACCCCTTGTATGATTTCCGCATTCTCCATCGTGTATATCCTGCAACACCTTCTGTACTTCTTCCTCCCTTACGCATCGTGCGTATATTCCTGATGACATCCACTTGAACAAGAAGTTATCTTTAATGGCGAAAGTAGAAGCTTTTACCTTAAGTCGTCGAGCTTCCTCTTTGTCATCCGGTAGAATCCCATCTCGCAACCATCTTAAATAAGGAGTTACCCATGAGGTATTCTCATCAGAATCTCGTACCTCAAACATGTCCGCTTCTTTTATTATGGAAGGTGCATCGAGATATACGAAAGGTATCTTGTCGTATTCTCTTGAGTCGATTGCGGATCCGAGGTTTGCTAAGGCGTCTGCCTGTGTGTTAGCGTCTCGAGGTACTTGCTTTATCTCAAAGTGCTTGAAGTTTTTGATAATTTCTTGGACTTTTTCCAAGTACGCCTTCATCTTTGAATCCGTGGCAACATATGAATTCGTGACTTGATTCACAATAAGTAATGAATCACATATTACCTCAATTTCCTGCACGTTCAAGTCTTTGGCAACAAGTAACCCTGTTATGAGTGCCTCGTATTCTGCTTCATTGTTGATAGCTTTGAATGTACATCGAACAGTCTGGGCTATCCTATCCCCCTATGGCGACTTCAGGACTACCCCTAGTCCTACACCTACTTGATTTGACGCCCCATCGATGTGCATCATCCACTTGCCACTGCCTAGTGACCTTTCTACCTATAACATTTCTTGATTTTCTTCTTCTGGTAAGGTAGGAGTGAAGTCAGCCACAAAATCCGCCAAGGCTTGAGACTTCATCGCTGTTCGTGGCTCATAAGTAATGTTGTATCTGTTGAGGTGAATCAACCACCTCATAATTCGATCTGACAGTTCTGGTTTTGACATGATACTCTTCATTGGAAAGTTAGTCCCCACAGTAATAGAATGACTTTCAAAATAGGGACGTAATTTTATAGAAGCCATTACCAGAGATAATACGAGTTTCTCAACGGGTGAGTACCTGGTTTCCGCATCAAGTAAGGTTTTACTCACATAATAGATGGGTAACTAGTTCCTGTCTTCTTCTCGAATCAAGACGGCGCTTATAGCTGCTTCTGTTACGGCCAAGTACATGTACAACACCTCGCCTGGCTTGGGTTTGGAGAGTATCTGCGGGTGAGATAAATAGCTCTTCAATTCTTTGAAGGCTTCTTCATGTGCTTCCGTCCACTCGAATGACTTGTTTTTCTTCAAGATGTCGTAGAACAGTTTGTTCCTTATGAAGATCGGGATATGAATAGGTTGAGTGCTGCTATTCGTCCCGTCAACTTCTGAACATCTTTGACACATCTTGGTGACTGCAGCTCCATTATCACCTTGATCTGATCCGGACTTGCTTCAATCCCTCTCTGCGTTACTATGTATCCGAGGAATTTCCCTGATGTAACTCCAAAGGAACATTTGGTTGGGTTCAACTTCATTTTGTAGCTTCGTAGAATCTGAAATGCGTCTTCCAAGTGCCTGATGTGATCTTCCGCCTTCAAGGACTTGACTAACATGTCATCAATATATACCTCCATTGTATCCCCCAGTTTTTCCTGAAACATCTTATCAACCAATCTCTGATAAGTAGCACCTGCGTATTTTAATCCGAAAGGCATAACTTTATAACAGTAAGTTCCTTGATTGGTTACGAATGCAGTTTTTTCTTGGTCTTCAGGATGCAGCATTATCTGATGGTATCCACTAAACGCGTCCATGAAAGTTAAAAGCCCATGTCCTGCCGTCGCATCCACCATCGCGGCGATATGAGGCAACGAGAATGAATCTTTAGGACATGCTTTATTTAAATCAGTAAAATCCATGCAAACGCGCCATTTACTGTTTTTTTTCACAACAACTACATTTGCAAGCCAGTCAGGGTACTTTACCTCTCTAATTTTACCAGACTCAAGTAAGGATTTTACCTCGTCGTTGATTACCTGATTCCATTCGAGCGCGAATTTACGCCTTTTCTGCTTAACTGGTGGAATCTTCTAATTGACATTGAGGGCGTGTGTAATCATGTTAGGGTTAATTCCCGCCATATCTTCGTTTGACCAAGCAAAGCAATCACTGTAGGACCGTAAGAATTCCACCAAGTGCTTTCGTAAAGTGGGCTCCAGATCCGCCCCTATTCTGCTTTTTCTTGATGGATCGAGTGGATCAAGGGCTACTTCTTCGAGTTCTGGTGTTTCTGGCTTTACATAGTAAGTGGTGGTCCTACAGACCTGTAATTGCTATTCTGACGACTTCTTTTTCGTTTCGATCTGCAGGTTTTTTGAAGTCGTCACTCTCATTGTCACGGAGTAGCACTCCCTTGCCAACTTCTGTTCCCCCTTGATTTCTTGTATTCCCCATGGCGATGGGAATTTTACACATTGATGATAAGTCGAGGGAATGGCTTTCATCCCGTGGATCCATGGCCTGCCCAAGATAACATTGAAAGATGACGGGCAATCAAGTACTAGAAAGTAGTTGTAACGCGTTATAGACAAAAAACAAGATATAGATTTCAAAGGAAAGATGTAGAACGTAGATGAAAGACAAATTATTTGATGGATTTGTGATCGATGTGGTGCAATAATCCCTTCAAAGTTACAAGCAAATAACAAAGCTTTCGAACAAACAAAAAGAATGGACTGATTATAGAGCTTTTCAAAGTGCAATAGTTAGTCAACTAGTTGATGTGCCCTTCCTTTTTACTTCTTCGGTATTTATATCCCTCTATATCTTTCGACCGTTGCCGTAGCTATATGAGATCTCGGAGATTTCGCCACTCCTCTTAATGCCTTTAGCCTTTAGCAACATCTTCGCTTCCATGCCGTTTATCATAGCGCACTTCGCACGACTCGGAGATTGGGCTTTCCCAAATCGTGCTTATCGGACCTTTCGTCTTTTGGATAATTTTTGGGAGGCCCAACAGATTTCCTCATCTAAATCTCCGTGCAAGAAGGATGTTTTGACATCAAGTTGTTCCAACTCAAGATCACCATGAGCAACAATGCTCAAAAGCACCCGAATAGATGTATGCTTTACCATAGGAGAAAAGATCTCATTGTAGTCCACACCTTCTTTCTGTGCATAACTCTTGGCCACTAATCTTGCCTTATACCTTTTACCACCAAGATTAGATGATAGAATCTTCTTTTCTTTTATACACCCACTTACAACCAATAGCAGTCTTTCCCTCAGGCAATGGGACTACCTCACATGTCTTGTTCTTATGGAGAGATTCCATCTCTTCCTCCATAGCAACCAACTATCTCTCCTTATCAACATCTTTGATAGTTTGTTTGAAGGTGACCGGCTCATCATCCTCCACCGAGAGAGCATATTCTAACAAGGTTACCTACTCGTAGTGTTTCAGAGGCTCATCGAATCCATACCTCTGAACTGGTTTATAATTCCGTCTTGGTCTAGTGGAAGTCAAAGACTCCTGTTGTTGTTGTAGTACTTGTGTATTTTCTTGCTGAACCTCCTCATGTTCAAGCTCATCATTTTTTTTTATGAAAATATGTGTCACCATGAGATCCCTCTTGATCATGACTAGAATCTGGTTGGTCTTTCAGATTCTTCTATCTCAACTACTTGAGATTTTGACGTTTCAACTTCACCACTTTTATGTACACCCGATTTTGATAAAGCGTCGATGGAATTCTCATCAAAAGTAACATCTCTGCTGATTACAAACTCAGAATCCTCGAAAGACCAAAGACGATAGCCCTTGACTCCTCTTGCATATCCCAAGAAAATTGCCTTCTTGGCCCTATTATCAAGTTTGTTATCCTTGACATGATAATAAACTATGCATCCGAACACTCTAAGTCTTCCATCATCTGCCTCTCCTCCTGACCACATCCTAAAAGGAGTATCTCCATCCAATGTCAAATGTGGAGATCGGTTCACAGTATAAGCAGCCATGGCAACCGACTCCGCCCACCATTCTCGACCCAAACCAGAATTGGAGTGCATACATCTAGCTTTCTCAAGTAGTGTACGGTTCAGTCTTTCTACGACTTCATTCTGTTGTGGTGTGTCTCTAACCGTCCAATGTCGAACAATGCCTTCTTCATCACAAAACTTCTTGAAAGCACCATCTGTGTACTTTGTGCCATTATTAGACCTCAAAGTTTTTAGCTTTCTATTCGTTTTGTTCTCAACCATTTCTTTCTATTGCTTGAATGTCTCGAATACCTCATTCTTATGCTTAAGAAAATACACCCAAGCATATCTCGAGTAATCATCTACAAACGAGACAAAGTACCTGGAACCACCTTTGGAAGCAACTTTAGCTGGACCCCCAACATCTGTATGAACGTAGTCTAATATCCCTCTGTTTTTATGGTTGGTCGTTGAAAATGAAACCCTGTGTGCTTTTCCATACACACAATGCTCGCAAAACTCCATGCAAGGCTTCTTCATGTACTTCAACAAGCCCTTCTTACCAAGCAAATTTAGACCGTTCTCCGACATATGTCCAAGGCGCATATGCCAAAGCCTAGCATACTCTGTTGGGTTTCTCTTGCTTCCATATGTTCCAACTGCTACATCACCTATAGCTATACTACCAACAAGATGGTATAAATTTCTTTGGCGAATCCCCTTCATCACCAGCAAAGAACCACTAACAACTTTTAGAACTCGTTCTCGCCAATTAGCTTGCAACCTTTTGATTCTAAGACACCAAGAGAAATAAGATTTTTCCTCAAATCAGGGACATGCCTAACATCCATTAATCAACTGACAATGCCATCATGCATCTTGATTCTAATTGTACCGATACCCACCGTCTCACAACCATAGTCGTTACCCATCAAAACGGTTCCTCCATTTATGGCCTTATAGGAAGTGAACCACTTCCTGTTTGGGCACATATGATAAGAGCATCCAGTATCTAGAATCCAATTGCTTGAATATTCAGATGTAATGGAATAACATTCTTTGCCCCACTCATCCGAAGCTACACTAGCTTCGTGCTTCACATCATGATCTCCCTTATTCTTGTTATTTTTGCCCTTCTGTTGTACCCTCTTATTTCCGACAATCCTTCTTCCAATGCCCAAGCTAACCACACTTGTAACAACGAGTTTCCACTAGAGATCTAGATTTAGATCTAGACTTTTCCCTCTTGTTATTTCCTCTATCATTATCATGTCCTCTTGCAAACAAACCTTGTGCTTGTTCATTGCTCCCACTTGTCATATTACTAGTTGGTACATTCCGCAGATCTTCCGCTAGGAGCGCAGTTCTAGTTTCATCCTTGGTCAATGTATCCCCCACAAGCATTAATGTTTGAACAAGATTCTCATACGGTTTCGGCAAAGAAAGCAAAAACATAAGAGCTTGATCTTCATCTTCAACCTTCACATCAATATCCTTCAAATTAGAAATTATCCTATCAAATTTGTTGATGTGATCACGGAGTGAGATTCCTTCATCTTGCAAGTATATAACTATGACTTGATATAGATTCCATTTCTTAGAGTCTTCGTCATGAAGTTCGCCTCCAACTATCCCACACATTTGATGCGGTTTCCTCGTCATCCACCATAAATGCGAAATCTCTTTCAAGACGTAATATTATGGCAGCGCGTGCTTCCATATCAAGCTCTTCCCAGTCACTATCCTTCATATCTCCGGGTTTCTTATCCTTACCCAACAACACCTTGTGTAACTTTTGAGATATCAACAAATTTTTCATCTGCATCCTCCAATAGGAAAAGTCATTTTTCCCATTAAACTTCTCAATTTCATATTTCCCAACTTTAACGGTTCCGCTACTTGAAACCATTGATTCAAAATCTGACTTTCACTGTCTTCGATCTTAACCTTGCTCTAATACCAATTGTTAAGTAACTGCGGAAGCTTCGACAAATAAGAAACGATAAAGTTGATATGAACACACAAGAATTTAACGAGGTTCGGAAAATTTCCTACGTCCTCGGGGTGATTCGCTTCTTACTATATGATGGAAAATATCTGACAACTTGTACATACCACAAGCTTGTCGTTGAAGAGAAAATATCCTTACAAAGAAATATAACCTCTCTTTGGGTTTACTCTTCTCTCTCACATATGAACAATCTCTTATTTGTATTTTGTTTTCTTAAAGATGATTTGATGATATTTACTCTTCCTCTTTTTTCTCTCTTATATAGACATTGCAAGGAGTTCTTATAAATGAAAAATAGTAAAAGCATTTTACTATTTTATATGTGTTTTGGTTATTACCGATAACACATTTAGAATCTCCATATTTTTCTTCTCTTATTAATTTTAACATCCTACAAAATAGCATGCTCACAATTAGGGTTGTTCAACGGGTTGACCCGACCTGACCTGTGACCGGTTTACGGGTTACGGGTCGACCCGTAAAAAAAAATTATTCGACCCGTGACCGACCCGTAACCCGGATTACGGGTTTTACGGGTAGGTTTACGAGTCGACCCGTTTGACCAAGTCAAACGGGTCAAATGGGTCAAACGGGTCAACATGATCCACCCGTAAATATATATAAAATACTAAAATTTTTAGGGTGAAACGGGTCAACATGATCGACCCGTAAATATATATAAAAATATTAATATTATAGGTTATGGGTCGGGTTATGGGTTTTACGGGTTGACCCGTAAGCCGACCCGTAACCCATAATCCCAAAAATCTTGACCCGTGACCTGACCCGTAAATTACGGGTTGGGCACCGGACCCTTAATTTACGGGTCGGATCGGGTCGAGTTATGGGTCAACAGGCATTTTGAACAACCCTACTCACAATACCTTTACTCGAGTAAAAATTAATCTGTCTTGATTTTTTAATAGAATTAGGGTCCTATCGATAATTGGATGTTTATCGGCATTAAAGATGATGTTGTTAATGCTTATGTTTGTTGAAGTTATGGATGTTAAAATTAGGTGTTGGCCATATCCACGAGGTCTGGGGTTCAACTCCAGAGGATGTAAAAAATTCCCTTTGGGAGACTCACCCGACAAAGTCGGGTGCGCGACCTGGGTCGGACTGGACGTAGCCAAGACGAATTACTTCGTATAAGGGGAGATGGTGACACTTCGCATAAATCAAGCCTACACCTTCATTGGTCGAGCCACCCAAGTCGATTCTTGTTCTTGGTTTTTACCCTTCGAGTAGACTTATGGTCTGCAATTGTTCATTGCTTGTGGTGTGCCCTTCTCGAAGAGAACAAGAATTATTTTTTGGGCACCAAAAGAAATAGACTAATGTATAGGGTCACCAAAAGAAATTTCCCTTAAAAATGCGGAATTGCACGTCATTTTCTTGCAAACTCATGGTGCTCATATGATGTGATTCCTTCCATGACCGCCGCCGAGGAAGAAGAAGCCATGTCCGTGCACTCTAATGGGCCCTTGACGCGCATCCGTTCCAAGGCCATAGCTCGGGCCACGACATCCTTCATTGGTCGAGCCACCCAAGCCATGAGTACGGTAGAAGACCCACCCACCATCCACCATTGTACTCACCTTTTTTGAACAAGACAACATTCCGAGCCAACTAGAGGAGCCAAGGGTCGATCACTACCAAAAGGCCTGCCCCAACCGTAAGAAAGTGATGTTTGTCCAAGCTTCCAGCGGTTATGAGTCCACTGGCGAGGAGAGAGTTTAGGTTTGAGAAATTTTTAGTTGAGTACAAGCAAAAATAGCTTGAAAACAAATTAAAAATAAGCACAAGCATTCATTGTTTAATTTTTGAGCTCTCTCACTAATACATTCTCACTGTATTGAAAACAAATTAAAAAAATAAAAATTATAATAGATAGTTTATTATTTATTAATATATATTTATTTTTAACTAAAACTAATTAGATATATAATTTCCTTTTTAAAAAGATATAATATATAGTAAAAATATCATCGATTATACAGTTAACCGCCAGTGAAAATATCAATAACTTTATCCGAACCATTGAATCGTTAAAAGTATCGCTTGGTTAACCGTAACTGTAGGATCGTTAGTACTTCTAGGTCGTTGACCTAGCCAACGTCGCCAACCTGGTCAAGGTTGTCGACTTAGACAAAGTCACCAACCTGAGTGTATACGCAGCGGAAATTTAGTTTAACAGAAAAGACTTACTTGACACACCAATATTTTATAGTGGAAACACTTGATCGATGAACTCTATCAATCAAGTGTGAAAACCACTCCCTTCCAAGTTCTCGCTTGGGAGGATTAAAAGCCGTAGCTTGCTATATTGATCTTTTGGATTGTTTACAAGAACACCCTGGATCTAGACCTACTTCCCAAGCACTCTAGAACTCGTTGTGAACCGAGTAACCGCAACCCTCAACCCGTCTAACAAGCCTACGTCTCTCCACTCGATCGAATCCCACGAACAAGTCACTCTATCTTTTCTCTTTCACAAATACGGAGTATAAGCTCGTGGTTTTTCCTCTCTTAATGTTCAATATCAGCTCTCTCATTTTTCTAACCTAATAACCACGAATTATATAGGCTAGCACGCTAGGGTTTAGAGATATATTACTTCCTTTATTAATTAAGGAAGATAATATAAATCTAATCCTTACAAATCTTCCTAAGGATAAAATAAATATTACAATAAACAAACTCCTTAAGGCTTAAGCAAGATCCACGTCCTTTCTTGTTTTGAGAAGATTCTTTCCTTAACCGAACAGATCTGATATCTCGCGCAATCTTCTCACGCGTTTTCAGTTCGCCTTCCTGTCAGGTCGACGACCTAGCTCACGTCAACGACCTGCCCACGTCGGCGACCTGGATCACGTTGACGACCTGACTCACGTGGACGACCTGGATCACAGATTCGAGGTTGGCCATGTGACTTGCATAGGTCAGGGACGTCACTCACGTCGACGACCTGTTTTGCAGCTTCGAAGTTGGCCACCTCACTTGCGTAAGTTGACGACCTATCAAATTCTTGAGCTCATTCTACCAACTCTTCTATTCTGTCTTGGTTCACATGTTCACGACTTCTCACATGTCCACGACTTCATAGAAGAATCCATGTTGTCGACTTCTTTCAAGTTTGGAACCATCAAAAACAAAGCTTCGCTTTCTAACAGTAACCGATTTTTTCTGGTTCAGTTAACCGTAAAAAGTAATTGGTTTTTCAGTTTTTTCGTTCGGTTTTTTTGTTACAGTTTTTTTTGGCCCAGCCCTAGCCATCACTGTGTTGTTAATGCTCAACAACACATCTGAGGTCGAGTCTTCTCTTGTATCGACTCCATACTTATCAGATATTTTAGAAGACCAAAGTCGATGATCGAGCTGTTCTACTAACGACATCGTCTTCCCTTGCCACCACCATGTCGAAGCGAGGACGCTTCGAAGCTAAATGGGGCAGAATGATGTGTCCCGGCCTATGTTCAAGTCCGGTCTCGACTAGTCCGTGACGCCCATGACCTTGGTCTTCCGCTTGGATTAGGACTTAATCTTATTTTTATGTATTTTTACCTATATTTAGCATATTTCTATTTATGTATTTCCCGTTTTGGTTTTTTCTATTTTTAGTATTGTCTATTTATGATTTTTGGGCTTTGGACGTTGGGCCTTTCCTTGCATGCATACTCTAGTCCATTAGCCTCGTTTCTAGTTAGGGTTTTCGGAGTCACATCTTTATAAGGTGCTCTCTAACTCATTTATTATTTACACATGCTTTGAATCTGAGTTATAGTTGAGTTCACTACTTTTTAATATCGTGCGTCAACCTCTCATCAACCTCTCTTTTCCTTTTATCATCCATCTCTTTGGTCGAATTCTCATATCTAGGTCGAGAACCTTTAAATCTCAAACTCAAGCGAACGCAACGATACTCTCGATACCTAATACAGATCAATAGACGAAGATTCGGCATTCTTGAGTCCAATGGTGTCAAGTTCGCATCATCCACTAGATCGGACAATTGGGACTTCTGGCGGTAATATTTCGTCTTGAGCTCCTCATGGCTGTGCGTTAGTGTTAGGTATGCTTGGGATAATTCTTGATTGCATTCTTCCTCGCTTTTTGTTCGGGAATAGCTCCGCAATATCCGGTTCGGGTTCCTAGGTTGTTGCGTTGCCTTGGGTGAGCGTGACCTCCTGCTTATGTGTTGGTGGTGTTGGCTTTGGAGGCGTAATTAGGGTCGGAACCTTCGCCTCTTCCTTCATCTTAAGACCCTTCTTTTCAACATTTCTGACATGTCTAGTATTTTTTGGTTGTTCCAGTGTCGATTGGCTCGTTCCCACATGTGGATCCCTTTTCCACTCTTCTGCACTTCTACACCAAGCTTGCCCCTTATTACTCAGTTTCCAGCTTCTTGTTTCATCTCTCTTTTCGGCTTCTTGGTGCTGAATCACCGCTCCGTGCCCCGGTCTCTTGGACGGTCCGTGTGCCGGCATACTCGTGCCTCGGTCTCATCTTCTCGCATGATGGGCCGAGCACCTCGCCTTCTTGCCTAATTTGCACGCTTCTGCACCTGTGCACCGACCCGGTCTTCTCGCGCACGGACTGAGCACTTCGCCTTCCTACCCGGTCTGCACACCAGCGCACCTGCGCCCCTGTCCGGTCTTCACGCTTGCGCTAGGGTCGAGCGCCTTGCACGCCAGGACTCTCTCCTCACTCGACAGCCTGTGCCGCGATTCGATCTCTTCGTGCAGGGGGGTGCAGCGTCCCGCTTCCTTGGGCGGCTCACCCGATCAGTGGTGCAGTCTCCATGGGCTCGGTGTGGACAGTTGATTCCTTTGGGTTCGATCTCTGCTCCTCCATGTGGATGATACGGGGTTGAATCTCGCCCTCCACGGACTGTGCTAGTTGTTTCGTCACAATATATGACCAAGAGAGTGGTCGATTATAGGAAGAAAATGGAAGAGAAAAGAGCTTCTTCAATATGGAGGCTTTTAGAACAAGAGAGCATACCTTCATTCAATAGAAGTGGGCTTTAAATAGCCTTTACATAGAGCTAGGGTTTATATTTAAGGATAAAATATGCCCCTATTATTGTATCTTTCTTAATACCCTTATTTTATATTTTTTAGATATTATTTTATTTAGGTCCAAAAATAGTGTTAACAAAACAGTATAGAGATGTTGGGAGGTTTCAATAGAATGGTCTAGTAGCATGAAACACTACGAATGATGGGAGGTTTCAAATTTAATTTTTACTTTTGTCTCTTCACTTGGGTAAAAAATGAAGTCTCATTATCTCTTTTAAATATATTAATTTGGTTGGCACAAACCAGAGACGGACCTAGGGTGGGGTTGGGTTAGGCCCCAGCCCACCCTAAAAAAAAGTATAAAAATAAGGTGAATTTAATTATAAAACCCCAGCCCACCCTAAAAAAATAAAAAAATAAAAAAATATGGTAAATTTAATTATAAAAAAATAAAGTAAATTTAACAATAAATTAGTTAAATAAGATATTTTAGTCCACACAGAAAAATTTGATAAAAATTAGCCCACCTTAATAAAAAATCATGCGTCCCTCCTTGGCACAAACCAATTTATCTTTGTGGACTAGTTAATTAACACGAAATTTACCAATAAATATTAAAAAAACAAATTGAAACGGCGTCATGATAATGATATTACTACACTACACAAGTACATACGAAATGTGGTTCAAAATAATTGTCGTTGATATTATACTAGTTGTCCCCGTCGTGCCCTGCACGAGTATGACTCGATATTTTTTTAGTTATACTATAAAAAATTTTATTAATAAATAAAAATATAATATAAATAATAATTGTGAATTGATGATTTATATAAATTGTAAAAAAAAAGCATAATTCCAAATTAAAGATTTTGATAGCAAAAATGAAAATAATGAGATATTTAATATGGATTAGCAAATAAAATTGACTTGACATGTACGTATATTATCAAAAAAAAACATTACCGGAAAATTATAATTGAAAATTAGAATTGTACTTGGCTAGTTTGTACGTAAATTATCAAAAAAATCAAAATTGAAAATTCAAAGATATATAATAATTGAAATTTAAAGATTTGGCAACAAAAAGATTCAATCCTATCTAAATATCATATGGGAAAAAATATAGATTAACAAAAAAATTTGACTTGATTTGTACATAGATTGTAAAACCGTAACTCATTTTTTCTATATATTTATTATGATTCATTTTTTTAATATCGTAACTCATATTGGAAAAGTCAAAACAATGATAAGGTTATCGAAAATATGTTAAGATTATCTCTAGACATATATATTCTAATTCTTTTTTTTTATATAAAATATGTTAATTGTTAAAATTTCTGTTCAATTTATTCGTTATGTACATGTGGTCATATGGATCAATAACAATTTATTATTAATTTTGTAATTTAAAAATATTATAGGATAAGATCTAGGTCTAACCGTTTATAATGTGAGGAGAGGCTTTTTTGATCGTATTATATACATGTATTTATCTAGGAGAGACTTTTTTGGGTAGATTATCTAATATGGTTGTTAAGATTAATTGAAAAGATATGTTTAAATATTTTTTTTATTTTTTTCCTTAGATATTATATTGAATATTCTATATTTTTGTTTGATAATATTTTCTCCATCTTGGTATTATATTTTCTTTTATTTTTCAAGTGTATCATCACATAAAAAGAAAAATTATCTTTTAGATTTTTTTAGGATATTATCAAACCAAAAATTGTAATTTAAATATAAAATATATGGATTAATATGGTGAAGACATGTGGTAAATCTTACGTGGCACATTCTCGGAATGATATGTGGCAAATGATGAGGTGGCGCAACGTGAAGGCTTCAATCCTTATTGTTTTTATATATATATAGTAGATTAGGAAGCTTTGAAGCGTGGTATAACGCGCTGTTCACACAACTGGAAATAATACATTACAAATACGGTGGTACTGCTACGTATCACGGCTCTAAATATAGACGCCTTGTCGATAATCACTAGTATTCACTACCACCACAACTCTCACACAAGTCACAAGATATACGTACATTTTGTAATTTTGTATACATGTTATCAAAATTTATTAATTATTCCGACACAAATGTTAAAGAAAAGAAAAGAAAAAAAAAGAAATTGAGGAATCAAGACCTAGGCTTCCCACTGTAGACCTGCTTACACAAAGCCATGGGTTTCTGGGACGGCAGGCACAGCTCAGACGACCTTGGGCACCGCTCCAGACAATTATCCCCCAAGCTCCCCGCGGTCACCACTCCCTCGCCGGAGAAGAACTCCGCCGGCGGCTTCCCAGTCAGGTAGTTCCCGTCGAGGAACAGTCTCCGGATGCTCATCCCCTTCCTCCCGTACTCAGACGGGATGGGCCCGCGTAGCCGGTTGTACCTCAGTGACAGCGCCGACAGCGAGGGGTAAGATGGGAAATTCACAGGGACGGGCCCTTCGATTCGATTGAACCCGAGATCGACGGCCACCAGCGCTTCTCCTCCGGTCCCGCTTCCAGGCCTCCCAATCTGGTCGACGCGTGTCAGGGTATTATTGGAGAGATTCACCTGCTGAATCGACGGGCGGTTGAAGATCCATCCCTCGAGAGCTCCCGAGAAGGAATTCGCGCTGAGATCGATCACCTCCAGCCGGCCCGACCCGGAGAAGGAGGGCTGAGGGACCGGCCCGGACAACGAATTGGACCGCATCGTTAACTCGATGAGATTCGGGGGCAATTTGGGGATTGAGCCGCTTAACTTGTTGAAGCTGAGATCAAGCCTCTGTAGTGAGACGAGAGAAGAGAGGGAGGCCGGGATTTTTCCGGAGAGTAAATTACGGGAAAGGTCGAGGTCTTGGAGGGATTTGAGAGCCCCGATTGACGGAGGAAGGTTGCCAGAGAAGGAATTCCCGGGCAGGGAGAGGGTTAGGAGGGAAGGGAGAGAGGAGAGGGATTCGAAGGGGACGGGGCCGTGGAAGGAGTTGTCGGGGAGGGAGAGGGCGGTGAGGGCGGAGAGGCGGGAGACGAGAGGGGAGAGAGTGCCGGAGTAGCCGACGGAGTCGAGCGTGATGGATGTGACGCGAGTGGCGGAGGAGTCGCAGGTGACGCCGCATAGGAAGTGGGCGCGCCGAGGGCGGGCGCAAGGGTCTGCGGCGCTGAAGTCCCAGCTGGCGAGGCAGGACCATGAGGGGATGGAGTTTGGGTCTAGGGCTGCCTTGAACGCCTTCAGTGCTTGAACGTCGGCCGGGTGGGTGAGGGCGGCGGCGGCGGCGGAGAAGAGGAGGAGGAGGAGGAAGGAGAGGGGGTGGGTGGTTGACATGGCGGTGGTCTGATTGGACAGAGGGTTTTTGGTTTGGAGCGAATGGGAGGAAATGTGGGTGGGGTTTTGAGTGTGAAATTAAATACTCCTATATAGTGGGTTCATTATTAAATGAGGGAAAGTGAAATTTGGGAGTGTATCAATTTCTGAAGTTAGATTATGTTTTAATGTATTGATGAGGTAAATGTCTGTGTGAGGAATTTTACGGCATTTGTACTAGTGGTTGATGAAGCTTTTGACTGCAATTAATGTTAGGCCATTTTTGCTATCCATTTCGGTGGTTTAGGTATGGGAGAAAGAATGAATGATTGATGAGTATTCACTATTCAGTATTCATGTACGGGGAAATTGGGATTAGGGAACTGGTAAACTTGTGTCTGGTTACTTTACACAATTAGAGAGACGAGATATGTTTTCTTGGATTAGCATATAAGCATAAAAGAAGAAGAAAGAAGAACGGGGAGCATTTAACTATTTAATGGAGAGAACATAACAAAAATATATACGGAGTATTAATTTAACATGTACGTTTCTTGACACCATTGATACTCGTCGGTGATGGCTTGATACTGGTGCATGACATTAGTGCTTTCACAATGGTGGCTGAGCAAGAACGACCGTTATTTTTTTATTTTTATAAAAGAGGAACCTATTTTGAGTGACAAAATTTGGGTTCATCATTAGTAAAAGTTTTGCTTATGAAAACACGTCTTTTTATATATTTTGGATACAATTTTCACACTAATTCTTTTAAATAAAACTAAATTTATTCCATTTTTATTAATATAAAAATTAAACATTTAATCAAAATTATTTTAGTACAATTTAAAATTTTCTTAATATAAGTGTCTACCTTTAAAAGGAAACTAAAAATAACAAAGGGAGTGTAAAATTTTCATTACAATACAAGATAATATATTATAAAGTAATATGATACATTATAATATAAGAGAATACATTATTTTAGGTAAATCAACACAGTGTTCGATCATTTGGCAAATTAAGACTTATATGTGTTGAAACTGAAATTGTTGATGATATTGAAGCTTATGTTAGCCAAAGTTGATATTACTTACTAAAATTAGTAGTTGAAATAGAGTACTTATTTTCTAGATAAGCTAGTAGAGTGTTTTTATTGAACGGTTGCTTATTGGAGTTTATTTTTAGGTTTAAAATGATAAAAAAAAGGGATAATTGATAAAACAATAATAATAGAAAAAGAAAAGTGAGGATATTATGGGTAAAAATCACCATAAGCCATAAGCTAGGATAATGTTCCACCAAAACGTTATTTTTTGTGTTGAATTTAAGTTTTGATGAACTTCGATAAGCTACAATAAGTGTCAAGGTAACGAACAAATAAACGAGCTTATTTCAGAGGAACGGGGCCACCGAGTGCTTGGATGGTTAATTTTTTTAAAAAAGAAAAGGAAAAAGAATTATTGCACATAAGTAAAGCAACATCTTATTAGGCGATATCTTATCAATTAATTAACGTAATGAACTACAAACGAGAAATATATTCCAAACAGCCTTTAATTTACAAAAATTGCACACGAAAGTATGAAATGAAAGGAACTGATTCCGCCAGCGCCAAACAAGCAACAAAGAAACAATCATTTTGCTCCTCCCGATCCCACCGCAAGTTGTGAAAAGCCAAAATGCCTGGAAAATCGAATCCTTGGCTGTAATCAACACAACTTGCCATCGTAATTAGAAGTCATAATCAGGTACCTGTTGGACCCAGATTTTAGGCAAGAAAGCGTCAGCCCATAGTCGGAAAATCTCCAACGCCTCTAGAGCTACGGAAGATCTTCGAGATTGGTTAAGTCGGTTAGAGGAAAGAGGATCCGAGATATATTTGTTACAAGATAGATTCCTCTTAAGATTGTATCCATTATAAGATAGGAATAAGCCAAGATTTGTTAGTTAGAGATAAAATCATATCTTTAGTCGAGATAAGATATACCCTAAGGTGCTATAAAAACTGATGTAATCCTTAGGGGCAAAGGAAGATCCATATACATAACTTCTGGTGATTTCTACATCAATACAAACACATTTTCGTTCATATTCTTCTCAGTTTATTCGATCAAGGCCCGATCTAGGTCAAAGTTTCGTCTTTGATAAATTTTGGCTCAAATAATTTGGCGCCCACCGTGGGGCCGTGATCGATACAACCATCAGGAGAATCAGCATTCTACTTCCTTCCGAATCAAGGAACACGATGTCTCAAAACGGGGAAGGAAGCCCTAAAACTCCGATCACTGAGGACGACCAAAACCTTGAGAACCAAGGCATGCGGTCTCAGAAAGAGGAGATGACGGACCTCAGACATCGCATGGAATTTCTCCAAAAGGCGTTGAGTGACCAAAAAAGCTTTTATGATGCCCATGTAGAACGCCTCACTGCCGAAAACAGCCAACTCAAGCAACAATACGAGGTCTTGGCTACGGGGCGTCGCTCCCTCCGCGTCACCCGACGCACTGACGGAATAGTAAGGAGGCTAGATTTCAACGCTAGAGAAGGAACTTCTGGAAAGGGTGCAGACCCGGACCCCCGAGACAAGGCACCCGCACAACGAGACGCGACTCCAGAGCCCATGGGCCGAGTCCGCCGTGAGGAAGTCTTCCACAACAATAACCCTCCAATCAATCTCCGGTCAGCGGCTAACCAACGCCGAGCGCCATCTCAAGAAGTTTGGATCGAAGATGAAGGCACCGACGGGGAAGATCGAGAACGGCGCGAGCCAATCGATTTGGACGCAGCCATCCGGAGAAAGGTGACCGAACAAATAAGCGTCATCGCTGACCAACTCCGGAGGGGAAGCCAAGGTTTCCAACCTCTGGAGCCCGAAGCACCCGACGAGTTTGACGAATCTCCGTTTTCTCGTCGAATCGCCCGAGTGGAGATTCCAAAAAAGTTCTCAGTGCCTAGCATGCCCACGTATAACGGAACTACGTACCCTAACGAGCACGTGGCTGTATACAAACAAAAGATGATGACGAGTGCGGTCCCGTCCCACTCAAAAGAGGCAGTGATGTGCAAAGGGTTCGGCACAACCTTAACGGGGCCGGCCCTCACCTGGTTCATCAACCTCCCACGCGGGAGCATTAGGTCCTTCGCGGATCTCTCGGACACATTCCGGTCTCAATTCGCGAGCAGCCGCAAATTCGAGAAGCAATCCAGCGACCTCTACCGAATCCGCCAACGGTATCAGGAAACTACTAGAGAATTCTTGGATCGCTTCAATCGCGAAAAGATCTCCATCCCATCTTGCGACGTGATGACCACGGTGGAAGCATTCAGACAAGGGGTCACCCCCGATGGTGGCATGTACAAGGAACTAACTAAGCACCCTTGCGCTACCTTTAAAGAGGTGCAAGCTAGAGCCCTGGCGCACGTCCGGTTAGAGGAAGATAGGTCTCTAAGGAAGAGGTCTTCAGAAATGGAAAAAACTGAGAGAAGGGGTCCCGTTGACAGTCGTCGAAACTCAGCAGACCAAAGGAGGGACCGCCGTGCTCATCCTTACTCATGGCCTACCTCAGGGCAGGTCCACGTGACCAAGACACAATCAATGGATGATAAAGAACGAGAGCCCATGCCACCCTCACTCAACTCCTTCAAACTTAACATATCCACGGGAAAGCTGCTCCGGAACATGGCGATACAAGGAGAACTCGTGAG
This sequence comes from Fallopia convolvulus, assembly GCA_964016875.1. Lineage (NCBI taxonomy): Eukaryota > Viridiplantae > Streptophyta > Magnoliopsida > Caryophyllales > Polygonaceae > Fallopia > Fallopia convolvulus. The sequence continues at coordinate 28,171,724 of OZ024729.1, forward strand.
GTGGCCAAAGAGGGACAAAGCCCCCCGCTCGGGGAGAGACACGTCCAAATGGTGCGACTACCACGAGTATCACGGACACTGGACTCGTGATTGCCTGATGCTCCGAAAAGAATTGGCCCGCTTAGTCATGAAAGGAAGAATAAGAGACGTGGCTCCAGACGCTCGAGTACCCAAAGATTTGCTAGAGAATCTTCAGTCTGAGCACCAAGAAAGACGAAATCCTCCAACTCCTGACAGGGTGGTTAACGTGATATCAGGGGGATCAAGCATCTGTGGGTTATCGTACTCAGCTGCAAAGCGCCACGCAAGGGAAAGCAGTTTTGGCAGACCTTAATCATCAAGGCACCGCGCCAGAGAATCTCCAGGACAAGCCATCGTGTTTGACGACACCGATGCAGAGAACACTTCCGAGCCGCATCATGACGGTCTTGTGATATCCCTACACATCGGGAACGTGTTGATGAAAAGGGTATTGATTGATACAGGAAGCTCCACAAATCTCATGACCCTAACTGCTTTGAAGGAGATGGGCTTGTCTGAAAACGACATCCATAAACACCCGGTGCCTTTAGTGGGGTTCAGCGGCAAAGTCAAACACACCGTAGGCGACATTGCAATCCCAACCTTTGCCAAGGGTATAAATATGCAAGTCAATTTCCTTGTGATGGACTGCCCTTCATGCTACAACGTAATCTTGGGACGACCTTGGTTACATGACATGAAAGCCGTAGCTTCCACTTACCACCAGACGGTGAAATTCCCAACACCATGGGGAATAGAAGAAATTCGCGGGGACCAGAGGTTGGCTAGAGAGTGTTACAAGGCAGCCCTCAAGCCAACCACTCTGAGACCCGAAGCATAGCAATTACAGAGCGTCACCCCTCCGCCAGCGCGAACTGAAGATGGAGAAAAAGCGGAGGAGGTGACCCTAGAAGAGGGGAAAGTTGTCAAGATCGGAGAAAATCTAGAACCCTCAATCAGAGAAGAATTGGTCACTTTCCTGAAAAATCACAAGAGTTGCTTTGCTATGAGTCACGAAGACATGACTGGAATAGACCCTTCCATCATTACACACAAACTCAACGTGGATCCTACGCACCCTCCAATCAAACAAAAGAGACGAAGATTTGCCCCAGAGCGAATACAAGCGGTCGAAGAAGAGGTCAAAAAATTACTGGATACCGGTAAGATCAGAGAGGTGAAGTACCCCGACTGGCTAGCTAACGTAGTCGTGGTGCCCAAGAAAAACGGGAAGTGGAGGGTTTGCATAGACTTCACCGACCTCAATAAAGCTTGCCCTAAAGATTCTTTCCCTCTCCCCCACATTGATACAATGGTGGACGCAACCGCGGGTCACGAACTCCTTACCTTCATGGATGCATTCAGCGGTTATCACCAAATCCAGATGGATCCGGGAGATCAAGAGAAGACCTCCTTCATCACAGGGCAGGACACGTATTGCTACCGTGTAATGCCCTTCGGCTTGAGAAACGCCAGGGCCACTTACCAACGATTAGTCAATCTAATGTTCCGTGATCATATTGGCAAGACAATGGAGGTATATATTGACAATATGGTGGTGAAAAGCACAAGCGCTTCCCTACATAGGGGGCACTTGGAAGAAGCATTCAAAATCCTTGAAGAATACAACATGAAGCTGAATCCCCAAAAGTGCATCTTCGGGGTGCAATCTAGGACTTTTCTGGGGCACGTGGTAACCAAGCGGGGGATTGAGGCTAGCCCAGACCAAGTTCGGGCGATTGCTTCCCTGAAATCCCCCCGAAGCGTAAAGGACGTGCAAAAGCTGACTGGCAAGATAGTTGCACTTAATCGGTTCATCTCCAAATCCTCGGATAAGTGCCGACTATTTTACGAGGTACTAAAGAAGAACAAGAGTTTCCAGTGGTCGGAAAAACACGAGGCCGCCTTCCAAGAGCTAAAGGAGTACTTCGCCAACCCCCTATTGCTGGCTAAACCGACCCCGGGGGAGGTTCTACACCTCTACCTAGCCGTATCGGAAAGCGCCCTCAGCGGAGTCCTTGTCAAAGAGGAAGACGGCCAACAAGTGCCGGTTTATTTCGTAAGCAGAACAATGGCGCCCGCCGAGACACGCTATTCCCCGATGGAGAAACTGGTCCTGGCGGTTGTAATGTGGTCAAACAAACTCCGACCATACTTCGAGTCACACACCATCATCGTCTTGACGAATTACCCACTTCAACAGATCATGCAAAAACCAGAATTCTCAAGAAGGATGGCAAAATGGGCGATCCACCTAAGTGGATATGACGTCAGATACGAACCTCGAAGAGCAATGAAGTCACAAGTATTGGCTGACTTCGTTGCCGACTTTACCCCAACTCTTGATGAAAGCGCTAAAGAGGAGATCTTGGCCTCGTCCCCCGACGAATCTCAGGAGGAATGGATACTAAACACCGATGGAGCCTCAAACGCAAGGGGAGCAGGTCTAGGCGTCGTGCTAAAGTCGGCAAGGGGGGAAAGGATAGCTCAGGCAGTTAGATGCAACTTTGAGGCCACGAACAACGAGTCGGAGTATGAAGCCCTCATCTTTGGGCTGGAATTGGCTAGGGACTTGTCCATCAAGAAAATCAAGGTACGCGCTGATTCCTTACTCGTCGTCAATCAAATTCTGGGCATTTTCGATGCCAAAGATGACAGGATGGCTAGCTACCTCAATATGGTTAAAACACTATCCGAGAGTTTCGAACAAATACAATTTGAGCAAATTCCTCGGGATCAAAACGCTCCGGCCGATGCCCTAGCCGGTTTGGGTTCAACCCTAGACCCCAAGGAGTATGATAATATACCATTAGTCCATTTATTACAGTCGGCTATAACCGAAACATCGGCGACACAGGCTGCTGAACCACCACCAGAGCCACTCGCCCTAGATATTCTCCAAGCATCCGCCAGTCCCGGGGTCCGTTCGGGCGACCACTGGACCAAGCCATATCGCGATTGGTTCATACACGGTAAAGTACCCAAGGACAAGATCGAAGCCAAAGCCTTAAGGTCGAAAGCAACGCGGTTCGCCATCTTAGATGGGATCCTCTTCCACAAGTCTGTCGCAGGCTTCCTACAGCGGTGCGTAGAAAAGGTAGAGGCTGAGAGAATCATGCGTGATGTACACAGCGGAGATTGCGGTAATCATATTGGGGGTCGCAGTCTTGCTAACAAGATCCTTAGACAGGGGTGGTATTGGCCAACCATTCGCCAAGATGCCACCGAGTACGCTCAGTCGTGCGAAGCATGCCAACGGCACGCACCAGTCCCACATCAGCCACCAGAGATTCTCCACCCATCTATCACTCCCTGGCCATTTATGCGATGGGGGATGGACATCGTCGGCAAGCTACCCCCTTCTACGGGGCAAAAGGTGTTTTTCCTCGCCATGACAAACTACTTCTCTAAGTGGATCGAAGCTGAAGCCTTTCGGGAAATCAAAGTTAAGCAAGTAATCTCGTTCATCAAGCGCAACATCCTGAGTAGATTTAGGGTGCCTGCAGAGATCACTTGCGACAATGGGTCACAATTCATAAGCGAGAAGATGCGCGACTTCTGCAAGGAATGGAACATTGACCTAGTCATGTCCACCCCTAGGTACCCGCAAGCCAACGGACAGGCCGAAGCTAGCAACAAGGTCATCATTAACAACCTGAAGAACCGGTTGCTAAAATCCAAGGGGAAGCGGGCCGAGGAGTTACCCTACGTACTCTGGGCTGATCGCACTACAGTGAAGGGGGCCACCGGACAAACCCCGTTCTCACTGGTACACGGTTGCGAAGCCGTTATCCCTGCCGAGATCTTAGTCCCAACCGCAAGGTATGGACTCGCTACCCCAGATAGCAACAAGCATGAGCTAGAAGCAAATCTGGATACTATCCAGGAACTTAGGGAGGCTGCCCACGCTCGGATCGCAAAGTACCAACAGCAAGTGGCTAGAAGCTACAACAAAAACGTTCGAGTAAAGAGTTTTCAGCTTGGAGACTGGGTGTTGCGAAAAGTTTTCCAGAACACCGCGGAAGCAAACGCTGGCAAATTAGCACCCAATTGGGAGGGGCCATACAAAATCACCAAAGTCGCGAGGAACGGAGCTTACCAATTAGAATCCAAGGATGGAAAGGCGGTTCCACGAAGCTGGAACGCAACCCATCTGAAAAAGTATTACTTCTAAATTGATTCATTATCATGTTTTATCTCTAGACACTTCCTAGCTTTAGCTTAGAGAATCTTTAGACTATTTTTGGCTTTTTCGAATAAACGACTCAGGGCACTTGCCCACACTGTCGAACAAAGTTTTCAAAAATTCCCAGTTCATAAGGTTTATTTCACACATTTTTACGAAATGATTGGCGAGAAAATTCTCTCCCTTCATTGCACACTTTCTAATTGCTCATAAACGCAAACATGCGCTAATCAACGTTGCATACAACATGAAACACGTCGAATTCAAAATACCACTGTTAAGACACATGGTTATACCGTCTAGAAACGACGAGGTCGTCACAAATACAACGTCGACGAAGTAACCCATAAGATGGTTACCCCCTATCTAAGTCCGATCAACAAAACATCCGATTAGTACGGGAAGGGGAAAGCTACAGCATATAACCCAAAATGGCCATATGCGTGGGACGCCGCGATGACACGCACATCCTGAGTTCTAAACTTAAGGATCCATTGCCCAAAGGCGCGTCAATTCCTAATGACCCTTGGCAATGGCCAAAGGAAGCCTAATCGTAACTAACTACGCACGACCCTTTGCAGAAAATTAACACTCAAAACGCGAAATGTAAATCCACACGAGATTCACAAGCAACTCGCTAAAAAGAGGAGCACCAAAATTCCCTCTTAAAACGCTAAAACCTAACGCGTACCCCATTCACGGGCAACAAATTCATGGAGATTCTCCAGGAATCTACCTATGCTAATGTACTACGCAAAATTTATTTCCAAACACAGACAGATAAGCAAATATAATGTTGCGCCATTCACGGGGCGTCAAAACCATCTAAAATAGACGCCATAAAAGTTTTAGGCCCCAGGCCAAAGAGTTACCAAGTCTTCAAACAGACCACACAACAAAAACAAAAACAAAGTACTGCTTAAAGTTCATCAAACAGAAGTCAAAGAGAAGCACGGCTGGGGCTTACTGTCCATTGGCTGGGGTCGAAGGCTCCTCCGTACCATGGCCTTCTCGCCATCTCCGTCCTTGCTGGTTGGGCCCTCATCATCATCGGCTTGACCCTTTTCCTTGTTCGGAGAACTAACATCATCCTCCTGGTCTTCAGCCACCAAATACTCCTTGCCGGGAGGGGGATTGCCAGCGGGGTAATACTCCTCCAAGACCTCCAGCTGCGTCTTCAAGTCCCACTTGTTGCTTTTGCCGTCAGCAAAGTCCTGCAGCAGCTCCACTTGAGACTTCATCGTGTAGTACGCTGCCACGTTCACCACCACCTGTGAAAAGCCCTTGATCTGCTTTTCTTCCTCGGCCGTCCTTGCCTCGAGCGATGCCTTTTCAGATTGAAGGTCCTCCACCTAAACCCTCAGGGAGTCCACCGACGATTGGAGTTTGCGAGCCTTCCTATCTGATGAGGCGGCCAATTCCCTTGCTTGCTTCTCTTTCTCCTCCAATGCCCTTATTTCCTCTTGGCAACGGCCGTTAGTGGCCATTAGCTCCTGGAAAGCCTACAACAGAGGAAAGTGGAGGAATGAGGATAAGCCAGATAAAAAGCAAGTGAGTACCGAAGAAATACCAAAGAAACGGTAATAAATATCTAAAGACTCGGATGAGCAAACCTACCATTCTCAGCGTCGTGCCCACATGACTAAACACGACGTCTGGGGTTAGAGCCTGGAAGTCCAGCTTGACGTTCGGCAGCAACGTATCCCCGAAAGTGCTGAGGAGATCTTTGGACTCTTTCTTCTTGACGACACGCGAAGCTGGAGAATCTTCAACTCTTTTTCGTTTCAGCGCAAGGGACTTAGTTGCTTCAGAACTAGGAGAAGGAGAAGTAAGAATCCTGGGACAGCCAGACCTTAGCCGGCGAACCATTGCCGCGGCAGAGGTATCTACACCAGCACCTGGAAGGTTCAAAAAAAAAAGACATGGATTTAAAAGCAAAAGGAATTAATCGCATAAGGAACGGAGAACAAAGCGAAACTGCGAACCTAACTTCTTCTTGGTAGAGCTCGCCATATCAGAGGAACGGGGAGTGACTTCCGTCTCGGTTTTGTCTTCGTCGGAGTCTGGAGCTTCTTCGTCCTCACCGCTACCCTCTGGGTCAGGACGAATCTTTTTGGGTTTTCGTTTCTCGGCCTTGATCCTCAGCAAACGGCGACACACGCCTGTATCTATACACTTGGAGTTGATACCTACCGGAACTGCGCAAGCGAAAAAGCACGAAAACAAAGAAGGATTAGAACATGCAGACAGGGCTACAAAGATTCCGAAAAATACAGGTAAGATCAGATCGTCTTACGAGATGTGTTCCATTCATCTCGAAAGACGTCTTTCACTTTATCATCAAGATCGCCTAAAGACGCTTTCTCAACAAAGAAGAAGCGAGATTGCCAGCACCGGGAAGACATTTTTAGCTTGGAATAAGGGGTTTTTTTGTGTCCCTAGCATGCAAGGTGATGCGGCCTGCCCTCTGAGGAACAATTTTGTACGCCAATAGGAGTTCTCCCATGGTCATTTCTAAGCCCCTCTCTGCGGCAAGCTCATCAATTTGAGCAAGAGTGCGCTAGGTGGTCGGGAGAATTTGGCAAGGAGAAACTTTTAGGGTTTGGATGAAGTCTCGAATGAAGGGAGAGAAGGGAAACTTTAAACCTAAGGTGAAAGGATAATCAAGAAAGCAGATCCACCCCGGCCGAACCCAGTCGATGAGCTCGACAGACGGGGCATGGAAGCGGGTACCTTCAGGAAAGCCACCGAAGGAGATCCAATCGGCGATCTCCTCCGGCGTCATTTCGCAGTGGTAAAGGTCCTGGGAACCCAGGGCAGAAGAAGAAGTGAAGGGCGAAGGTTTGGCCATGGAAATCGAACAGAGTAAAACCAGAGGAGAAGAGGAAGGGAGCGTTACCTGAAGAGTCGAGAGTAAGATCGGGAAGGAAGGAGGACGAAGGCAAAATGATGGGTAAAAAAGAAAAGAGCCTCTCAGGTCATTAAGAAAAGGCAAGCAGAAGTGAATCCCGTTTTCCAAGGCATCTCCAAACGTCTAATCAACTTAAATGCAATTTTCGAAATTTGAAATTTAAATTTTAAAATTGCATTTAGGGGTATTGTTGGACCCAGATTTTAGGCAGGAAAGCGTCAGCCCATAGTCGGGAAATCTCCAATGCCTCTAGAGCTACGGAAGATCTTCGAGATTGGTTAAGTCGGTTAGAGGAAAGAGGATCCGAGATATATTTGTTACAAGATAGATTCCTCTTAAGATTGTATCCATTATAAGATAGGAATAAGCCAAGATTTGTTAGTTAGAGATAAAATCATATCTTTAGTCGAGATAAGATATACCCTAAGGTGCTATAAAAACCGATGTAATCCTTAGGGGCAAAGGACGATCCATATACATAACTTCTGGTGATTTCTACATCAATACAAACACATTTTCGGTCATATTCTTCTCAGTTTATTCGATCAAGGCCCGATCTAGGTCAAAGTTTCGTCTTTGATAAATTTTGGCTCAAACAGTACCCAAAATATAATAATTAATTAAGGGGGTGTTTTCGGCGTTAGATGTTGACAGTGCTAGTAAAAGTTGAAATGCGTCAAGATTCGCCTTACCTACCAATCTTTGTTTTTCATCCTATTTTATCCTTTTTGTTGGCTTTTCAGTATTTTTTTATCCTTAGAAAAGTCCGAGATAGTGAGATATTTATGTGACAGTTGTTTGAATACCGGACCGTCTAGGATGGTAACGAGGCGGGATTGGCCGCTTGGGTGAGAAATAGATTTCTCATTTCCATCTTAGTTTAGGATTTTACTCCCCATTTTTGTTCTCATATGTATTGGGAAATTAAAAACCTTCTCCATCCTCATCCTTATCGGCAGGGGTGGCAACAGACAGGTCAGGAGGGTCATTTGGATTTGGGGTTGGTTCATATTAGAGTAAATGGTGTGTAATCAGGCATGATCGGGTTGGTTCAAAAATGACTTGACGCGCGACATAGACACGACGGGTGGGAACATGATATTAGCGCAACGGAGTTCCATCCTAAAACCAATTGGCAATAGGAGGAGTAATCCGCTGAGTTATATATTAGTCAAATTTACTTCCAACTTTCAGATGTGGGATGGACATATTCTAACACGCTCCCGCAAGTGCAATTGGAAAATTTGGCCCAGTTGACACTTGACAACACAACGAGGTGGGCCTAGGATCGAGAGAGGCCGTTAGGCAAATGGCTCTGATACCATATTAGCCTAGCGGGGTTCTATCCTAAAACCAATTGGCAATAGGAGGAGTAATACGCTGAGTTATATATTAGTCCAATTTACTCCCAACTTTCAGATGTGGGATGGACATATTATAACACATGAAGACACAAATAACCCTTGTGCTTAGAGCTATACCCAATGAACACACAAGGAGAAGACCGAAACTCATGTTTGTTAGCCATATTTTTTTTTTGATGAGGTAAGAATTAGGTTATCCCCAACTAAGGGGGGTAACCTAGAGCATCTTTACAGATGAGAACATTAAGTTCTAAGTAATTCATCAAGGAAGGAGAAGATAAATTGTGGCTCAGTTTAGCAATTTTATCGGTCACAACATTGCTGATGGTGCTCAAAATAGTAGAACAGGAAGTGGGCCCGGAGTACGAGGAACAAGCAGGCCCAACGGGATTCCCAAGGTGGATTCCGGGGCCCACAACCATGCCCCCCTTTTTTATTTTAGCAAAATCCCTATCCGCACGAGGTTTGAACCTCGACGACGAGGTCCAAACCTCGTCATCGACTTAGCTGACATCCCCGCCCAGCTCGACCACTAAGCTGTCGTCGTTCCTCCCAACCAATCATCGGCTGCCTCACCTCCGGACCAATCAGAAACCCCGCCCTCGGGCATCCCAAATCGAGCAATAACCCTAAAAGGGGAAGAACCTCGTAAGTGGAAGGGGGTCGAAAAACATCTTGAACTCAAGAACTATCTTGCTCGTTGAAGATCGACGTGTTGAAACATCGTCAAAAGACCTCGCTATAGACAAGTGAAGTCCACAAAAAGACTTCAAGTCACATAGAGTTTTCGCTCACACCAAAGACCTCGCTACACAACCTCGCAAGCCATCTTCACCACGCTCGAACTCAAAGCTTAGCCTCACGCCAAGAATCCATCAAGTGATCCTTAGGTGGTAGAATCACATAGCTATTAGGAGATCTCGAACATTGTTAGATCAAGATCTCGAGTACTTGTAGGAGGTCTAGGGTGTCAATCTCGTCTATTTGTAAACCTTGTTGGTTTGTAACCTCGTTGTAAGAAAACAATAAATAAAGAGCAAGCGTTTGCACAATCGAATAAAAGAATCTCGTTTCTTGTCTTCTAGCGACGGTTTATTTCTGGTTTTATCACTGGCGCCGTCTGTGGGAATCCTCTTCATCCTAAGCAGTTTCTCGATTTGTGCAAACCTTGGCTTCGATCCCCTCAGAATGGCTTGCCCAAATAATTTCTTCCCCAAACACCTCGATAACATGCCCGAAACCGCGTAGTGGACGGGCGCGGGACCTCTGGGCTGCCCGTTCGTGCCCCCCCCCCGGGCTGGACGTACACCGCCCCACAAAACCCCTACCCATTCCAAGGGTACGAGCCGGGCAGCGCACCCCCGAACCCATATCCCTACCCGGGATATGGGCAGTACCAGCAGGGCTTCGCCCCTTCATACATCTCTGTTCCCCCCCGGGGCAACCCCACTCCGAGTACGTACATGCGTACATCCCTGGGCATGTACCGGGATACGAGACCTCCACCAACGTCTCATCGACGGAGAGGCCTCACCGGGACCCCATGCAGATCTTGCGGTCCCGCTCGCGACGTTCGAGAATACAGGACATGGAGCTGTCCGAAACAGCGGGGAGTGCTCCGCATCCCCCCAAATCGAGGCCAACGACGTCGACGCACCCTCTGAAATCGAGGTCGCGCCGACAAGCCGTCGAGACCGGGTGCACATCCCCCTTTTTGGACGAGATTCAGGGCGCGCCTATGCCCAAAGGTTTCCATTGGCCACAAATGGGACTCTACGACGGCACGGCTGACCCGGAGGAGCACGTGAAGCACTTTGCCGTCCAAATGAATGTCAACTCCTACAATGACGCCATATTCTGCCGCATCTTCCCAACCACCCTGGACAAGGCCGCGATGACGTGGTTCATAAGCCTCAAGATAGGGTTTGTGGCCTCGTTCGCTCAGTTGTGTGAATCCTTTGTCACACACTTCAGCGGCTCGAGGAAGCGCAAGAAGAACATGCGGGATCTCTGCGGTATTGAACAGGGAGAGGGCGAGTTGTTGGGCACCTTCTTCACGAGGTTAACCACCGCAGTAGCGGAGATCGCACACATCGACGAATCATCAGTGCGAGATACCCTCATGGGCAACCTGTGTCCGGGGCCTTTCAAGACTTACATCTTTTTGAAATGCCCAACGACGTATGACAGCCTGTGCGCCCGGATCACAAACCAGTTATACACCGAGGATGCCGCAAACCAGAGCTCGCGACCGAAGACCGACAAGGAAATCATAGCCGAGGCTAAAGGAAAGGCGAAGGTGGCCGCACCACCCGCGAGGGATGCGTATGTAACGCAGGCCCAAAACCTCGTCAACAACAACAACAGAAACTACAACAACAACAACAACAACAGAAGCAACAACAACAATAACAACGGGAACGACACCAGCCGCAACAACAACCGCGGTGGCAATTGGAACTGCTTCGGCGGGAAGCCACGAGGCTATAGGGGCAAGGGCGGCCCTTTGTATAACCCAAACGAAAAGGGACGTGCCAACCCCGCGTCAAGCGCCAACACCGTACCACGAGGCCCGAGCCAAGCTCAGGCCAACAACGTCGAGCAGCAAGCTCCCGCGAAGCAGGCACGGTCTGGGCAGACAACAACACCCGACGGGTATATCCATACCATCTCGGGTGGATCATCGCTGGCTGGATCAAGCCATGTAGAAAGAAAGCGGTACGCGAGGGCAAGCCATCATGAGCCCTCAGTATTTAGCGTCGCCCAGACCTCGCGGTCTCACGTAGGCTTGGCCTTCACCTCCGAAGATTCCGAGGGACTCCGCATGCCGCACTTCGACCCCTTGGTGGTGCACGATCAAGTGGGCTCGAAAATGGTGAAGCGAGTACTGGTGGACACGGGATCCTCCGTGGACATCATGTACTACGGCGCCTTCGAACAGTTGGGCATCTCCGAAACATCCTTGAAGCCCTACGCTGGGAAGCTCACCTCCTTCTCGGGAGACGAGGTCGATGTGGCAGGTCTCATAGACCTTTGGATGACGCTGGGCACCGGCTCCACAAGGAGGACCGAGATGGTGGAGTTCACCATGGTACACTTGCGTTCGGTGTGGAATGCAATCATTGGGAGGGTATCCCTGATGAAATTCCAGGCGGTAGTCTCCATCTATCACCTGAAGATGAAATTCCCCGTTGACAGCGGGGTTGGAGAGGTAAAGGACAACCAGGAGGAGGGTCGCGTTTGCTATACGACCTCGGCAAAACAAAAATGCCCGGTGTTCATGGTGGAGTCCCCCGGTGAGGCCGACCTCGAAGTTCGGGACTTCACAGTCCCCATCCCCGAGGCAGAAAGAAGGGTGGTTACCCCCTTCGGGAATGAGTTTGAGAAGATCTACTTGGGAGAATGTCTCTCCGAGAAATCAGTGGAGTCGCCGGAGGCCTTGTTGTCCAGATTCCGCGATACGTTCGCCTAGATCGCCAAGGACCTCCGCGGCGGCCCGCGCACCGTGGCCCAACACTCCTTGAACATCGACGCCACCACCCGCCCTGTCGTGCAACGACGGAGAAAGATGAATGAGGAAAGGGCAAACGCCGCGAATGAAGAGGTGGCTAAGCTGCTGGCCGCGGGGTTTATCCACGAGGTCCAGTACCCAAAATGGTTGTCTAACGTCGTGCTGGTCAAAAAGGCCAGCGGCAAATGGTGGATGTGCGTGGACTTCAAGGACCTCAACAAACCATGCCCCAAAGACAGCTACCCCCTGCCCTCGATCGACGAACTAGTTGATTCAACCGTTGGACATGGGGTCTTGAGTTTCCTCAACGCGTACTCAGGATACAATCAGATCTCGATGAGTCCGCGTGACGAGGAGGAGACGTCCTTTATCACGCAGCGGGGTACGTACTGCTATAAGGGCATGCCTTTCGGCCTTAAAAACGCAGGGGCGACTTTCCAACGTCTCATTGACCGGGTCTTCAAAAACCATTTGGGGAGAAACGTGTCGGCCTACGTCGACGACATCGTGGTACGGAGCAAAAGCCCTGAGGAGCATCTGGCCGATCTCCATGAGTTCTTTGTGACCCTCAGGCACAATCGTCTCAGCCTGAACCCCGAGAAGTGTGTCTTCGGCGTGTCATCGGGGAAGTTCCTAGGCTTCATGATCAGCGAGCGCGGGATCGACGTCAACCCTGCCAAGGTCGAGTCGATTCTCTCAATGGGGTTGTCGCGATCTCACACAGAGGTACAACGTTTCAACGGCGCCGTAAACTACTTGGGGAGGTTTTGCTCCCGCTTGGCGGACAAGCCCCTGCCCTTCTTTGCCGCCCTCAAGAAGAACGACAAGTTTGTTTGGGACGAGGGGCTAGAGCTCGCTTTTTCCGAGCTAAAAGCCTTCCTATAAAAGCTCCAACGTTATCACCTCCAATGGCAGGCGAGGACTTGCAGTTATATGTGGCGGTAAGCCCGGAGACGGTCAGCACGGTGCTAACCAGAAAGGCCACGCACCCAGTCTACTTCACAAGTCGCGTGCTCCAGCCGCAAAGCAGCGATACTCCCCGGCGGAGAAGATGGAACCGGCCGTCGTGACCGCCGCTAGGCGCCTGCTCCCTTACTTCCACGTGTACCCCATTCAGGTCCTCTCTGACCTCCCACTTTGACAAATCCTCCACCAGCCCGCCCTCTCCGGGCGAATGAAGAAGTGGGCAGTTGAGCTCTCCGAGTTCGACATCAGCTACCTCCCTAGAACCGCAATGAAGGGACAGGCCCTCGCCGACTTCATGGTGGAGGTCACCTTCCCCGAAACTGATGCGAGCTCAGAGGAATGGAAGGTATTCGTTGATGGTTCACGATGTGATGTCGGTGGCGGGGCTGGCGTGTTCCTCGTCGGTCCCTCGATCGAGACGGAGTACGCCCTTAACTTCGCCTTTGATGCCACCAACAACGAGGCCGAATATGAGGCCATGATCGCCGGGATAGAGATGGCGCTCCTCAGTGGAGCCCGCAAAATCAGGGTCTACACCGACTCCGAGTTAGTTGCACGTCAACTCAACGGACAATACGACACCCGGACGGGGTTCCTGCCTGCGTACCGAGAGAAAGTTAAGGCCTTAGTGTCGTGCCTAGAAACCTTTGCGGTAGAGTCCATCCCGCGAACCTCGAACACGAAGGAGGATGCTCTCGCGAGGTTGGGCTCTGCCCTCCCCTTGGAGGTAGGAAATCGCGTGATGGTAGAAAGAAAACTCTCACGGAGTGTAACCAGCGAGGTTCTCTCCGTCACCACTGGGGACTGGAGGACCCCGATCACGCGATACGTGGAAAACGGCGTCCTGCCAGAGGACCCCGCGGAGGCTCGGAAATTGAAAATGCAAGCGGCACGCTATTGCGTCATCGGCGGTCATCTCTATTGCCGAGGCTATGCTGAGCCCAACCTATTGTGTGTACCGACCGAGTCTACGGAGCACATTCTCTATGAGGCACACGAGGGAGTCTGTGGCGGCCACCGAGGGTGGCGATCCCTATCACATAAAATCACTCATTTGGGATACTTTTGGCCCACTCTCCGGCAAGACGCGAGGGCCTATGTCCAGCGATGTGACGGGTGTCAGAAGCACGGTAACCTCCAGCAAGCCCCGACCTCGCGTCTTCGCTCCATCCACGCACCATGTCCCTTCGCGATGTGGGGGATGGACATCCTCGGCCCCTTCCCCAAGGCTGTTGGCCAGGTGCGGTATATCTTGGTCATCGTCGACTACTTCACGAAGTGGGTCGAGGCACAAGCAATGGCAAAGATCACGGGGACAAAGGTCTGCGACTTCCTGTGGAAGAACCTCGTTTGCCGCTTTGGCGTTCCCATGACCATCATGACTGACCATGGCCCCCAATTTGATTGCGAGGAGACCCGGACCTTCTGCTCCGACCTGGGCATAACCCTCAAGTTTTCCTCCGTAGCCCACCCTCAGTCCAACGGCCAGGTGGAGAACGTCAATGCCTGTATCTTGTCCGATCTAAAGAAGCGCCTGGGCATGGCGCAAGGTTGCTGGGCGGAGCTTCTCCCACTCGTCCTATGGACATATCGCACCACCGCGCGTCGCGCAACGGGCGAAACACCTTTCGCTCTAACATACGGGGCATAAGCGCTAGTCCCAGTGGAGACCTTGGTCCCTTCAGCAAGAGTTTTTGACTTCAATGAAAAAGAGAACGAGGCCAACCTCAAGGTCGAACTGCTATTTAGGGACGAGTTGCGTGAGGTGGCCGACCTGCGCTCTAGAGAATACAAACGACGTGTGGCGGTCTATCACGACAAGAAGGTTAGAACCCGGTTCTTGGCCACGGGTGGCCTCGTCTTGAGACGTACCGAAGGTGGCATGTTGGACCCCAATTGGGAGGAACCATACCTCCTCGGGGAGGAAGTCGCGTCCGGGGCTTTCAAACTCAAAGACAGCGAGGGACGCACCCTGAGCAAAACATAGAACATCGATCGGCTCAAAAAATATTATGTGTAAACTTTCCAAACTCCGCTATTTCCTACAAATTTTATGAATAAAGGGTTGTGGAATTTTAAAATCTGTCTCAAAAATAAAAATTTCGTGCGAAGTCCACTCCTCGCTTCCCGCTTGGGGTTGGAGATCCTCGGTTTTATGTTGCGAAGTCCACCCCTCGCTTCCCGCTTGGGGTTGGAGATCCTCGGTTTTATGTTGCGAAGTCCACCCCTCGCTTCCCGCTTGGGGTTGGAGATCCTCGGTCTTATGTTGTGAAGTCCACCCCTCGCTTCCCGCTTGGGGTTGGAGATCCTCGGTCTTATGTTGCGAAGTCCACCCCTCGCTTCCCGCTTGGGGTTGGAGATCCTCGGTCTTATGTTGCGAAGTCCACCCCTTGCTTCCCGCTTGGGGTTGGAGATCCTCAGTTTTATGTTGCGAAGTCCACCCCTCGCTTCCCGCTTGGGGTTGGAGATCCTCGGTTTTATGTTGCGAAGTCCACCCCTCGCTTCCCGCTTGGGGTTGGAGATTCTCGGTTTTAAGTTGCGAAGTCCACCCCTCGCTTCCCGCTTAGGGTTGGAGACAATAAACACAATCATGCGTGATCCGAGTGAGGCTCGTGACCGTGGCATAAAATCTATCATGCGCGATCCGAGCTAGGCTCGTGACCGTGGCATAAAAACAATCATGCGCGATCCGAGCAAGGCTCGTGACCGTGGCATAAAATCTATCATGCGCGATCCGAGTGAGGCTCGTGACCGTGGCATAAAAACAATCGTGCAAGAACCAAGCGAGGCTTGAGATTTCGGCATAAAAACAATCATCCAAGATCCGAGCGAGGCTCGTGATCTTGGATAGGGCTGTCAAAATTTGACCCGACCCGAGAAACCCGCCCGACTCCGAACCCGACCCGACCCGAGAAAAAGTTAAAAAGTTTTATACCCGAGACATGTTTGACCCGAACTAATTTGACCCGAATCCGAAAAAACCTGAACTCGAGATTAACCCAAACCCGATTATACCCGAATGGACTAAGCCTGATGCAACCCGATATCCGATGCTACCCGACCCGAAGTCATCCGAAATTACCCGACCCGAAACCATCCGAAAATCCGAAGTTACCCGACCCGAAACTATCCGAAAATTAAATTATATTTTAAAATATTAATAATAGTGAATATTTATTATAATTATGTTTTAATTTAGACCCTAGATTAGTTAAACTACAAAAAATCATCATTCGATATATAGTTTGAATCAAAATCCGGCTTACTCGAAATCAGATAAACCGGAAATTCGGTCAAAGTCGAAATCCAATTCACCCAAAATCCGAAAAACCCGGAACCCGACTCACCTGAAATCCGACTAAATCCGAAACTAACTAAACCCGAAACCGGACTTATCCGAAATCAAGTTGGACCGAAAACCGAATGACCCGACCGAAATTGACCCGAAACCCGACTTTGCCCGATTAATTGAGCACTCGAGCCGAATTGATCCAACCCAATTTGACCCGATTTTTAAAATACCCGAATTTGACCCGAATCCGAACTTACCCGAAACCGAATTGACCCGACCCAAACCCGACCCGACCCGCCCGATTGACACCCCTAATCTTGGCACTACAACAATCATGCGCGATCCGAGCAAAGCTCGGGTTCGCGGCGTAAAACGAGCGCCCGATGTGGCCCGAGGGTGCCACAAATGTTGTGACACTCGGGCCATGGGGTTGGATTGGGGGTATACGTATAAATAAACTAAAATAAGAAGCACAACGCAACCATAAAACAAGGAGAATTACATAAAATAAGGCCACGAGGGCCGAAATGTCATAATTACAGACCCCAGTGGGGCCACCAAAATAACAAAAATATAAAAAAAAAACATTAAAGAGTCGGGGGCATCCTTCATTCCTTCGGCCCTTCGGCGGCGGGTTCCTTGGGGACCTCGGCGGCGGGTTCCGTGGGAGCTTGAGGAACGGCCGAGTCGGAGATCACAACGGGCTGGGAACTCGGCACGTTGGTCGCGGGATGAGAGTCCGCGATAACGAGGTTCAGGCCTCCCTGGTCGTGGTCCTCTGCGGTGGGTGCCTCGGAAGCCACAGTCCCATCCTCACCGAGGAAGAACTCGCATTCTCCCTCGGGCTCCTCCCGGGTCTCTTCCCCCATAGTCTCCGCGTAGTTGGGGTTGAAGAAGGAAATGTGGGGGTCGATGTGCCCATACTTGGCGACCGCCTGCTTGACCCCCATGCGAACGGCCTGGCGGAACATCTTGTTCACGTTGCCCATCAACTCTTCTTTATACTCCGTGGACTCCACATACTTGGGCCCCATAGCCTCCACATCCTCGTTGAGCTCAATGACGCGGTGTCGGAGGTTGCTGATCTCCTCCTCGGTCTTCTGGAGCTCCGCCTCCTTCTCCCTGAAAAATTTGTGCTCCGCGGAGAGTTTTCCTCGGAGCTCCTCGATCTCGGCCTCAAGATCCCCAACATGGCCCTTAACCTTCTTTGCCTCCCCCTTAACCTTCCCCACCTCCTCCTTAGCTTTCTCCGCCTCTCCCCGAAGCCTCTTCGCCTCCTCCTTGGCCTTGGCGGCGGCCTTAGCCTCGTCCGCCGCCGCAACCTCAGCGGCCCGGATCCGTCTCTCGGCCTCCGCGAGGTCCTTGTTCTTCTTCTCGATCTCGGCGTCACGGGCCTTGAGCTTCGCCTCCATCTTGTCCATCTTCTTGTGAAGGAGGCTGAAGCGACTGCAGTTGTAATTCTCGAAGAAGTGGTGCTGAAAAACCAAAAAACGTGTTAAAACAAAGGTGACAATGAAGGACCCAGCAAAAAGAACAATCTCGAAGAAGTAGGGCATACCATCGCCGAGTAGCGGAGGATCTCGTTGTTGAGAGCAGCCTCCGAGAGGTTGTTTGCCCACGCGACCTCTTCCTTCCAGTCCGCCCTGTCCCAATCCTTGGGCACGCCCCGGGCGGGTCCAGGGCAGTGAAACTTGTCGGCAGGAGGCCCGGCGGCAGATACAACCCGGATCGCGGGGCCGGAGCGGTAGGCCATCTCCCCTCCCGAGGTCCCCTTCTGGACGTCCCCCTTCTGTTTTTTCTTCTTGTTCTGGCGGGGGGGATCCTCGAATTCCTTCATCTTTGATCCGGCTACATCGTCGGATCCTCGGGCAGCTTGGGAGGACGTTCTCGCGACATCCCCCTAGACGAGTCCCCCTCGATAATCTTCACCCCGGGCGCCTTCGCCGGCGGGGGTGTTACCTTCAGTTGCGAGGTCGGTGGCCTCGCTTGGGGGTCGGTTCCTTTATAACAAGGCCCTTAGAGCCTCGTGGTACTTGGGAGGTGGAGGTGGAGGTAACAGGTTTCTTTCCCTGCGCCCTCGAGGTCAGAGCTTTGAAGAGATCCACTGTCAAAAACAGAAAAAACATGTTAAGAAATAAGTTAGATAAAAGACAAAAAGCGAGATGTCAAAAACGATCAAGGCATTATGACCCAAGCGAGGTATTCCCTCAAGGCCATGCGTTGCCCAGAACCAAAAGAAAGTAACAAAAACAAGCAACAAGAGGGAAAGTGGGTACCCTCTTCGCCCTCGCGGGGTGGAAGGGTGAAACTCAGGCCAGCCCGCTCAAGCCGGTCCTGTGCCAGGTATTCTTGGAACGGTTCCTGGCGATCAGGAACGTATCGTTTCTTGATCTCGTCTTTCTTGATCTCATCGGCCATTTGTGTGCCCTTGGGCCGAACGAAGTGGTCCAGGGCCGTGGGGAAGTTGAGATACCTCCCGGTATGGTCCCGGACCAGGAACCATTTTTTCTTCCACGCCCCGACGTTCGAAGGGGCTGTGGTGATCTTAAGGTCGGGCATGCTGAGGTTGACGAGGCAAGAATCATGCTCCCTCCTCGCTAGAAATAGGCTCGACATGGTATCGAGGTCGGGTCCCTCCCCGAGCTCGTGGCTGCGAAGGGTGTAGGCACACAGGAGCCTCCACGCATTGGGAAAAAGCTGCGCGGGGCAGACATGCATGGCCCACAAGAAGTCGACGATGTGTGGGGCCAGAGGGAGCCTGAAGCCGGCCTGGAGACTAAACAGGTGCACAACCACGTACCTGTCGTATACCGCCAAGGAGCAGCCCTCCCCTTCGGGGAGCGCTAGCTCAACCCCCTCGGGCCAAGCGAAGTCCTTGGCGATCTTCGCAAGGTCCTTCGGTTCCAGGGTCGTAGGCACCCCCTCGGAAAGAAAGGCCTCCTTCGATTCCGAGGACATGGGTATCCGCTCCTCAAGGACAGACGGAAGGGCGGACACATCATCGTTGATGTGCTGCGCAAAAAAGCTCGCAAGGTCATTGGAGTCGGACGACCTCGCAATAACACCAACCACTTCCTCATTAGAAATCGAGGACGAGGCCATTTCAACACCAGACAAAGCGCGAAGTCGGGAGAAGCGCGAGTTGACAGAGACGTTGGAATCACTGGAAGAAGGCTCACTAAAAATCAGCGAAGGGGACCTCGGGTTCTGGGAGTCACTGGTCTCAACACTCTCCTCGACCTCGGGGGCCTCCTCGTAGAATCTCTCTTGAACTTTGAACACGAAGCTTGGCAGGGGGCTCAAAGAAGCTCCTCTAGGCATGAAAGAGCGACGTCCAGGCCACGAGAGGCGAACACCTAGAAAAGAAAAAGTGTTGAGACATCGAGCAAAGCCACAAAAAGAATACGCGAGGTAAAGACGGGAAGAGGACACGTGGCACCCTAGGGCTATTCTAACAAGATAGGACGGCGGTGAAGAAGGTGAAGCGCCAAAAGGAGGAAAGAGAAGACGGAAGGTGAAGCGCCAAGAGGAGGAAATAGAAGACGGAAGGTGAAGCGCTAAGAGGAGGAAAGAGAAGGCAGAGTGGACGCCAGCGGTGGAAGCCCAAACGTCCCGTCAATCGGACATCATGACGTTTGGGTTTCCGAGGCACTCGAATTTCAAAGAAAAAAAGAGAAGCCAAGGGGTCGCAGAAACTCAACCGTCGGTTTGCGGACGGTGGGCTCGAGAGCATGGCCAGCGCCACCCTCGCCCCACCGTCTCGCCGCCATGACACTGGCGCAAAACACCAAGAAGCGACCATCGTCCGCTAGGGCACAAAACAAAAAGGAGGAAACGTAAAAAAGAGGAGCAAGGGCACCGCGCAGAAGCGCACGCCGCCCTCACCACCACCGTTTCGCCGCCGCGACGCCGGCACGAAACACTGAGAAACGAACCGTCACCCGTCTAGGGCACGAAGCAAAGAGAGAACAAAAAGGAGAAAATCAAAAGCGTTGTGCAGGCGCAAGCGCCGCCCTCACCCCCTCCGTTTCGCCACCGTAACCCCGGCACGAAACACCAGGGAGCGTTTGTCTCCCGTTAGAGCAGAAGGCGGCGAGAAAAAGACGAAGAACATCGAAGAAGAGAAAAGGGAGTTGAGCACTTACTTGCTTAGAGTTGGCGTGGAAAAAACGGTGGCGCTCCTGGAGAAAGTCGGAGAGTCGTCGGAAAACCGTCTGGAAACCGTTCACCGGAAACTGTAAGGGCGAAAGAGAGAGGGAGAAAATGCTGAAGGAAGAGGATGAGGATGAGGCGTATGAGAGACGCCTCTTTATAAAGAACAAGCTTAGGCCTCTCCTCGCTCCCGAAAGGCTTATTGGGCCTGGTCTACCTTGACGGCCCATTAAGCAAAACTCGAGGGAGCAGGCCCAGGAAACATCGCGCGTACGAACGAGAGAAAATCTTAAGTGTCAGGCCTCACAATCAAATTCCTCACAATATGTCCACCCAATCTCTAAAGATCTCGCACCTCGCAATCCTAGGAAGTATGAACCCCGCACCCCGGGTTCAATGAACCAACTACACCTCGTGTTTATGATCTGCGATCCTCGGGACGAGGTCCCCACGCCATGAGGTTGTGTTGGTGCTCAAAATAATAGAACATGAAGTGGGCCCGGGGTACGAGGAACAAGTAGGCCCGACAAGATTCCCAAGGTGGATTCCGGGGCCCACAACCATGCCCCCCTTTTTTATTTTAGCAAAATCCCTATCCGCACGAGGTCTGAACCTCGACGACGAGGTCCAAACCTCGTCACCGACTTAGCTGACATCCCCGCCCAGCTCGACCACTAAGTTGTCGTCGTTCCTCCCAACCAATCATCAGCTGCCTCACCTTCGGACCAATCAGAAACCCCGACCTCGGGCATCCCACATCGAGCAATAACCAAAACTCGGCTCCTCAATTCTCTATAAAAGGGGAAGAACCTCGTAAGTGGAAGGGGGTCGAAAAACATCTTGAACTCAAGAACTATCTTGCTCGTTGAAGATCGACGTGTTGAAACATCGTCAAAAGACCTCGCTATAGACAAGTGAAGTCCACAAAAAGACTTCAAGTCACACAGAGTTTTCGCTCACACCAAAGACCTCGCTACACAACCTCGCAAGCCATCTTCACCACGCTCGAACTCAAAGCTCAGCCTCGCGCCAAGAATCCATCAAGTGATTCGTAGGTGGTAGAATCACATAGCTATTAGGAGATCTCGAACATTGTTAGATCGAGATCTCGAGTACTCGTAGGAGGTCTAGGGTGTCAATCTCGTCTATTTGTAAACCTCGTTGTAAGAAAACAATAAATAAAGAGCAAGCGTTTGTACAATCGAATAAAAGAATCTCGTTTCTTGTCTTCTAGCAATGGTTTATTTCGGGTTTCATCAATTGCATTCTCGAGGAGCAAACAAAATTTTGACATCTTCAAACCATAATAGAGATGTTGAGATGTCGGAAATTAGTATGTTTGTGTTCCAAGGACATTGACCAACTTTCCTAATAGCATTAATTATTGTTAGATTATCTCCTTCAATTACTAATTTTCGAATTCCCAAGTTTGTTAGCCATATATGGCCTTAAAAAGGGATAGCAAAGACAACCAAAACATTTAAGAAAGGAATACTCATGAATTTTGCCATAAAGAACCTCAAAAGGGGATTTGTAAGCTAATATGGGTGTGATGGTTCTATTATGCAAATAAACTGAACTATGAAAGGCATGCTCCCAAAACAAAGAAGGTAATTTTGAATGAGATAAGAGAGCCAAACCCTTTTCAACAATAGTACGATGACGACGCTTTGCAGCGCCATTTTGAGATTTCTGGGAGAGAAAATAAATCCATACAAACTTAGTGCAATCATCCACAAAAATAAGAAAATATGAATTGCCATTGAAAGAAGAAACCGGGGAAGGTCCCCAAACATCAGAGTATACTAAATCAAAAGGTGATGAACTAGAAACATGGTTACTAGGGAGAGAAAGTCTATGACTCTTCCTAAGTTGACAAGACTCACAAACGGATTTTAAATTATTTAACGAAACAAGTAACTTAAATCTAGAAACTAAACGACGAAAGATAGTTAGATAGACTCATGGGGATGACCAAAGCGCTCATGCCAAGTTTGAAAAGTGGTGCGTTCACCAAGGTAGGCCTGAGGTGATGGTGAAGTCGGCTGGGGTGGTACCAAGTGATAAAGTCCGTTGTCAACGGTTCCTTTGAGGAGTGTTCGCCCCTGTTTGTCCTTCACAAAACAACAAGTAGGAAAAAAAATCATGTAAGTATCATTGTATTTGGTTAATTGAGAGAAACTAATGAGATTTTTCTTTATTTGAGGAACAAAAAGGATATTATGCAATTGAATAGGTTTAGGATAGTCAGGTAATGTGGTATTGCCCAAATGCGTAATAGGAAGAGACATACCGTTGCCTACTTGTAAACCATCATTTCCGGTGTAATCAGAATGCACAGAAAGGTTACCAAAGTCAACGGTAACATGAGTGTTGGACCCCGTATCAAAACACTAGTTGGGATCAACAAGAGTGGAAGGCGAGTTGCCCATTTGATAGGCATAACGAGGCTGTTGATGAACAAAATTGGACTGAGGAGCTTGATGTTGGGGCTGATAATTGTTGGAATGATCATCACGTCCATTGTTGTACGACCGTGAGTCACCACGACCCCGACCGCCGCACCTTCCACGACCACCCCTTTGACTATAATTAGGGTTCGTCGGAGGGAATTCATTGAAATTTTGATGTTGCCAGCGGTTAATGGCTTCGTGTCCAAGCGTTGAGCAAAGCTGATACTGAGGACGGCCCGTGGAAAAGCCAACCTCGGAGCCAAAATCCGACCGAGAAGAAGAAGACCGAGAATGACCCCCTCGGTTCGCAATATTATCCGAGAGAGAGGAGTCGACCGTGGCTGGTTGATTGGCTCCATTAATACGCTCCTCTTCTTGTAACAGGAGACCAAAGAGTTCATCAGACGAAATAGGATGCTTATGCATGTTGTACGCAGTTAGAAACGCCGAGTATGACGAATCTAACCCGTTTAGAAGACACTCAATAAAATCATTGTCATAAACAGTATAGCCACATTCAGCCAAAGAATCAGAAAAGCTTCTCTTTTTCTCCACATATTCAAGAATAGACAAATTTCCTTTTGTCAAGTTCTGCATTTGATGTTTAAGAAACATGGAACAAGCCCTAGTTTGGGCAAAAAACATGCGCTCGAGAATAGCCCAGGCCTCATGAGTGGTCTTGGCACGAGCCACATGTGCAAGTAAAGGTGTAGATAAAGTGGAAACGAATCCATAAAAGAATGAACCTGTCTTTCTGCGTCCAATCAGCGAAGGCCGGATTGGCAGGCGGTGGCGCTATAGAGCCCGAAGCAACCGGAAGGGTCGATGGCGGTGCACTATTAGCAAGAAGAAATCGATCAACATTGTACGCCTCTAGAGAAGACTTGATTGTGTGGCGCCAAAGAACATAATTTGTGCGGTCCAACTTCACATTCAACGTCGGAAATGCTAGTGTCGGAGTAGCCATGCCAGACGGAGCCGCGAGAAGAGCGCCAATGTTGGCCTTGTGTTGCGGCGGCTTATCCGCAAGGGTAACAACCGCAGGTGGCGTGATCACAACTGGAGTAACGACCGGTGGTCGGTTTTGCTTGAATCGTCGTCAGTCATGGGGAAAAATTAGGGTTTGGAAAAAAAAATTCAAGGATCGTATTATGCTCTGGATACCATGTGAAGATAAGATATTTGTGTGAATGTTATCTTGCATTCAACTAAAATATGCAAAGGGTTTATATACACAATATTCCTTAGGGACCAAGCGATATTATCTATCTTGGAGCTCAAGGATTAAATAAGGAAAAGATAATTGAAAAGATAAATACAATATATGCTAAGATAATATTTATCCTAATAGGTTGGGTTGGCTTTTTAGTTGTCGGATGATTTGGGTTATCGGGTCCGAATGGGTGAGCTATTTCGGGTTTTGACTAAGTCGGATTTTGGATTGAATCGGGTTTCCATTCGGTCGAATCGGGTTTTGGTCGAACCGGGTAACAAAGGTGGCAAACGGGCGGGTTTCGGCCATATAATTTGAGTTTTGGTAGTTTTACATTATGGTTATGGTGTGTGTATGTCGGGTAATCGGGTTGAATTTAGTGATCATTTCATTTTATAGTTTGGATTATTGGTTATAAATCGATCAAGTTATTTCGGATAATAATGAGTTTGGTTTTGACTAAGGCTTCGTTCGGCAATGTTAAAAAAAATTCAACTACCCCCAAATCAACTACATCAACTACATAATGTACCTTTCCCATGCTTATTTTTTTTGCAAAATAACAACCACTATCAACTCCATCAACTCAATAAAATCAACTACATCAACTACCCATTGTCGAACAGAGCCTAAGTTGGATTATGGATTGAGTAAGATTTTCCATTTTGTGTTGTATTGCATTGTTGGGTTTATGTGTTCGACAATACAAAGGTTTTTAGGAGGTTGAGGTTTTTGAGGAGGTGGAGGTTTTTAATAGGTTTTTAAATGACTTTTTATAACCTCCCAAAACCTTATAAAAACCTACTCAAATGTATGGCAGTATAAGGTTTTTTTTAACTAGGTTTTAGGTTAAAATTACCTCAAGGATATATACAGGAAAAAATTTTGACCACCAAACGATCGTGAACATTGTTCTCTCCCATCGTTTCCGCTCATTTGATGTCACAAGATGTCATAATAGATTGCAATTGGTTTTTATAAACTGAGAGGATATGAATATATTATAATTTGCTTTATAATACACATTGAATTTTTTAGTGTAACTATCTTCTTCATCGGTTTTAACTTGAGGCTTGACTAGGCTTTTTTTTATCTTTTTTGGCAAAAATTTGAGAAGAAGAAAAGTACTTGACCTGCAATTTTAGGGGAGGGCTGCGCAGGAATGGATGTGAAAAAGGAGGGAATTCACTCATTTTGCAATGTACGAGATGGGGAAATAAAATTTTAAAATTCTTATCAAAATAGTTAAAAGATTATTTTTGGGTATAAATTTTCAAAACCTCCGAAAACCTTTCTTTCCATAGGTTTCTATTTTATTGTTTAAAAATTAAAACCTCCTTAGAAACCTACCAAAACCTCCACCTAGTAAAAAAAACCGTGTTATACCAAACACTAAAAAAGGTAGGTTTTAAAAAACAAAAACCTCATAAAACCTTCAAAAACCTATGCCAAACGCAGCCTAAGATAAATCTTAGTTCGGTTGAATTGGATTTTAGTTGGGTTTTAGACTTTAATTGATATATGGTTCATTTGAATTGAAAATGAGTTGGGATTTACTTGAAATATGATTCGGTTAAATCAAATTTTGCTTTAGTTGTATCACAATTAAATCAAGTTTTTGTTGATTTGTATTAGGGATAAATCAGGTTTCAAAGGAAATCAATTTCGATTGAATTCGATTTCGGTTAAATGAGATTTTGATTGATTCGAATATTAATAAATTTAATTTTGATTGAATTAGATTTTAGATGATGCAATTTTTTGATATTTTAGGAACAATTATATATAATAATCAATGGTATATCATTTCTATTTTACATTATTAACAACAAAAGCATAAATATAGATATAACTAGAAGTATATGCACGTGCATTTGCACGTGTTAATAATTCTATTTAAATTCTTTTTTACATGTTTACGTATTTATTTTTTTCAAATATTATATTCCATCAATTAAGTTTTTGAAGTTATATATCTTTTGTGCATATAAGTAATAAGTTATCAGATGCATTTACAATTGACATTCAATTATTTAGAAAACCTATAAAAACATAGATTTTCTAAAAAATTAATTTATGATTGATGTATAATATTAAGTAAATATTATGTGTGGAAGGTCAAGACGCTAAGGTAGAATATATAAGATATGTATGACATTAAGTCTATAGGAGGCAATTAAATTCTACCAAAAAAAGGAGGCAATTGAATGCTTTAAATTCAAAGCATTGAATGTAAAAAATACAAATTTACATGTAGGTTAGATTAGATAGATATCTATATCTTCTATATAACATATAAAATTGAAAAACTCGGGTCATTTATGACCATCCTCAATTGAATTCAAATTTTACAAGTTAAAGTTCATTGAATAAAAAAGAAAATGCAAAGAAATAATACAAAAGATCCATTAGTATAAACTTCTATTACAAACTTATCACCCCTAGTTTTAATGAAAAATCAAATCAAATTGATCGAGTATAAAACGTCCATAATTGTAAGTGGATACTTGCTCGCTTAATATTGTCGGTCGTGAGTGCAATTGATGTCACTTGTTGGAGTCTTTTTAAGCATATGATAATATAGCGACTTCAATTGTCATCTATTACTTGTGTTTCTTGAATATTGATTATGGGTCTAGCTAGAATGAATGCATGATTATAGTTCTTCAGGTTGAATAAGAAGGTTTCAAACTTTTTGAACTGATGTTTCAAGTGTTGTATATAATCGTATTGGGTTGTTTTAGGTGTCGGGTATAATCGGGTTGGGTTGTTTTAGGTGTTGGGTATAATCGGGTATGATTGTTTTAGGTTAGGTTTAATCGGATTCAGATAGATTTAGGTGTCGGGTGCGATTGGGTTTGGGTTGGTCTTTTTGGGTATAATTGGGTTCAAATAATTTCATAACACATGTTGTTTTTATGTCAAATTAGATTGGGTCGAGTCGGGTCGATTTCAAGTTTAATTTTATAATTTTTTGACGGATGTCGATTGAGTCTCAAGTCGGGTGGTTTTCTCCGGTCGGCCCGAATTTGCCACCCCTACTTGTAGTGTCCTTGTTCATCGGTGATTCCCCAGTCTCATTTACCTTTTCCCATTTAGAATTCCCTTGGATTTCCCCAATTAACTCCCCCGTTAAAATTCCCATATAATTTCTAATGAATTCTTATTTTTCTTCTTGGAAAATTTAATTCATAATCTATAATTTTAAACTCAACAATGTCTTTATAAAAAATGAGATTGATAAGAACAATTATAAAATTTGATCATCTTAAATTCACTTGTTCTTCTAATGAAAATCTCTTCGAGTTCCCCAACAGGGATTTTCCAAAATATCCCTAGTGGGGACGGGGGCGATGCGGGTAACTGGACATGAACATCTATCCGTGTTCGTCCCCCACATCCCCATTTGGAGAATTGTTCTTTAATCCCTCACTTCTCCCACTATTCCGTTAGTTCTAGGGCCTTTTTCGAGAATTGTACTTCTTATCATATTTTTTGTTTGCTTCAGGCGTTTTGTGTCGGTTTTCGACTGCCATTTACTCAGCCTCTCAGTTTCGATAAATCGAATCCTTACCTAATAAAAAAACAGGTCCAATAAAACAGTAAATAATAAAGTAACTCGAGTAAAGGTAAAACTAACACTGCAGCAGAGAGCTTTATTCGGAATTTCAAACAAATCGCAGAGCAATTTCCGCACAACCACAACCTTTCAATTGTTCAACAAGGATGTGGAAGATGAGTCATGGATTTGCAATAGAAGTCGAGTGAGATCGGATGAAGGCCATGACAGAAGAAAGCACCTCCTCGGTGTCCGCGGGAGCTGTGGTGTCCACCACCAGCTTCGGCACATCGCCGGCGTCGTACTCGTAGCAGCCGTCGTACCTTTGCAGCATCCGCTCGAGATCCTGCCACGTGGCCGCCTGATTCCATCTGGCGTCACCAGCAGCGCCACGCCGCTCAAGCCGCCGGCGCCATTCGGCCTCGTCGCCAGGCCTGCACTCTACCAGTAGGACGGCCGCGCCGCATGCGTCCGCGGCAGCGATCTGGAGGAGGCGGTCGAGGCTGGAGCGGCGGGAACATGGGGAGTCGACGACGACGCTGAGGCCGAGGCGGATCTGCGCGGCGACGAGGTTCCAGAGGGAGTCGTAGGAGAGGTCGTTGACGAGGCGGTCGGCGGTGGAAGGATCGGAGGAGGAGAGGATGTGGTGGAAGACGGATAAGGCGGCGGAGTAGAGTTCGTCCTTGTCGAGGAGAGGGCACCGGAGATGGGCGGCGATGGCGCGTGCGAGCGTGGACTTGCCGCTGCCGGGGTGGCCTTTCATTGCTACCACTACTTGCTTTGGCTTTCCCTTGGCCTCTTCCTCCATCTTTGGCTCTATTGAAATTTGTTGTTTCTGTGTGTGTGTACCACGAAACTGCCTTTCTCCTATTTAACGAAACTAGTACACTGTTTTCTGCTTAAAAAATTATTACTACATTCGCTCTCACCCTTTCAATGATTCTCCGGCGCTTCTTCACCGCAATCATCCTGCTTTTCGCCGCCGTGAACGGCGAAGAGCCGTGCGGATTCTCCGGCACCGACGGAGGTGAGAATCTTGTGCCCGCTAGGAGAGAGGTGTACGGAAATGGACGAATCTATGACATCAGCCACCGATACACTGCGGAGTTGCCGTGGGCGTACTCGCCGGATGACGGGCTAGGGCAATTTTTATGGCTGGAGAAGAGCATGGAGAACGGATCTAGCTCAAATGGCTCGGTGATGAAGATGCCCACCCACGCTGGCACTCACGTCGATGCTCCCGGTCACTTCTTCGATCACTACTTCGAAGCCGGATTTGATGTCGACACCCTCGATCTGGACGTTCTTAACGGTGAAGCTTGAGAAAATCTTGCTCTGGTTGAGCAGTCTTTGTTAGTTGCATCTATATTCATGAGAAATTGAGAATTGATTGGTATCTCGGTGGAATGAATTATGGATTCTTGTGATGGAGTTTGGTCACAATTTTGAATGGCGCATTTGATTGCATTACAGGACCTGCTCTGTTGTTGGATGTGCCTAGGCATAAGAACATAACTGGTATTTACAATTAACCTGTGCTGAATTGCAATTACGTTTGTCTATTTTTCTGAGCAGTAGTAGTCTTTCTTTGAACAGCTGACGTGATGAAGATGCTCAATATTCCAAAAGGTGTGTGCCGTGTGCTCTTTAGAACATTGAACACTGACAGGTGATTATGCAAGCTGATCTGTAGTTTCTGTTAGCTGAACCTCTCAAACACTTGCTAATTCTAATTCACTTTCTCCAATCTGTCTTTCCAAGAGAGTAATCTCATATGCGATCCAAACCCCTCCTTGTTTCAGCATCATTTCTGTTCTTTTACTTGTCTGCTGTTTTTCCTTGATAGTAGAGCATCTAGTTCTTGACTGATCAACGTGTGGTCTTTTGGTTGATGCTTTGCATGAGATTTATCTCCGTGTTTCTTGAATATCAATTCCATCCTGCTCATGTACATATTGGGTGTCAAGGCATCTACATTCAATTGTAGCAGCTTTGTCCAAAGAGGCATTCCACAATCTCAAGTTTTAGAAACTTTCTAATTTTCATACAGCATTTCAAGGAGTTGGTAAAATGAAATTAAGAGAACTGGCATCCTTGTTTGGTAAGGTTAATCAATGGATGAATATTTTTGCTCCATTGTGCTTGCAGTTGGACTGAATTGGTTAAAGCTTGTGTTTGCAAGTGTTCACATCATATCTTGTGTTTTCTGCAACTTCTAATATATTATCTGGAGTGATTATTGTCCAACTCTTAGGCAACTGATATTGAAGAAGGAGTTTGACACAAGCTTTACTGGTTTCATGGAGGACGGTGCTCAATGGCTGGTAGATAACACTGACATCAAACTTGTTGGTAAGTAAGTTCTTGCTTGTTCCCTTGTTCCCTTGTTCCCATATATCCTACTTTGGTTTGGATTTGACACTTTTTTAGACTGACCCTCTCCCATATTTATTGATTATAGTTTTTATGATCTTTGCCATGTTCAATGCTGCGACCTTAGCAAATATTATACTAAAGCTTGCTTCTTTTGTTGAATGTGTTAAAAACATGCAAAAGACATCACCATTAGCATCATTAGTTTCTAAAAATATCATGCAGATTAACACCTTCTTGCATATATTTTGTTGAAAGGCAGTGTTTAGTCAATGAATTACCCTGCTCTTATAGATTTCTGTGCTGATAACTCATAATTTTTTCCCGGCTTCCAAGTGTAGGGATTGACTACGTATCTGTAGCTGCATTCGATGATATGATTTCCAGTCATCGTATATTACTTCAAGGCAGGGTGAGACTCCTGCTATCCTATATATATTTATCTTGCCAGAATCTCTTTTGAATTTCCATTTTTCTGTGATATCTTATAAATCATGACATTGAAGATACTCAGCCTAACAAAATAAAAGCTACATGTTATAAGCATCAGTTGTTGATTTCTATACCTCAGGACATCATTATAGTAGAGAGTCTAAAGTTGGAGGATGTCCCAGCAGGAGTTTACAACGTTCACTGCTTACCCTTGAGACTA
Source organism: Fallopia convolvulus (assembly GCA_964016875.1). Taxonomy (NCBI): domain Eukaryota; kingdom Viridiplantae; phylum Streptophyta; class Magnoliopsida; order Caryophyllales; family Polygonaceae; genus Fallopia; species Fallopia convolvulus. The sequence continues at coordinate 28,202,377 of OZ024729.1, forward strand.
CTTGGTGCCGAGGGCTCGCCTGCACGATGCATTCTCATCAAGTGATAAGTCTTCTCTTTATGATTATAATTAAATTATGCGTATCAATTTATTACTTTATGATACTCATATCTGCTTATGCATTGACCTTCGCCTGTGATGCTAGTATGTGTGTGTTATCTACTCCGTGTGTAATTTAAATTGATGTGGAGAAAGGCCTATGAAGTTCTGTTGTAGGCACTTTATCTGAAACTGAAAATAATAAGACAGTTTCTCACCGGGTCTTGCACAATCCAGTTGGTGCATACTAATACATCATGAGTCAGGGCATCATTATCAAGTGAAAGTGTATCTAGTAAGCAGATGTCTATTATTTTTTTATTATGTATATGTTAAGGACAGTATACAATAATGTGATTACAGACTGATAAGAATAAAGTAACAGTATCTCTATTCAGTGGCATTGGATGGAAAAAAAAACAGATTTGGAAACTAATATCCTAGGCTATAAAGAAGAAAATATTATACAAAATTTCAAATTTTATATCATCAATACATTTAGAGAAACTAATATCCTAGATGACTTGTAATACATCAACGTGGTAGTCCACTCTGTTATACTGATATGCTTGTGTAATCCATTGTTTTCTTTTGATTCTTTCAACTCCTTTTCGTTGACATTTCTATCATGCAAGAAACTTGGAACTAGAAAAGGGAGCTTAATCGAGGTGCCTTGGGTTAGGTTGGTGGCACCGGTTAGTATGATCGGGTTTCTTTGACACCGCGTTATAATCATAGAGGCTTTCTATGCAAAGATGATCTCTGGAGTGAAAACAAGGCTATATTTACTTCAGAAAGACTTGTACGCTAACTTCTGCATTCAATATCTATCCGCTTTCGAGTTTTGACCTCCTTCTGAGCCCTCCCAAACAAACTATGCTTCTTTATTTTTGCTCAAAATAAAGCCGAAAGAAAAGAGATATTCAAGCGTGAAAAAGAGCGGATCAAGTCCTTGTGAGGCAAAAATAGCATTATCTACACTTCCAGAGATCATATTTGCATTAGAAGCCTATTTGGTGCCAAAAAAACCTATCAATTTAAACAAGGGCCTCCCTAATGGTTAACTTCTGTGTACAGACCCTAGATACTGCTGCAACGGTTGTTCATTTGCATTCCCTTTTCAATTTCTAGATTTTGCATGCAATCTCCATAGATACCCTAGAAAAGAGTTCAAAGGTAAATCGATTATATATTTGGGATTTTGTAAAAATAAATATACTTGTTTGAACTATCATGTAATATTAGCTCCTCCACATAATGAAATTATTACTACTTCCCTCTGAAGAGATTCGACGACTCTTCTCAATAAACTACAAAAGTGATTTAACATATAATTAGTATAGCAGTTTATGATATAATTAATATATTGAGGTTTGGTTGACACCACATATATTCACAGACTTCTTATGGAAATGTGATGGCTGGAGTGAAAACTAGGGCTATATTTGCTTCAAAAGGACTTTAGCTTGATCACTTTTGCGCGCATTCAATATCTCTTCTCTTTCGACCTCTTTCAGAGCCCGCACTTGTGTTGAATCTTGATCTTCAAGCAATTCGCCTTGCTTAATTTATGCCCGGAATAAAGTCGAAAGAAAAGCGATATTCAAGTGCGCAGGTAGGTGATGTTGTGGATCAAGAAGTCCTTGTGAGGCAAAAATAACCTTGTCTACACTTCCAGACATCATCTTTGCACAAGAAGCCTGGGAATATTATGTGGTGCCAACCAAACCTCATCAACAAGAAATCAAATCTTCTACTCCCTAAATATACATATACTCCTTTCTATACTCCCCTACAACGTGATTGGGTAATGAATTTCCAAATTATATTAAAAAAGAAACTTAAATATTAGTAAAATATTAAAAAATATCCTCTAACCCATTGAAATAGGGGAGTATAAGAGGGTATATGATTAGGGAGTAGAAAAATCGCATCAACAAGTCTCATCCATCATCATCAACAAAATAGAAACAGTTGATACCTTTCTTGATCACAATTTTAATATATACATACATATGTCATCAATGTCTAAGATATAATTAATAAACAACAAAAGCGATTTAAGCCTCTCCCTGGAATTTTGATGATTGTTATCGGTCTTGCGAACTCTTTGTAGAGAGGGCCTATCGGTTTTAGAAGTACTCTTTTAAGTTTTAAAGAAAGAATGGGAGAATTGTGTTTTTAATTGGCCCTATTTATAGATATTTCGTACCCCTAATCTTTCAGATGATAGCTTGCTCACAAAGTATTTAAAAAACTTGTAGCTTACTCAAAGTATTCTCAAATTGATTCTCTCTATCCCAAACCACCCTCTATGGAAAAAATTCACTAAATCTCCGGCAATATTTATTGGGTATCAAAAATTAGTTGGAGGTTTTTTTAACTAATTCTACAAATTTATATAAATATTGGTTATGTGACACATTAAAATTAGAAACTAGTTGTAAAATTAAATTGTTTTTTTTTTTTGAGAAATTTAGTTTTTTAAGTTTTTGGAGGAGTTTTTAGTAATTTTTAATAAAAAAAATTATTTTTTATAAATAAGAATACCCTCATTTAAAGTGAAATTTTAAATATTACTTCATACAAAAAAATGATTAAATATTTCTAAATAATGTTCATATGTTTTTTGAAACTCTAGCTTTTTTACAACTAATTTTTATAACTCTACCTAGTTTTTTTTTTATAAATTAATTATACATCAAAATTTCTTTTAGCAATTATAATTGTCAACTCCAACTACGTTTGCAATTATAATCTATATACCTTTACTAAACTCGAATCACTCTATCCTATTTGTCACTTATCTAACTAAGTAATAATGATAAACTAGTTGAAGTCCCGTGATATTCACGGGATAATTTTACTAAAAAAATATACAATTTTACGATATTAATTTAAAATACTATATATATATTTATATAATATCATAATAAATTATGCAATCGACAAATTATTTTTTAGATTGTACTCCATATTTTTTAGACAAATAAAGGCGAGAGAAAAGAGATATTCAAGCGTGAAAAGGAGCGGATCAAGTCCTTGTGAGGCAAAAATAGCATTATCTACACTTCCAGAGATCATATTTGCATTAGAAGCCTATGTGGTGCCAAAAAAACCTATCAATTTAAACAAGGACCTCCCTAATGGTTAACTTCTGTGTACAGACCCTAGATCCTGCTGCAACGGTTGTTCATTTGCATTCCCTTTTCAATTTCTAGATTTTGCATGCAATCTCCATAGATACCCTAGAAAAGAGTTGAAAGGTAAATCGATTATATATTTGGGATTTTGTAAAAATAAATATACTTGTTTGAACTATCATGTAATATTAGCTCCTCCACATAATGAAATTATTACTACTTCCCTCTGAAGAGATTCGACGACTCTTCTCAATAAACTACAAAAGTGATTTAACATATAATTAGTATAGCAGTTTATGATATAATTAATATATTGAGGTTTGGTTGACACCACATATATTCACAGACTTCTTATGGAAATGTGATGGCTGGAGTGAAAACTAAGGCTATATTTGCTTCAAAAGGACTTTAGCTTGATCACTTTTGCGCGCATTCAATATCTCTTCTCTTTCGACCTCTTTCAGAGCCCGCACTTGTGTTGAATCTTGATCTTCAAGCAATTCGCCTTGCTTAATTTATGCCCGGAATAAAGCCGAAAGAAAAGCGATATTCAAGTGCGCAGGTAGGTGATGTTGTGGATCAAGAAGTCCTTGTGAGGAAAAAATAACCTTGTCTACACTTCCAGACATCATCTTTGCACAAGAAGCCTGGGAATATTATGTGGTGCCAACCAAACCTCATCAACAAGAAATCAAATCTTCTACTCCCTAAATATACATATACTCCTTTCGATACTCCCCTACAACGTGATTGGGTAATGAATTTCCAAATTATATTAAAAAAGAAACTTAAATATTAGTAAAATATTAAAAAATATCCTCTAACCCATTGAAATAGGGGAGTATAAGAGGGTATATGATTAGGGAGTAGAAAAATCGCATCAACAAGTCTCATCCATCATCATCAACAAAATAGAAACAGTTGATACCTTTCTTGATCACAATTTTAATATATACATACATATGTCATCAATGTCTAAGATATAATTAATAAACAACAAAAGCGATTTAAGCCTCTCCCTGGAATTTTGATGATTGTTATCGGTCTTGCGAACTCTTTGTAGAGAGGGCCTATCGGTTTTAGAAGTACTCTTTTAAGTTTTAAAGAAAGAATGGGAGAATTGTGTTTTTAATTGGCCCTATTTATAGATATTTCGTACCCCTAATCTTTCAGATGATAGCTTGCTCACAAAGTATTTAAAAAACTTGTAGCTTACTCAAAGTATTCTCAAATTGATTCTCTCTATCCCAAACCAACCTCTATGGAAAAAATTCACTAAATCTCCGGCAATATTTATTGGGTATCAAAAATTAGTTGGAGGTTTTTTTAACTAATTCTACAAATTTATATAAATAATGGTTATGTGACACATTAAAATTAGAAACTAGTTGTAAAATTAAATTGTTTTTTTTTTGAGAAATTTAGTTTTTTAAGTTTTTGGAGGAGTTTTTAGTAATTTTTAAATTAAAAAAAACTATTTTTTATAAATAAGAATACCCTCATTTAAAGTGAAATTTTAAATATTACTTCATACAAAAAAATGATTAAATATTTCTAAATAATGTTCATATGTTTTTTGAAACTCTAGCTTTTTTACAACTAATTTTTATAACTCTACCTAGTTTTTTTTATAAATTAATTATACATCAAAATTTCTTTTAGCAATTATAATTGTCAACTCCAACTACGTTTGCAATTATAATCTATATACCTTTACTAAACTCGAATCACTCTATCCTATTTGTCACTTATCTAACTAAGTAATAATGATAAACTAGTTGAAGTCCCGTGATATTCACGGGATAATTTTACTAAAAAAATATACAATTTTACGATATTAATTTAAAATACTATATATATATATATTTATATAATATCATAATAAATTATGCAATCGACAAATTATTTTTTAGATTGTACTCCATATTTTTTAGACAAATAAAGGCGAAAGAAAAGAGATATTCAAGCGTGAAAAGGAGCGGATCAAGTCCTTGTGAGGCAAAAATAGCATTATCTACACTTCCAGAGATCATATTTGCATTAGAAGCCTATGTGGTGCCAAAAAAACCTATCAATTTAAACAAGGGCCTCCCTAATGGTTAACTTCTGTGTACAGACCCTAGATCCTGCTGCAACGGTTGTTCATTTGCATTCCCTTTTCAATTTCTAGATTTTTCATGCAATCTCCATAGATACCCTAGAAAAGAGTTGAAAGGTAAATCGATTATATATTTGGGATTTTGTAAAAATAAATATACTTGTTTGAACTATCATGTAATATTAGCTCCTCCACATAATGAAATTATTACTACTTCCCTCTGAAGAGATTCGACGACTCTTCTCAATAAACTACAAAAGTGATTTAACATATAATTAGTATAGCAGTTTATGATATAATTAATATATTGAGGTTTGGTTGACACCACATATATTCACAGACTTCTTATGGAAATGTGATGGCTGGAGTGAAAACTAAGGCTATATTTGCTTCAAAAGGACTTTAGCTTGATCACTTTTGCGCGCATTCAATATCTCTTCTCTTTCGACCTCTTTCAGAGCCCGCACTTGTGTTGAATCTTGATCTTCAAGCAATTCGCCTTGCTTCATTTATGCCCGGAATAAAGCCGAAAGAAAAGCGATATTCAAGTGCGCATGTAGGTGATGTTGTGGATCAAGAAGTCCTTGTGAGGCAAAAATAACCTTGTCTACACTTCCAGACATCATCTTTGCACAAGAAGCCTGGGAATATTATGTGGTGCCAACCAAACCTCATCAACAAGAAATCAAATCTTCTACTCCCTAAATATACATATACTCCTTTCTATACTCTCCTACAACGTGATTGGGTAATGAATTTTCAAATTATATTAAAAAAGAAACTTAAATATTAGTAAAATATTAAAAAATATCCTCTAACCCATTGAAATAGGGGAGTATAAGAGGGTATATGATTAGGGAGTAGAAAAATCGCATCAACAAGTCCCATCCATCATCATCAACAAAATAGAAACAGTCGATACCTTTCTTGATCACAATTTTAATATATACATACACATGACATCAATGTCTAAGATATAATTAATAAACAACAAAAGCGATTTAAGCCTCTCCCGAATTTTGATGATTGTTATCTGTCTTGCGAACTCTTTGTAGAGAGGGCCTATCGGTTTTAGAAGTACTCTTTTAAGTTTTAAAGAAAGAATGGGAGAATTGTGTTTTTAATTGGCCCTATTTATAGATATTTCGTACCCCTAATCTTTCAGATGATAGCTTGCTCACAAAGTATTTAAAAAACTTGTAGCTTACTCAAAGTATTCTCAAATTGATTCTCTCTGTCCCAAACCACCCTCTATGAAAAAAATTCACTAAATCTCCGGCAATATTTATTGGGTATCAAAAATTAGTTGGAGGTTTTTTTAACTAATTCTACAAATTTATATAAATATTGGTTATGTGACACATTAAAATTAGAAACTAGTTGTAAAATTAAATTATTATTTTTTTTAGAAATTTAGTTTTTTAAGTTTTTGGAGGGGTTTTTAGTAATTTTTAAATTAAAAAAAACTATTTTTTTTTATAAATAAGAATACCCTCATTTAAAGTGAAATTTTAAATATTACTTCATAAAAAATGATTAAATATTTCTAAATAATGTTCATATGTTTTTTTGAAACTCTAGCTTTTTTACAACTAATTTTTATAACTATACCTAGTTTTTTTTATAAATTAATTATACATCAAAATTTCTTTTTAGCAATTATAATTGTCAACTCCAACTACGTTTGCAATTATAATCTATATACCTTTACTAAACTCGAATCACTCTATCCTATTTGTCACTTATCTAACTAAGTAATAATGATAAACTAGTTGAAGTCTCGTGATATTCACGGGATAATTTTACTAAAAAAATCTACAATTTTACGATATTAATTTAAAATACTAAATATATTTATATAATATCATAATAAATTATGCAATAGACAAATTATTTTTTAGATTGTACTCCATATTTTTTAGACAATGTTCTTATGTTTTTTGAAACTCTAGCTTTTTTACAACTAATTTTTATAACTCTACCTAGTTTTTTTAATAAATTAATTATGCATCAAAATTTCTTTTTAGCAATTGTAATTGTCAACTCCAACTATGTTTGCAATTATATATTAGGGTTCTTATCTTTTACTCTATAATAATAAGAATGTTTGTAAATATGAAATATACAATATACTAATCTATAAAGTTGTTTTCCATACTAAATTTACATAACGAAGAAATAAAATATAAGGGAAATTAATGTATATGAAAATTTACAAAATTCAATGTATTAATCAACCTATCATCCATATTAAATTACAAAAAAACATAGAGATAAAAAAAATTAAATGTAAGGTGGGTCTAGATAAAAAAAAGTTCTATATTTACATAAATAAAATAAAAAGGAAATTAAAAAAAAATAATGTAAATTTTTATCAAAATTCAATTTAAGCAAGTATTCATCAAGATTTGTAAATTTTTCTATTTTTTTTTATCAAACTTTGATTTAAGAAAAATCTTTAATATAAATGCATAAAAAGATATAGAAAATCTAATTTTATTAATTTAAATTAAAACTCGAATTTTAATTTTTTTTTTGACATTTACATAACAATATTTATTATTTAAAATTATATCATTATATAGATATAAATTTTATACTTGGTGCTCAAGCCTTATTAAAAGATAACAAAAAATATTAAGACCCTAAATCTTGTTAAGAGATAAAAATATTAAATTAATATGAAAAATATCATCTCATAGGAATTTATGTATATAAAAATTATATAAATATGTTATCTATTGTAGTAAACTAATACATAATCCATAGATAGAAAAGTATATATATAAAAAATTATATAAACATGTTATCTATTTAGTATATATAGCAAGAATACTATAAGTTGTTACAAAATTTATTAAAATATAATTTCACATTAATTTATTCAAAAATGCCGCGTGGCGCAAATTTTACAACAGACTTGGGTTCTGCTTTATAATGTATTAGTGTAGATGAGATAATATTATATATTTAGAGATCTTGAAATTTGGCAAGTATAGAAACATAATATTTATTATATAAATTTTTTTAATCAAAACCCTATGGAAACAGTGTTTGGTTCAAATGAAACAAGCTCTTATCATGAAACGTGAAACGAATGCACTTTTCATAGTTTGTAGTGCACTTTTCATATAAAAGTGCATTGGAAAATACAAAAAGTGCAATCTGAAAATGCACTACAAAAAATGCACTGAAAAGTATGAAAAGTGCAAATCCGAAAAAGTGCACTCTAAAATAGGAAAAGTGCACTACGAACTATGAAAAGTGCATCCGTTTCAGGATAAGAGTTCGTTTCATTTGAACCAAACTTTATGGAAACAAATGGTAGTTTTAACTATATGAATAGGTTAATTTATTATATCGGAACCACTTAATTAAATCAATATTTTATATTTGGTAAGCAAGCGAATATATTTCATTAACCCTATAAACCAGAAGTACACACAGTATTAGTAAGCAACAAAAAATTACTTGCACCCCAATTTTTCTCCTCCGCTAAACATATTTCATTAACTTGTTTTTTTCCCTTTCTTTATTTCCAAGCATATGTTCTTACTCCGTATTAATTAAGCAAACACCATTAATTAAGGAAACAATCTACAAACAAAATTCTATGCGCATATCTCATTACAAATTTTGCTTCCAAATTTTATACGCAGCATATTACACTATATATATAAATCGCCCATCAAATTAATTCTCTCCTATGAAGGAAGTAACTTCAATTTGAAGCGTTGCCCTAATCAACCACCATGGCGACAATGGCGACCACGAGTTGGTACAACATTCAACAATTCCGCAGAAGCGATTGGGTTGTCCGAGCACTCGCCAGCGACAACAACCCCAGTTGCACGCTAGTCGACATCTCTATAGCCGTTAGAGGCGAGCCGACGCCGCTCTTGACCATCTTTCCTTGCTTTTCCTGCTCCGACGACACCGTTTTCAAAGACTACTATCCACTTCCCACACGTCGACCGGTCCCAGGCTAGGAGAGTCGCCGAGGAAGTCATCTACTCCGTCCTCGGTGACTACTGCTTCGATTGTGCCGGCCCCTCCCCTGGGAACACCATCCACGTCGTCGACATCAACATCTGGCCACATATCATGGAGTCTGCAGTCGATAGGACCATCCCGGAGTCGTTCGAGGAGGCGGGGTCCAGGGAGAGACCCGCTACGCTTGACTCGGTGAGGAGCCTTTACAAGGTGAGTGTAATATCCGTATTCGTTTTAGGTCTCGTAAGTCGGAAAACGGGTTCCTTCGTTTACAAGCATTTGAGTTCTTGATCCACAAGTAAACTCGTAAAACCAATTAATTAGTAATCCGTTTTGATAATCAGCGACCTATACCCTTGGTTTTCTTATGTAAATTATACCTAAGATATATATATATATATATATTCTTTCTTTGTTTCTAGTTAAATTATGGGCCGAGAAACCCATTCCCGAGAAAGTACCGAATAGCTAAATTGAGCCGAGAAACTCGTCCTAATTCAACCATATCTATCAATTGCTGGTGGGTTGTATTTTTATCAAAACCATTGGATAATACTTAATTATCTATCATTTATCTAATTGAGATAAGCTAGAATCTATCTAATTGGGATAATCTAAACTGCTAAAAACTTAACTATATATATATACGTATACAATTCTGTTCAAGCTTCCCCAACGATTTCCCTGGGCAAGAATTTATTCAAGCTCTCGCCGCCGAGAACAAAATCTGTCCCGTCCGGTCGGTAGCTAACCGCCGATCGTTGTTCCGTTTAGATCGCCAATTCAGGCTCTCGATTGGTCGTCCATTGCCTCGACGTTTCGATCGATACTTCGGTAAGTAATTCCGCCCTTGTGTACCTCTGTTTTATTTAGTGTTGGTTAGGGGAGGGCGAGAGGTCTGTTCCAGTACCGTCGGTGAAGAAGAAATTGGGGGGACGGTGATTGTCGGGCTAGCACACGGTGTGTCCCGATTCCGTTTGAGTAATCAAGTCACTTGCTTTCTCTGCCTTTTTGTTTCGATCGTCAATCGGGTTCGTATATAATGGGCGTGACTAATTAATCCGGTTTGAAATCGTTTACTCAATACGGTTTCCTAGTGTGTATAAGGTGAAGTGATTAAATAGGTTGGTTAACTAAGTTTTAGAGGGGCAAAGAGCACGTCACATTAAGTAACCCTTGAATTTAATAAACAATGGGTATGTTTAGATTAGGAAAAGTAATTAGGCTTGGGTGATCGTCTGTTTTGTTTATTGTTAGAGTTAGCTGTATTTGGAAGTTTTAGTTTGGTGGCTAACTAGTTAAATTGTAACCACATGGGTATTGGATGTATAGCTTAAACCTTAATATGGGTGTTTAATTTAATCATAGTTGGATCAAGTAAATAGATAGGCTAGGAAGCGAACCAGAGGGCAAAGGTGTTGGAACTCTCGAATTCTTTAGGTTGAAGATGGAAGGGATGGGCCCGCGTTGAAAGGTCAAGAGGGGGTGGGTCCTTGCTTTGCTCCTGAATGAATCCTAGGGGAAGCGAATGAACTTGATCAAAATAATTGTAGGCCTAAAATGATTGGGTTGGGCCATTCTTTTAACTAGTTGGGGCGGGTCGATCTTCCTGGGCAAAGGAGAAGACAATTAATTACGGGTTGGTCTTGATGGGCTAGTAATTATTAGACTAGTGGGATTAATAAGTGGCATAGATTAGAGATACTAATATCTTCTGATTAGGAACTCCCCTTACATAGGTTCGGTTATTTAATGGCAATAAAAGTGGCTCCTTAATTGGGTTAGTTAGGTTCGACTTGTACTTAATCTAATTTATCACTTTATAATTTTCTAGGGAATCGTTTCCGCTCGTGTTCTTAAACTTTTGTCTTCTCCAGAGGGTTTCTATCTTCGAGGTAAATCGTTTTTCGACTTGCTCGGTTCTTCTCTATCCTGTTAGATTGCGTACCGTTATTGTAGGGCGGGTTTTGGGAACTAGTCCCGAATACCTTTTAAATTGTTTTGAACTTCTTGATTGTTGTGTGCGTAAAATGGTTTTGAATGTATTTTATCGGAAGATATTTTTGGAAACGTTTTCTCTGTGTTGGTACCGTTTCCGACACGGCCCATCGTAGCTGGCGTAGAGGAAGGGTTGGCTATGTATGACCCGTGTGACCGAAAAATCGTGCCCCTTCGAAACGAAAATTATTATCTATGTGTTTTGGAAAGTGCTCCAGTGGAGGCTTAGCCGGGGTTAGAAGGGAGATTATGAAGTGGAGTGAGAGGGCCTGCCTTTGCACTCGGCGCGGTGATGAGCGCCTTGGAAGTCGGATTGTGAAAAAGGAGAATTGCATTGTTATGAGGATGTGATTGTAAATGTGTGTGTGGCTATGTGTGACTGATCATAACTAATTTAGGTATTGGCCTTTAGAGATATGATTGCGATTGTGGATTTGTATGCTGACTTTAGAAATGTTTTCAAAACGTTCTGCTATTTCCGTATTCTCTCTAACTTGGTAGATTAGAAGCTGACCCTTTGGGGAATATTTTTTTTTAGTTCCAGGTAGGAACCAGGGAGCCGTGCAGGAACCGAGGCCAGATGGCGGGCCGGAGCGGTAGAGAGAGCGTGTCATAGTGGGATGGGTTTATTTTTCGTATATTTATTTATGATTTTCTAGGATGTTGTTTTTACTATTATGTTAGAGTTGGTGTTATGACTTGTCTTCTGTTTTCATTGAATGATTTTATTGTTGGTGATGATCCGTCGTATTCAGGATATTTATATTTAGGTTTTTGGGAATTCATGCATAACTACGTTTTCTATATTTTTATTAAAAGAAAGATTGGATGTTTTTATTTTGTTTTCTCGTCGTGCCCGCGTTGCAAAATCCTAAAGTGTAGTTGTCAACCTATGTAATAGTACCTAGTAAGGTCTATTTCTAAGTATTGTCCCGTCGGAAGTCGGGGTGTTAAAGTGAGATGCGAGCAAGAGAGAAAGGTGATGGAGAAGAGTTGGAGTGAGTCCGAGCATGAGTGTGTGATATGTATGGATGAGATCGAGGGGCTTTTGGAGAGATGGCTTGTTCGCACGTTTTCCATGAGAAGTGCCTGGAGAGATGGCTTGACGACAACATGTGTGTCCGCTTTAAATTTGTCGATTCGAGTTGCCCTACGATCTAGATGCATGATGATGGATATGTTCGTCCGTGAAGGAAGAAGATTAAGAAGACGTGTCCGAGAACAAAGAAGTTCATGAAGAGTGTTTTGTTTTATGTTTGATAGTTCGAAAAGAAACATGCAGATCACTCATGAAGATTGATACGCCACAGGACGGTCCGACAACTACGGCTTTACGACCCATTCGAGAACGCTGACGATCCGCTCGACTTAATAATTATCATTAGTATTTTTCTTAATTAATGTAAATCTTTTAAATAGAGTTTACGGACTCCTTCATGGGTTTTCTTTTCGGTTCTTTCCCATGATGCTTTTATTGAACCGAAAGGGCATTTGTTATAAGTATTAATCGTTATCTTAAGAAATAACAAATAATTATTATTTTTCCCTAATCCCTTCTCTTCTCTTCTCCTCCCTTTTCCCAGCCGCCTAGCTCTTCTTCCTTTGTTCACAAATCTTGTCTTTGTGTAGTACTTGATACGAGAATCCTAATGTTAACGTATCGACTTGTGCTTTCATCCTTGAACTTTACGTAAATCATGACAAACAACGAGGAAGTCACATCGGAGGTTACCAATACTGATGCTGACATCGAGAAAATCCTCCAGAATTTAACGTTGGAAATCCTCCAAAATTTAATGTGGGAAAGAAAGAAAGGGAAAAAAACAAGTTAATGAAATATGTTTAACGGGGGAGAAAAATTAGGGTACAAGTAATTTTTGTCCCATTCAATTGAGTCTAACCGGCCTTTCTCCTCTTTAATTTGACTATGTCTCTTACTTAGAGGATTGACTTCCACATCCAGCTATCCCTATCGTTGGCCGAAACATCCCAAATGTTTTTGCGTCCAAGGTAGCTGGAACATGCCCACTGGACCCAGATGTTGGCAGTGTTACTATCGAGACCGTGGAGGAGTTGTGCAGTCTTTGCCTTCTTACATGAAAGTACCTCCTTAAAACCAAAGCCACCATCATCCTTTAGGCGATCAATGTCTTTCCATGCTACAAGATCCCTTGACGATTCACTTATCCCACTTCATCGGATGCTTCCAATTAAGTAAACAAGAAAATGTCATTTGCAAAGGCGAGATGAACTAACGACGAACTATGGCACTTGGGATGGAAACTAAAAGGTTGCGTGATGGTCATGAGCTCCAATCTTCTACTAAAGTATTCCATAATGATGGAAAATATGTAAGGGGAGAGAGGATCGCCTTACCTATTGTCTCTTCTCTCTCTCCTTTGAAGAATCCCGTCAAAGAGTCGTTGACACTAAGAGAAGTTGGTTATCGAAATGCATGCCTCAACGAGCTTGATAAGTTTGTGAGGAAACCCAAGAATATTAATATACGTAGAGAACATTGATAATAATGTACCAATCAAGGAGATCATACTCTTTATGAAGTTCGAGCTTGAGGGCAACTCTGGGGGAAACATTCTACCAACCGTGATGCTTGAAGACGTCCTACCAAATGGGCACCTTGCTCCACACACCTCTGTTGGGAAGATACACACCTTGTCTGCAATAAAAAAATTCTCACGACAACTACACTAATTTTGGTCGCCAGTATCTTAGCAATAACCTTATAAAGCAAGTTGCAGCCCACATAGAGCATACATGTGGGCCCAATCACCAAGAACACCCTCCTCCATGACCAAACGCATGTACGCCCTGATTAGTTGAAAATGCTACAATAAAATTGACAAATACAATTAGATATGATATTTTACAAAATGACCATGTAATGAAAGAAATAAAAACAACACTCACCCTGTGGAAGTCGACGGCCGGTAGAGGGGCTCGAACAATGCGTGCCTGAACGGTCGTCATACGACTCACATACATATGTAAGATCTGTAGGAACCAGTCAAGGTACTCCTCATTGACGTCCCACGGAGAGACAACAGCTGGTGACCTTAAAATGTGAGGACAGATGTGTCCTTGAACTCTATCTCACCCGTACTCACTCCCGTCGAAGGACAAGAAGTACGTCATCCGACCCTTTAGTGAGATCGGACGAATATGCAACGGGTCGGATGACGTCAAGTGGTCGACTATATAACCGTGTACCCTCCATTTGTTGTCCGCGACGTGTCCACCAAAATCGACTAATACAGATGGGTCTGTAAGCCCATATGGTGTCTCCTCAATATCTGTATGGTATCCCCACGAGAGGTCATCGTGGGGAGGGTCAGTCTCTATCGGCTCAACAAACTCGTACTCGGTGTATATGGCGTCAGAATCAACACGGAGCTTGTCCAAATGAGTTTGAGAAGGGTATGTTTATTTTATAGAAATAATGACCATGTTATTATAGTTGTTATTATACTAGGCTGCGCTAGTATGGACTTAGGACTCGATGTTTGTGGCCTTGTCGTGGCCTTGTGTGTTTGTTGTCTCAAAGAGACTGTTTTTTGAACTTAGCATAGAATCAGGGATGGAATTTCGGTATTCATATCTCTTTATAACATCGCATTAGGATGGCCCTATACCCTAATGCTGGTCATGACCCTACCGCCTCATCCGTGAATGAGGGGTGTTGCACCTAGCTAGTGCCTTCAAATCCTGGGAATCGTTATCGTTGTTGCGCTTCGACATGTGTCGAGAAAATAATAAAAGCTACCAACTTGAATTGTAAAGTTTTGGAATTAATATAAGATAAGTGCGTGATGCACATATTAAAATGTGTTCAGGGTGGTGACTACAACTTGGAAAACCACTCTGGCTCCCCACTAAGGAAGAACCTCTTTCCAATATGAATTCGGACAATACGAGAGTTTTATTGTCTACTTGGAAATTCTCCAAGTTGTAAAATTAAATTATTATTTTTTTGAGAAATTTAGTTTTTTAATTTTTTGGAGGATTTTTTAGTATTTGTTTTGGGCAGGATAATCGCACTAACGCGTTACCTGCTGAAATGCGGGAATCCTAACCAAAGAGAGTTCACAACGCGTTATGGACTACAAGTAAGTTGTAAAGCAATATGAAAGACAAAAGAACAATAGCAAAGAAATAGAAAGTTTTGTATTATAATCGTGATTTGCAAATGAATCTTCTGTTAACACGAGTGAGCACTTGAACGAAACGAAATGACTGGGTAAGAACAAATTGAGTATTTTGCAAGTGAGTTTGAGTATCAGTGTTGATGATGCCCCATCTTGGCCTTGTCCTCGTCTTATATCCTTCTCCACAAATTATGCCGTTGAAGTAACGTCTCATGAATCCCGAAGATCTCGCTATTAGCATGAATGTGCTAGCCGTTGAGGTGGTTGATTGCCAATCCCGAAATTTTAGCCTTGCTTTGATTACTTCGTTGGCTTCCACTTATAGCAAACTACTCGGGCCGATCGCTTTGGGCTTGCAACGTTTCGTTGGGCTGGATTTTGGAGAGGCCCAACAATACCCCCTCAAAAACCCGGGAAAATTCCCTCCACCGCTTTTCTAGGGTTTTTGATTTTGCACTTTGGAAGTTGTAGCGAATAAAGACACGTCCCATCAATCCCTATTTATAGCGGTCATGATGATCTCTCGAGGCTTCAACTGCGTTTACTGGTGTCCAGGTACGTCTTCTTCCTCTTCATCTTCCATTTTTTTCCTTTTCTTAGTTATGGCGACTTCTAGCTCTTCCCCAAAATCTTCTCTTTACTGTCTTGAAACCGCCATTCCCCCTTCTCTCATCTCTTCTAGAATTCTCACCCCATACCATCAGAGGGATAGTACCTCGGAAGATCCCCACATTTTTGCCTTCTCTGCGGGCTTTCCTTCACATGCGGAGATATTCTCTCCTCCTCCTGGTATCTGTGCCGATTTTTACGCCGACGACTGGGTATGCTTGTACGAGTACCCTTTTCGTATCGACCATCGTTTCCCTTTATAGCGGTCATGATGATCTCTCGAGGCTTCAACTGCATTTACTGGTGTCCAGGTACGTCTTCTTCCTCTTCATCTTCCATTTTTTTCCTTTTCTTAGTTATGGCGACTTCTAGCTCTTCCCCAAAATCTTCTCTTTACTGTCTTGAAACCGCCATTCCCCCTTCTCTCATCTCTTCTCTTTTTCCCCACTAGTCATTGATTTCCTGACCACTCTCAATGTGTCCCCTGAACAACTACTTCCTCAAGTTTGGAGGCTCCTGTTGTCCGTTGACCTCCTATGCTCCTCTCATGGCCTCCCCTTCAAAGCTGCTGACTTTTTCCTCAACTATCGCCTTTCCAAAGGTGGTCCTGGTCGTTTGACCTTGAAAGCCTTTACGAACAAGTCTGACCTAATCTTTAACATATCGAAGTCCGACCGGGGTTGGGCTGATAAATTCTTCTTTGTAAAGCTGTCTTCTTTGGGAGTTGATACGTCTTTTCTGAAAACTCCATGGGAGTTGATACGTCTTTGTAAAGCGGAGACAGCTTCTACCGCAGATACGTCTTTGGTGGTGGCCCTTCCTCCAAAAATTGCAGGCGATGCTCCCAAGGTTTCTTCGTCAAAGAAAAGCACATCCTCTCGCATGACTGATCTTCCTAGCACCATGATGTCTCTGGACATGGATGCAGAGAAGTGCCTGAGGTCTCTGATGCCTCTTCAAGTGGATTGTGTCCATGGTTGAGGTCACCGGTCCACTTTACCTGAATTCTTTGGTGAGATACTAGCAGCTCAGTGGCAGGTATCTGGTTCAGTAATTTTCTTTTCAAGTCTTTATTACTTCAGTGCATCTTGATTTTTGATAGCTTGTTACTTGTTCTCTAGGGTTTTGAACTTTCGCTCTCTGCTTTTGAGGCCTTTAAGGATTTGCCGGATCAACTGGCTCAGAGCAAAATCAGCCTCCAACTTGAAAAAGACAGAAGTACCATTCTGGGGCATGAGAAGAGTGCTCTAGAGAAGAAGGTGTGTGAGCTGTCGGACAACCTTGAAAACGCATCAAAGGAGTCCAAAGAATGGGAGGAAAAGTTCGTGGTTTCCTCAGGTAAAGAAGCCGCTTTTGCTAAGGAAATCGAAGACACTGCGAACTATTGGTCGTGCCGAGCTCGGGTGGAGATGATGGAAGAATTCGCAGCGGGGAAGCACACCTCTTGGGATGCAATGAAGGAAAGAGAGCTGTTCGAGAGCTTGTTCTCTTATGAAGTGATCGCAGCCAAGAAATCCTCGGTCGTCGACGAAATTGCTTCCGTCGTTAAGGAAGTAGCCCAAGTGGAGATGGAGAATCAGAAGTCTGCCGAAGGAGTTTCTAAGGAATGATTTTCTCTTGTTCTTCTAAAATTTGAACGTTTCACCACCCCCAGTGTGTTAGGGTTTAAACACTTTGTTTTGTATGGCCGCTCATTTTTTAGGGCCTTAGCATGGACAACTTTTACCCCTTGCTTTTGGTGATTTAGGGGTTCTATTATGGATATTGGTTTAGTACTTGCATTGTTTTGTATTTGTTTTTGATTTTGTTTTTTTTTTGCAGGTGATACAGGTTGGCTTTTGCGGAGCGAAGACCAACACGTTCTGAGAAGATTGTTTTGTAGTTTTTTGATAGATTCTTGTTGTAACAGTGCTTTTGTGTAAGATGCTGAGAAAGAGAGAATAATGTATTTAGCAGAATATAAACACTTGTGTTTTATAAAGTTGTGAATCGAGTTGCAAGAATTTTGTGAAACTCTTCTTGTTCTAGAGTTTGTGTTACGCGTTCTCATCTCTTGCATCTCTTGACTAGTCGTTGTGTGCACATTGTTGCCTGATCATAAGGCAAGGGCCTATATTTTGGCATGTAACGTCACAAGGCGTCCCTTGTTAGTTTTTATAAAAATGTTGTTGTTTCATATGTGTATAAAGATGTAACAATGTAATATAAAAAGAAAGAAGTATATGATGTATACCTTATCGCGACTTACCTGTTCTAAAAGTGATACAACTTCAAATTCATCGCGTTCCAGCTTCTGGGGACCGTCTTCCCATCACATGATATTAACTCGTAGGCTCCTTGTCCAACGATCTTCGTGATCTGATAAGGTCCTTCCCAATTCGCTCCTAACTTGCCAGCATTTAATTCTTGCGTGTTTTGAAAGACTTTCCTCAATACCCAATCTCCCACTTGGTACGCCTTTGTATTAACACGTTTGTTGTAACTCCGAGTTACCCCCTGTCTATATGCCGCCATACGAACTGATGCCTCATCTCGTAACTCGTCAACCGTGTCTAGATGGTGTAACAAGTTAGGTAGATTCAACTCCTCGGTAGTAAGTCCATATCGAATTGTGGGCAAAGTTACTTCTACCGATAACACGGCTTCGCATCCATAGACCAAGGAGAAAGGTGTATGGCCTGTAGCAGTTTTAAGAGTCGTTCGATCTGACCACAGAATAAGGGGTAACTCATCTGCCCATCTTCCCTTTGCCTCCTTGAGTCGCTTCTTCAAGTTATTGATGATTACTTTGTTGCTTGCTTCTGCCTGACCATTGGCTTGAGGATAACGTGGTGTCAACATCACCAGCTGAATGTTGTATTGCTGGCAAAATGATCTCGTCTTGTCACTGATGAATTGGGATCCGTTGTCGCACACTATGGTGGATGGTATTCCAAACCTACTCAGGATATTTCTCTTTATGAAAGAAATGACCTGAGTGTCTTTGACTTCTTTGAAGGCTTCGGCTTCAATCCATTTAGAGAAGTAGTCGGTCATTGCTAAGATGTAGACACGTTGTCCTGAAGCTGGAGGGAGCTTTCCCACGATGTCCATTCCCCATTTCATGAATGGCCAAGGGGAAGTTATGGGATGTAACAACTCCGAGGGTTGATGTGGTATAGGTCCATGACGCTGGCACGCGTCACATTTGCGAGCGAACTCCACTGCGTCTTTGTTCATGGTGGGCCAGTAATAACTCATCCTGCTCGCCTTCCTCGCCAAGTTGCGACCCCCTGTATGATTTCCACATTCCCCATCGTGTATGTCTTGTAACACCTTCTGTACCTCTTCCTCTTTTACGCATCGGGCGTATATTCCTAACGACATCCACTTGAACAGAATGTTATTCTTAATACCGAAAGTAGAAGCTTTTACCTTAAGTCGTCGGGCTTCTTCCTTATCATCTGGTAGGACTCCATCTCGTAACCACCTTAAGTAAGGAGTTACCCACGAAGCATCTTCATCTGAATCTCAAACCTCGAACACATCTGCTTCTTTGATTATGGATGGCACATCAAGGTACACAAAAGGTATCTTGTCGTACTCTCTTGGGTCGATTGCGGATCCGAGGTTGGCTAAAGCGTCTGCTTGCGTGTTAGCATCCCGGGGAACTTGCTTTATCTCAAAATGTTTGAAATGTTTTATGATTTCTTGAACCTTTTCTAAGTATGCCTTCATCTTTGAATCCCTGGCAACATATGAGTTCGTAACTTGATTTACAATAAGTAACAAATCACAAATTACCTGAATTTCTTGCACGTTCAAGTCTTTAGCAACAAGTAACGCTGCTATAAGCGCCTCATATTCTGCTTCATTGTTAGTGGCTTTGAACGTACATCGAACAACTTGGGCTATCCTATCCCCCTGTGGTGACTTCAGGACTACCCCCAATCCTACGCCTACTTGATTTGACGCTCCATTTGTATGCATCAACCACTTGCCGCTATCTTTTACATGTAACACGTCTTGATCTTCTTGTTCCAAAGTGGTAGGAGTGAAGTCGACCACAAAATTCGCCAAGGCTTGAGACTTCATCGCTGTTCTTGGCTCGTAAGTGATGTCGTAACCATTTAAGTGGATCAACCATCTTGTTAACCGACCTGACAATTCTGGCTTTGACATGATACTCTTCATTGGATAGTTAGTCCTCACGATGATAAAATGACTTTCAAAATAAGGACGTAATTTTATTGAAGCCATTACCAAAGACAATACAAGTTTTTCCATGGGTGAATACTTGGTTTCCGCATCAAGCAAGGTTTTACTTACGTAGTAAATGGGCAACTGGTCTCCATTCTCCTCTCGAATCAAGACGGCGCTTACAACTACCTCGGTTACGGCCAAATACACATATAACTTCTCATCTGGCTTGGGTTTGGAAAGCACCTACGGGTTAGATAAATAATTATTCAATTCTTTGAAATCTTCTTCATGTGCTTCCGTCCATTCAAATGACTTGTTCTTCTTCAAGACATCGTAGAACAACTTGTTTCTGTCCGAGGATCGAGATATGAATCGGTTCAATGCTGTTACTCGCCCTGTTAGTTTCTGGACATCTTTGACGCATTTTGGTGATTGTAGCTCCATTATGGCCTTGATCTGGTCCGGACTCGCCTCGATTCCTCTTTGCGTTACTATGTATCCGAGGAATTTCCCTGATGTTACTCCGAAAGAGCATTTGGTTGGATTCAATTTCATTTTGTAGCTCCGTAGGATCTGGAACGCGTCCCTCAAGTGGGTAATATGGTCCTCCGCCTTCAACGACTTAACTAGCATGTCATCAATGTACACCTCCATTGTATCCCCCAGTTTTTCCTGAAACATCTTATTAACCAATCTCTGATAAGTAGCACCAGCGTTTTTTAACCCGAAGGGCATAAATTTGTAAAAATAAGTTCCTTGATTGGTTACGAATGCGGTTTTTTCTTGACCGTCGGGATGCATCATTATCTGATGGTATCCGCTAAACGCATCCATGAAAGTTAAAAGCTCATGCCCCGATGCTGCATCCACCATTGCATCGATATGAGGCAAAAGGAACGAATCTTTAGGGCATGCTTTGTTTAAATCGGTAAAATCCATGCAAACGCACCATTTACCGTTTTTCTTTTTTATGACTACCACATTCGCAAGCCAATCTGGATATTTTACCTCTCTAATTTTTCCAGACTCAAGAAAGAATTTTACCTCATTGTTGATTACCTGATTCCGTTTGGGTGCAAACTTACGCCTTTTCTGCTTCACGGGTGGCCTTCTCATTGACATTGAGGGCGTGTGTGATCACGTTAGGATCAATGCCCACCATATCCTCGTTTGACCATGCAAAGCAATCACTGTAGGACCGTAGGAACTCCACCAATTGTTTACGTAAAGTCGGCTCCAGGTCTGCTCCTATTTTAATTTTCCTTGAAGGATCAAGTGGATCAAGAGCTACTTCTTCAAGTTCTGGCGTCTCCGGCTTCACGTAGTAAGTGGTTGTTCTACAGTCCTTTAATTGCTAATTTGACGACTTCTTCCCCATTTCAAGTTGTAGGTTCTTAGAAGTCGTTGCTCTCATCATCACGGAGTAACATTCCCTTGCTAATTTTTGTTCCCCCTTGATTTCTTGAACTCCCCATGGCGTCGGGAATTGGTAGTTTATTCCTCCTGCGATGGTTGGTAAGGATATTTCTCCCAACGTGTTGCGCGATTCGCCACTGAAACCTACTAAAGTCGTAGATCTCTTCACAATGTCATCCATCCCAAGACCTAAACTGTACAAGGCATCCAACATGAGCAAGTTAGTGGAGCTTCCATTATCATCTAATATTCTTTTAACAAGAATGTTGGCTATCGTTAAAGAAATTATTAGACAGTCATGGTGAACTTCCTCTTCTTCGACATCGTCGAAGGTAATTGGCATCATGTTGAGACCCGTTCGCGGAGGAGCTCTGGGACACTCTCTCCTAGTGTCCCTTGCGATTCTTTTTGTTATGGATTATGTTATAACACAAATTTCTGATCCCCCGGTGATGACGTTAATTACTCCAGTGTGCTTCGGAGGTGGAGGAGGACTAGCTTTTCCTTTTTTGCGCTCTAACTGCTCCTTCGCTTTTTTTGATATTAAATCCTTGAGATACCCCCTGCGCAATAATTCGCTCACCTCCTTCCGCAACGCGATAAATTCGTCCGTTCGATGACCATGATCGAAGTGGAAGTCACACCATCTAGACTTGTCTTTCTGATGCGAAGGTACATTACTCTTTCGAGGCCATTTGACAACATCCCCCATGCTGTTGAGAGTTCGAACTACCTCCGTTGCATCTACACAGAAGTTGTAATGGGAAAGTCTGGGAGGCAGCCTGGGACTTTCATATCTTTCACCTTGCCTAGCAAATGTTGTATTGACAGTTGTTTTGGCAGGGGGTGTAGTGGAATATGGAGCATATCTAGGTTCTCGCCTTCCTTGTCTTCGGTCTGGCCGGTGAGGGCTGGTTGCTTTTTCAACAAAGAGATCGTCTTCCTCCAATCGCACATGTGCTAACGCCTTCACCTGCACTTCATCGAAATTTGAACAAGGATATTTAGTTAATTCACGATATAACTCAGGATTACAAACCGATATGCCCCTTCGGAATGCCTCCACGGTTGTAGTGGCATCGTATCCCTCAATGGTCACTAGTTCCTCGTTGTAGCGGTTGAGGAAGGTCTTCAAAGATTCACCCGATTTTTGAACCATGCGGTATAAGTCGCTTGATCGTTTCTTAGCGTGTCGACTGCTTGCAAATCTCATCCTGAACTTGTCAATCAACTCAGCAAAAGATGAAATACTTCCAAGAGGTAAGTACGAATGCCAATTGAGTGCGGGTCCGGATAATGTGTTCCCGAACCAACGGCACATAACAATCTCCTTCATGTCAAAAGGGACTGTGCTAATGTTCATAGCCTGCTTGAATGCAGCTATGTGTTGATCAGGATCTGTTACCCCTTCGTACTTGGGTACGTCAGGGACGTGATATTTTCGAGATATGTCGACTCTTGCGATAGCGGGCACGAAGGGAGAGTCAGTATAGCCATCCCTTCTTTCCATTGCTATCGGTTGAGGTGCCCCTGGGACCTGAGTGATTCGGTCCTCTAGAGCTTTGAGGCGTTCCCGTAATTGGGAAACCTCAGCATCTTCCCGTACCGCCCTTAATGAATTACCATTTACCTAATACCCAGTTACCGGTCTGACGACATCAGGTGTTACGAGGCTTGGATCATCCATGTCTAATCGTCTAGCGACTCCTTCTACCACGTCAGTTTCGCGCGGTCGGGTGGGAGCTGATTGCACTGCTCTAAAAATCCCTTCTAGGCCCCGACTAGGCCCCGCCTAGGCGCTGGAAGGTCCTAGCCTGCCTAGCCGTCCATGTCGTCTAGGCACCCGTCTAGAACCGCCTAGGCAACCGTTCAGGCCGTCTAGGCGCTAGGCGGTCCCTCTCCGCCCAAGGTCCGCCTAGCGTTTTTAGAACATTGGATGATTGTACCTGAGATCGAAGAAAATTACGTTCATTAGTCAAAGTTTCAATTTTCTTTTCATATACTTCGGTGAATTTAGCATTAGCCTCCTTCTGGCTTTCCAGGTCCTTTTGAAGGGCGATCATTGTTGCGCGGAGCTCCATGATGACATCAGAATCGCCTCCTCCTACTCCTCGCTCTTCGGAAGTGCCAGGGTTGTCGTTGGTGTTCCCGGAACCTTGTTCAACTCCATCTATATTCCCAACTCCATCTACGTTTCCAATTCCATCATTGTTTCCAGCACCTTGGTTATTTGCTTCTTCGTTGATCTCTTGATTTTCAGGATTTCCTACATGACTGTGAGTAGTTTGAATTCCGTCCATCTCGTTGATAGAATTTGTAGCTTTCTTTAGCGTGACTTCTTTTTGGCTAGGGCCCCACGGTGGGCGCCAATTGTTTTGGGCAGGATAATCGCACTAACGCGTTACCTGCTGAAATGCGGGAATCCTAACCAAAGAGAGTTCACAATGCGTTATGGACTACAAGTAAGTTGTAAAGCAATATGAAAGACAAAAGAACAATAGCAAAGAAATAGAAAGTTTTGTATTATAATCGTGATTTGCAAATGAATCTTCTGTTAACACGAGTGAGCACTTGAACGAAACGAAATGACTGGGTAAGAACAAATTGAGTATTTTGCAAGTGAGTTTTAGTAGCAGTGTTGATGATGCCCCATCTTGGCCTTGTCCTCGTCTTATATCCTTCTCCACAAATTATGCCGTGGAAGTAACGTCTCATGAATCCCGAAGATCTCGCTATTAGCATGAATGTGCTAGCCGTTGAGGTGGTTGATTGCCAATCCCTAAATTTTAGCCTTGCTTTGATTACTTCGTTGGCTTCCACTTCTAACAATCTACTCGGGCCGATCGCTTTGGGCTTGCAACGTCTCGTTGGGCTGGATTTTGGAGAGGCCCAACAGTATTTTTTAAATTAAAAAATTATTTTTTTTATAAATAAGAATACCCTAATTTAAAGTGAAATTTTAAATATTACTTCATACAAAAAATTGATTAAACATTACTAAATAATGTTTATATGTTTTTTTGAAACTCTAGCTTTTTTACAACTAATTTTTATAACTCTACCTAGTTTTTTTTTTATAAATTAATTATACACCAAAAATTCTTTTTAGCAATTATAATTGTCAACTCCAACTCCGTTTGCAATTATAATCTATATACTCTAACTAAACTCGAATCACTTTATCCTATTTGTCACTCATCTAACTATGCCACATAAGCATCTTAATTTTAAAATTTACTTCTTTACCCTTTCTTCTTTTTAGTATTTACAATCCTTAAAAATATATAATATAATAATATTACTATTGCTATTAATATACAATGATATACTACTTTCTGTTATGGACAATTTAAATATTATAAAGGCCAAATGGTGCCCAATAACACAAACTTTCATTCCGTAGCTCTAAATAACATGAACTTTGAAAAAAACAAAAATAATCACGAACTTTCTGTGTGGTGGCGTTTAATAGCAGCGTTTTATTTTGAAATGGTATAGCTCCAAAATAAAATAATGACATGTCACATATATGCTTAGTTGGCAAATTTAAATGACATGTCACATATATGACTAGATAATAAATCATGAAAAAAAAGTAATTTAGATAAAAACCCAAATTTCACCTCTTCTTAAAGTCTCATTCCAAAATAAAATAATGATTTGTCACATACATCATACATGCTTAGTTGGCAATAAATCATGAAAATAAAAAATAAAGTAATTTAAATGAAAAAAAGAAAGTAATTTATATAATATGCTATACAATTATACAAGACATTGAATCCATATAATTTATTAACATTAAAATAACTTGAACATTAATAGATGTCTTGAAAAGTGTCAACCCCTACATTTAACAAAAATAGGGCTCACACAAATATTTAACATATTTCCTGCATTTCTACACCAAAAAGAGCTAGTTTATGATCATAAAAGTTCTAGTTTTGATCATAAGAAGGCTATGACAATAATCTAAATAGACCCAAAAGAATAATTCAACAATGACAGTAAGCGCTCCTTGAGTTGTCAAGGTTGAGAAGATGCTTCAGGTGCTCCTTGAGTGGAGTTGATCGTAGTTGCTCCAACTAAACCAGGTTGTACAAAGCAGAAAAATTGCTTCAACTACAAGAAGGCAAATTTGTATTTTTTAATGATAAAATAACATTAACACTCACATTTATGTATATGGTGGAACTATTTTCAGCAAAGAAAACACCCATTCCTGAAGGAATTCTCTCTTTCATTGTAAGAATGGGGTCTTCCTAGGCCTTCCTCTAGCTCTAGATTATCTTAATTGAGAGTTTGATGGTGCATTAGTGACAGAGTTTGATGGTGCATTAGTGACCTCTTTCCTTGGCCTCCCTCGCCTTTTGACCTGGAAACAAAAAACATATTGTAATATGACATAAAAAATGCAAGTGACATTACAAAAAAGTTTAGAAACTTACAGATTGGTCCACTTCAATATGTATTGATATATTCTTTTGAGGGCAACTTCTTTTGTTATGATTTTTTTCATGACAGATTTTGCAAGTCATCTGAACTCCATGCTTACTCAGCTTGCCTGGTTGATCATTTCTTTCATGTGGATCTTTCCTCCTATTCTTCCTTGGCCTACCAGTAGGAACCCTCAAATCAGGGGGCAATTTGCGCGAGGCTGTAGAATCGCTGGAGTGAGACGCGCCAAAAGCGTTGGCTGAGAGAGGAGACTAGTGAATGGGTAAAGTTAAGGTTTTTATCTAAATTACCATTTTTTTCTTAATTTATTATCTAGTCATTAATTAAATTTGCCAACTAAGCATATATGTGACATGTCATTATTTTATTATGGTGTTATACCATTTAAAAATAAAACGGTGCTATTAAACGCCACCACACAGAAAGTTCTTGATTATTTTTGTTTTTTCCAAAGTTCGTGTTATTAAGAGCTACATAATGAAAGTTTGCGTTATTGGGCACCATTTGGCCTATTATATAATTGTATATCATCATCTTTAATATGTATCATTTTTTTTTCAATGGCAAGTATGAAACTATCCATACATAATATCTCTAATATATAATGGTCTACTACTTTTTTATGGATAAAATTTAAATATTATATAATTGTACATCATCATCTTTTCAATAATTAAATAATATTATATATAATATAATATTATTGCTAATGTTATTAGTATATAATTGTATCTTTAAATTATAGTATGATTTTTATCCTTTTCCAATATTATATGTACGTTCTTTTTGATAATGTCTTAATTTTTTCAATGATAAATAGTAAATTTAATATTATGCCACATAGATATATTTAAATGTTAATTTATCTCTTTTTCCTTAATATTTTTTAGAATTTACACTCCCTATATATTATAATAATATTATCTCATTTATCATTATTACTTACCATATTCAATTAAAAAAAATTCAATTAGCTATGTTATTAATAAGCATTCTTTACATATTGTAATAATATTACCTCATTCATTACTATTACTTACCATATTTGACAAATAAGTATGAAATACTTACCATATTCAATTAATGAGTACGGGAATATTATTCAGTTTTTAGTATTTATTTACCTATATATTATATAATATTATCTCATTCAAAAATTAAATCACATATCCTATTATAAATACATAAATATTTTTTTACATTCCCTACGTATTATAATAATTCTCGCTTGAAAGTTTTATTGAGGAAACCATTTTATTTTATCAAATAAGTTTATGTAAAATTCAATTGACAAGTATGGTTCCTACATTTTTTTTTTCAAATCATCGTCGTGCATGGCACGATCGAGTCTTGCTAGTATATTTAATGAACCACAAAAACGATTTACAAAGTTTAGCCAGTGTGTTTTTTTTGTGTTTTCATCTGTTTGTTTGGTGTGTATTTTTGGTAAGTTTCATGTATTTATTTTAATATATTCCCATGCTTTTAATTTTAAGTAAAATAAAGTATATTTTTATCGTTTATATTAATTTCAACCTTAATACTTCACCTAATTAATATAAATAATAGTCAATTTAATTTAATTAAGTATATGAATTGAATATTATACTGTATTAATAAATAATTCCCAATATCAATTTTCTATTATAAAAACCTTAAGATATCTATATTATTATTATAATATTTTAAATAGTGTAGCTAGTTAAATAAAGATAGAAAATTAAAAAAATAGTAAATTTGAAAAAATGAAGTGGGGATGTGGAAGGTGGGAAAAATGAGATGGAGGAGTGAGAAAGTTGATTTGAGGGTTAAAAATCCAAAAATAGGATGACCATTGGGAATGATCTTACAAGATAAAATATAGGAAAACTTATTTATATAGCAAAAATTAAAAAGCTAATTGGGTGATTATTAACAAGGGCGCGAAATTTAGGTAAATGGCAAGAACTCACAGAACACGTGCAACGCTCCTCGCTCTCCCTCGATTTCGCGAGTTGAACGCCCTCGATTTCGCGAGTTTCATTCCATCCTTATCCTCGATCTTGTCATCTACATTGAGTTGTTGTCTTTATCGAGCCTGTTCTCATCGAAGTAAGTTTACATCGAACTGTCATCATATTTTGGGAGATTCAATATAGATCTGCAACCATGTTTCAAATTTTATAGTACATATGTCATCAAAATATTTTCATCAATAAGTTTAGGTGATGACAATTAATTTTTTTTTTTAAATCACAGATGTGATGATAGGAGACAAATATTGATAAAGTGTACATTGATAATTTGATGACAGTTGATGTCTCTAATAGCATGTTTGATGTTAGATGATGATAATTGATGAATTTTATGGTATATTTAATGATAAATGGTGATAGTTGATGTTTGACAACAATTGATGATTGATGATGGGCTTAAAACATATACAACCCACTAAACTTGTGCAAATTAGTCATTTAGACACTCCACTTTTGTTTTGAACCTATTGAGTACTTAAACTTAACAATTATGTTCTATTAAACACCTGAGTGCTGATGTGGCTGTGCGCGTACATGTAACACCTGAAAGGGCGAGTGAAATATCATAAACCCATTGTAAAAGGCTAATTTGGAAATTAATATAAAAAAAAAATAAAAAATCCTCTTTTTTTCCTACTTCGTCTTCCACTCGCTGCACTTCCTCCATCGCCATTTTTTCTCTGCCTTCTTCATCCTCACCAGAACCAACAAGAACCCTAACTGCCCAAATTCATAGAAAGCCTATCACAAATTCGTAACAATTCTAGGGCACGACCCATCCTTTTATCATTCTTCTTCATTGGTATTTAATTCGGGGCTTTCAATCACATTAAGCTAATTTGGGGCTTTTAATCAAATCTCTTGAATGCAACAAATTAATCGTTGAGCTTGCCAAGCCAATGCTTCCCAGAACCAATTGCAAGTTCTTGGGGTGATGGCTCGACTTATGTGCCAGTTTTTCGATTCAGCTAGTGATGGTTTGAGTGCTCTGCCGCCTCAGATTTTGCAGAATTTGTAGCATCCAGGAGGGTTGGGCGACAATGGCAAGCCTGATTCAAACTCACCTTCTGATTCTTGTAAAGGGTAATCTAGACTTCCTTTTGGATTTCCTGTCTGTTGCAGTTGGATGGTTCTTAGATGAGATTTATTTCATATTTATTTTGTTGAAGATCCACTGATTGAAACTCACCTTCTGAATTCTTGTAAAGCCAGTTGCGGCTTTGTTTCTCCTCCCCAAATCCTCCATAACCCTATTTGTTGAAGATCCACGAGATCTTAATTGGGATTTCTCCTTTTTTGTTTTTTTAATAAAATAATTCAATTCTTTTTTAAAATTTAAGTGGGATGATGTGGCATGTTATCTAGAGCATATTCTTTACATGTCATGACGCGTGCACTACACCCAAACATGCCCTCCTTAAATAGGTGTTCAATAGGCTAGAATATGCAAGTTCAAGTATTCAATAGGTTCGGATCAAAGGTGGGGTGTTTAAATGAGCAATTTGCACAAGTTCAAGGGGCCGTATATGTTTTAAGCCATAGATGATGGAAGTCGATGTCTCTAATTGATGACAGTCGATGAACATGTTTAATGTTAGTTGATGACAATTGATGACCGTTATGATATGTTTAGTAATAAATGATGATAGTTGATGTGTGATGACAAGTAATGATAGATGATGACAATCAATGTCTCCAATTGATGATAGTTGGTGACTTAAATTGGTGACAATTGATGATCTCAATAGCATTTTTTATGTTAGTTGATGACAATTAATGACCGATATTTGTATGTTTAATGATAAATGATGATAGATGTTTGATGACAATTGATGATAGATGATGAAAGTCAATGTCTCCAATTGATGATAGTTGATGACTCCAATTGGTGACAATTGATGACCCTAATAGCATGTTTAATGATGATAGTCAATGACTCTTATACAATGTTTCATAAATGTTTTTTAGAGTGTGATGACAATGATGTCAAGTTTTTTTTATTTCCATTATGCTAAAATGTGATGACAACATATTAGAGATTGACATTTTTTTGTTATCAATGATATACAACAAATGGATATCAAACTTCTAACAGTCTGTTTTGGGGAAGAATGGAAGACAAACAATGATGAATGTCTTTATGTTGGTGATGTAAATTCAAAAGCATTTGTGTTGGAGAAGGATTTAACACTAGACAGTCTAAAGAAGAAGATTGTGGCAATGTTCAAAATGAACTCACAACCATGGAGAGTTCTCTTATGTGGTCAATCTAACTCAAAAGACGTGCACTTGTAGGATATTTGACTTGGAAAAAATGCCTTGTGTTCAAGCCATTGTTGCAATTCAGCAAATGAAATGCCCATTGAGAAGCTTCATTAGTGAATACTACCAATTTCAACCTTGGTACTTAGCATACGAAGAATCCATCTAGCCATATATATATTTCTAATAAAACTGTTTCTATTGTCATCGAATAGTAAACACTATTCATTTACCATCATCAAAATATTGTTATTAGGATGATAATACTGTCATTTACTTTTCTGATGACACTTTTTAATACAAAATCAATCAACAATGCACGAATTCAATTCTCTATTTTTGAATTCTTTTCAGATCCCATGCATTTATGACAGATCCATGCATGCATTGGTGACAAAACCTTTTTCCTTTTTTTCTAATGATGGTATCAACAACCCTATCATCAAAAATAACAATTTGGTATTTTCAAATCCTATCATCAAAAATAGTTTTACTAAGACCAATGAATTGATACAAACCATAAATACATTATCAAAAATTTCTTGCATGCACATATTTGACTTTTATTTGCTATTTTAGAATTCTAGCATAAACAATATCCATCATCATAAATGCTATCCAATTCCAAGCATAAAAGGAGAATTCTCCAATTCCAATCCAAAACATAAAACACAAAAACAGAAAAGACATTTCAATTCAACCATAGCACAAAGGAATGATATAACCACACGAACTTATAGCAATCCATACATTCAACTTCACCATAGTGAATGATGTAACAATCAATACATATAATTCTTATTGTATATATTTGAATTCATGAAAACTCACGAATTGTTTCTTTCATGCATATGATAATTATAGAACGTCAATAAGAGTAAGACCAAGCGTCCAATTGAATAGATTAGTGGAAGCCTACCACGAAAGGCACAATAAACCACCAGGATATGTAAATTTTTCTTAAAGGATGAGGATATCACATCACACATTAATAGAGAGACAATTTTATCCGTAAGTTTTCATTGATAACTATCATCCTAATGTCATCACTTAGTCATGAATAGCTTGTCTATCATGGAGTAATTATATCTTGAAGCAAAAACAAGTGAAAAAAATTATTTTTAACTTTTTTTAAGTGTTTTAACATTTGTAAAATGATATAATCGAACATGAACATACAACCATAAAACAGGAACACACAATACTAATATGTGAACACACTTATAATATATGTGAACGTATGATAAAATCTCTAAACTTTTAAAATGATAATATGTGAATGTGCCTTATAATAGTGTGAACATGTGTACATAATGTAAATTGCCAAACGTCATGATTTTGCAAAACAATTAGAAAAAATAAAAATAAAAATAAAATAAATAAATAATAAATACTTTTTAAAAAAAGTCAAAATTCCTATTTTGCCTCTATTTCTTTTAATCTTAGTCATTTATTACTCAAATCTAAGGATCCTCATTTGTTGGTGGCCATTACTGGTCTGAAAAACTAAGTTTGGATGTGTGAGGGCTTGAGGAAGATAGGCAAAAGTTTTTACTTGTTCTAGCATTAACTTACTAGAAGTGTGAGGGTCACCTAGTGCTTTGATCTTGCTTGTCTTTCTCTTTCTTGTGCAGCCGATTTCATGAGTATTGTATGACCATAATTTCATCCCTTGATCAATCATATAACCAAACTTCATAACCTTGCACCAACATTTGATTATATACATGAGAATGCATGATTTTATGCTTGTCTATGCTTGCGTCCTAGGTTAAGGAAGAGTACCATATTTGCTTCAAATTTTTTATCATCCTTGCTTGCTTTGTATAAGTTTTAAAAAAAATCCAGAACTTAACCTTAACGAAAAGAAAGATTTGGACTTGGTAAGAAAAAGAGGAGGGGCATAGAAAAACTCGAATCCAATGAGTAAAAGAAGTTGGACTTAGAAAAACTCGAACCCCTTAAGGAAAAGAATCCAAGCTAAGGCTTTTGTTCTCTTTGTTGTATCATCTACTTTCTTTTATTAAAAAAAAAATCAGATTGTAAGCTCTTGTGGTACCTAGTAGCTTCCTAGACGTGAGTCTGAAGCAAGCTTGCGTGCGTTGTGTGTTTCTTGATCCTTCGCGCCATACCTTTTGCTTGATAGAGACCAAGTCACTTTCACCTTATTTGCTTTCCTTTCTAGGTCATATTTGGTGATGAAGTCGTGTGGTTTGACATCTTTTGTATAAGATTAATCTTGCTTTTTAAAAGTTGTGTTGTGTTGGATTGTCTAACTTGTGTAGGAAATGGAAGAATGAAACTACTCCGTGAGGGACCCTAATACACCCTTGGAAGTCACTTCACCTCTTTCCGTGGATGCCATGTTAAAATCTGTGGTGCAATCCATGCAAGCTTCCATGCATACCCGATTCGATTCCATGGAGGGACGAGTTCAAGGCATAGACGAGAGAAGTTAACGCAATAGTGAAAACCGACTTCCAAGTATTAACCAAGTGGAGCATTCAACTCCAAGAGACTTGCATGCTTCTAATCATGAAGGCTACTTGCACCACCATGAAGAGGCGTCCACATATTATGCTCCACGAGTACCTCGTGAGTCCCATGGGCGGCCTTTGGACCATGATGCCTATCAACCTTATGTAGCCACAACAGAGGTAAGCTTTGGTAATGAATTTTCTACTTTTCCAAATAATATTCCCATGTCTTCTACTAACCTTGCAGAACATGGAGTTTCCATTACAAAGCCTTATGCACGCCGCCAAGCCACGATAGATCTTTTTCCATATCATATGCGCGTGCCCACACAACCCCGAGAACCCTTATGTGCGCCCTATTGTGCTCCCATGCAGCTCCATGCTTACCAAGAGCGAGATCAACGTCTAGGCATTAAGCTCCAAGTCCAGCCCTTTGTTGGGACATTGGATGTTGATGCTTGCATTGATTGGATATCTAAGACTGAATCCATATTCGATTACTATGGCTATGGTGATGCTAGGAGAGTTGCCATCACAACTATCCACTTCACCGAGTTTGCTTACCATTGGTGCCAAGAGTACAAAGAGGAAAAGTGGCGTGATGGATACCCTAACATTGGTACTTGGCAAGAGTTTAAGAGAGCTCTCGAGGATTGGTTTGTTCCACAACGCTATGTGGAGCGAGTTCAAGCCAATTTGGAGCAAGTGTGCCAAGGAAATCGCACCCCCAATGAGTACTACAAGGAGCTTAGGACACTCATCTTTAGATCTAGTCCACTTTTTCTTGACGGGTATGTAATTTCTAAATTTGTGAAGAGATTAAATGTAGAACTAAAATATATTGTGAGTATGTAAGATTTTGTAAGGGGGACATGTGTTGAGGAGGTGTTGCACTGCACCGGTCATGTCTACAAAAATCTTCCTCAAAGACGCCAATCTAGCTCCAACCCGAAGCCATGGCAAACTACCCCTTCTAGTGCCACTCCAAGCCAACCTAAGAGGCCTGATTTTAGGCGGAAGTCACCTAGCTCGCATCCTAAGAGAGATGTTCCACCTCGGCCTAGGCAAGAAGGTGAAGGTCGAGCGGGAGATTTCAAGTGTCTTGGGCGAGGTCATTACGCCTGGGATTACCCTAACCAACGATAGGCTCTCCTCAACTCTCAAGGAGATTAAGAGTTTAATTAGGAGGTGATTGAGCAAGAGGAGGAATTCCCCAAGGAGCAAGAGGAAGATGAGCTTCATATGACAGCAACAGAAGGAGAGTGCTTTATAGTCCACCACACTCTATTCACGATTGAGAGCTCTATTGCACCTAGCCAAAGAGAGGTAATCTTTCACACCTGTTGTAAGAATAATGATAAGGTATGTCATGTGATCATTGATGTTGGCTCATGTTGTAACATCATCAATGAAGAGGTAGTAACTCGATTCTCTATTCCTACTACTCCACATCCCATGCCTTATCCTTTGTGTTGGTTGAATTCTAACTCCCTTATCCAAGTGAACGAAAGAGCCTTGATTTCTTTTGCCATAGGTTCATATTTTGATGTGATGGAGTGTGACGTGGTGCTCATGTCCGTGTGTCACCTCCTACTTGGTTGACCTTGTAATTTGATAGAGGCGTGACACATGGAAAGAAGGTGACTTTGCATCCTATGACTCCTCATGAGATTATGCTTGATTACGTGGGTAAGGAGAAAAGAAGGAAACATATGAGGAGAAGAAGGGGAAGAAAATGGCTATTGGAGGTAACGTGGGCACTTGCAAACATATGCTCTTAGCCGAGGCCAAGGAAGTTGTGCACGCCATCAAGGGAAACAATGTTTTCTTTTAACATCTTTTTTGTGATTCATTGATTTCTTCCCAAGAATTAGATGATCTTTTTCAAGGTGACTAGATGAGGTGCCTAGAGGGTTGCCACCAATCTAAGGGATAAAGCGTCAAATTGATTTCATACTAGGGGCATCACTACCAAACCGGCCAGCCTATAGGGCCAATTCCAAGGAGACCAAGGAGCTTCAATGCCAAGTGCAAGAGCTTCTAGACACATGCCAAGTGCAAGAGTTTCTAGACAAGGGCTATGTGCATGAGAGCCTTAGTCCATGCGCCGTTCTGGTAATTCTTGTTCTTAAAAAGGACGGTACTTGGAGGATGTTTGTTGATTGTCGAACGATCAACAACATTGCCATCAAGCATCGTCACCCTATTCTGCGGCTTAATGATATGCTTGATGAGCTTCATGGAGCGAGTATTTTCTCCAAGATTGACTTGAAAAATGGTTATCATCAAATCTTTATGAAAGAGGGTGACGAGTGGAGAAAGACTTTCAAAACCAAATACGGGCTCTAAGAGTGTTTGGTTATGTCTTTCGGCTTCACAAATGCTCCTAGTACCTTTATGAGGCTGATGAACCATTTCTTATGCTTATTCCTTGGTAAGTTTGTAGTTTTATACTTTGATGATATCCTAGAGTGTAGCCACAACTTACATGAGCATGTTGAGCACCTTAGGCATATTCTAGATGTCCTTAGGCATGAGCACCTTTATGCCAACTTTAAGAAATGCCATTTTTGTTTGGATCATGTGGTTTTTCTTGGTTTTATTGTTTATAGGGATGGACTAAAGGTGGATGAAGAAAAGGTGAAGGCAATCTGAGAGTGACCTACTCCTAGCACTATGACCCAAGTCCGGAGCTTCCTTGGGTTAGTTGGATTTTACGGTTGGTTCGTGAGGGTTTTTATCACCTTGGCTGCACCCTTTATCGAGCTCACTAAGAAAAGCATTCCATTTAGGTGGGAGGAATCACAGGAAGAGGCCTTTTCAACTCTTATGACCAATCTCACTCAAGCACCCTTATTAGTCCTTCCCGATTTCGACAAGATGTTTGAGATTGAATGTAATGCATCGGGAATAGGCCTTGGAGGTGTGCTTATGCAAGAAGGGAAGTCAATTGCTTACTTTAGTGAGAAGTTTGGAAGAACTGAGTTAACTACCTAACTAATGACAAAGAGTTACTTGCTGTAGTTCGAGTCCTCAAAGTATGGGAGCATTACCTTTTGCCTTGGGAATCTGTGATTCACTCCGATCATGAAGTTTTTGAAGGGGAAAAACAAGTTGATTAATCGCCATGCTAAGTGGGTGGAATTCATAGAAACCTTTCCTTATGTCCTCAAACATAAGAAAGGTAAGGACAATGTTGTGGTCGACGCCTTGTCTAGAAGGTATGCACTTCTTTCTCTACTTGATGCTCGATTGTTAGGCTTTTGTTTCATGAAGGAATTGTATGCTAAAGATGTTGATTTTCATGAGATATTTCGTTCTTGTGTGAGTGGGGAAAGTAGGGACCAATTCTATTTGCATGATGGTTTCTTTTTAAGGGTCCTAAATTATGTGTGCATAAGGGGTCGGTTAGGAAATTGTTGGTTCAAGAGGCCCATAGTGGGGGACCCATGGGACATTTTGGAGTCATGAAAACCTTGCATGTACTTAGGGAACATTTTTATTGGCCACAAATGCTTAAGTCTGTTGAGAAATTTTATGCTTCTTGTATGACTTGTTTGCATGCTAAGTCTAGAGTGCACCCACATGGTTTATACACACCCCTACATATTACTCAAGTTTCTTAGGATGACATTTCCATGGATTTCAATCCAAGAGAGGGACGGATTCTATTTTTGTTGTTGTTGATAGATTCTCTAAGATGGCACATTTCATTGCATGCCTTAAGATTGATGATGCATCTCATGTCACTAGCTTATTCTTTTACCATATTGTGAGATTGCATGGAGTTCCTAGGTCTATTGTCATGTCAAGTTTCTTAGCTAATTTTGGAAAACCTTTTGGGGTAAGCAGTGGCGGATCCAACATCACAAAAATGGGGGGCTAACGTTCAACAACCATAATAGTAAAAAAAATTTGGACAAATCAAATTATTTTAAACATTAAATAGCATACAATAAATTAGCTTCCAATTCAACAATTTCAACTTCATTCAAATTAGCTTCCAATTCAACATTTGTAACTAAAATATTCGCATTAGAAGCTTACGGTGGTTGCTCAATACTTTATGAATCAATTGAAACTCTTGACCTTTTTGAAAAATATCTATTCATTTAATATCTAAATAGTCCACATCAAACAAGAACAAATCAACGTATTAACCTATCAATTTCAAATTTTTAACAAGAATAAAACAAATAACAAACCGACAACAAAGATTTCAACAAGATTAGAACTTCTAAATTTTAATTAATCCACATCAGAAAACAACAAATCAACAATTAAGTTCAATAACCTATTAATATCAAATTTTTAACAATTAATAAAATATGAGATTTTTCCCAAATCTCTAATTGGCATCAAATTTTTAACTAATTTACTAAATAGTTAAGTAATTAATAAAATCTAACCTTCAAAGTCCAAATCTCTAATTGGCAATTGCTCAATGTCGAGATTTTGCGCCAAATCTGAGAAACTAGGGTTTCGTCAACGGTCAGCCAGTCGGTCCACTTGGGCTCCAATTGGCGTGCCGACGTGGTGCGGTGGTGTCCAGCTGAACCACTCAAGGGCGCCACCGCGCGAGCCGTTGCTCAGCTGCTGGGTTTCTTTCGTGAGGAGTCGAAGACAGTCCGACTGTCGACAGAAGGTTCAATTTTTTTTTGTACTTTCAGAATTCAGTTGGACTTTTTTTACCTCAGTTTTTTTTATTTATTTTTCAAATTCCTAGGATTGCATATTTAATTAAAACTCGTCATTTCACACTTTCACATTTAAAGAAGAAATTATTTTGGGTTGATCCATTTAATTAAAACGACGACGTTTTAATTAGGTCATCTTCCTCAAGAGACGAGGCCCGATATTTCAAGTCTCCAGATCTGTGTTGAAGGCTTGAAGCTTTCAAGTTTCATCAATGGCAGCCAACAATGGCAGTCCGCGCCTGGCTCCCCTCGCAGGCCTCTCCGCCCCTCAAGCAACCTGCCCCGGCATGCCCCTCAACCTCTCCGCATCTCAGGGATATATCCCCTACTACTAAATTTTTTTTCGGAGAACGGGGGGAAGCTGCCCACCCATGCCCCCCCCAAATCCGCCGTTGGGGGCAAGATGGGCACAAAGTTACTTTTCTTCATCACTTATTATCCTCAAACGGATGGACAAACCGAGATAGTTAATTGTACTTTTGGTTCTCTTTTATGCTCTCTTTTAAAAACTAACTTGCGCATGTGTGAAGTGTGTTTGCCTCTCAATGAGTTTGCCTATAACTGATCGGTGGACTCGATAATGAAGCGGAACCCGTTTGAGGTAGTTTATGAGTGCAATCCCATTACCCCTCTTGATTTGATGTCGTATTCTACCGAGGATTGGGAGAGTTGAAAAGGGCTTGATCAAGCTGCCAATATCATGCAATTACATGAAGATACTCGGCTCCAGCTAGAAAGGCGCACCATGCAATACACGCGCCAATCAAACAAGGGGCGCAAAGAGGTCATTTTTGAGCTCAAAGACCTCGTATGGTTCATTTGAGGAAGGAGCAGTTTCCGTCACTCCGAAACTCCAAAATCTAGCCACGAGGTGATGGCCCCATCTAAGTGTTGGAGCGTATCAATGACAACGCTTATTGGATTGAGTTGCCTCCTAGTTATGGTGTACATGAGGTATTTAATGTCTCTGATCTAGCTCCTTTCTTTCTTGACCATGATGATGAGTTTAAGGATCAAGGTTCGTGGAGAAACCTTTTTCAAGAGAGGGAGGATAATGTGACTACGTTGCATCATGAGCTTGGAGACCTCGACCACGCCAGCATCAAGCAAGGATAACATGACTACATTTTCTCTGATCTACATTTATTTTAATGTACATCCCTCATCTAGCTTTTCTAAATTGTCCACATTTTTTATCCTAAAAAGATATTTGCAATATCATCATGTTCTATTGAATACTTGAGCTTTTATGTTGTAGCCTATTGAACACCTGATCGATTATATTATTAAAGTATTTTACATGCGTGCTAACTTGTCAAAATAGTATGCCACATAACACTCCACATAGATGCTACATACACTAATTAATTTTTACACATGAAAATTATATAACACTTAGATATACAATTAGTTTTTGTTTTTATTTTATTTAAAAAAAGGAAAAACAAAAAGAAAAACAAAAAATTGAACAAATTTGAATCTAAAAACCACTCTTCTTGGGAGCGATAGATCTGAACAGATCTAGGGGAAATAGTTGGGGGCGACAGATCGATTTCGAAAGATACTTTTGGTGGTGGCCATGACACTCTTAGTTGCGATAGATCGGAAGTCAATCTCGTTGTCGGAGTCCCACCATGTACATCACGACGACCGAGCAACTAAAACTCTAGCAACCAAAACTCGAGCGATCCGAAACTTGTCGTCCCATAGAAACCCTAGCAACCAATACTCGAGCGATTCCCACCATGTACATCACGACGGCCGAGAAGCGGCGCTGGCTGGCCGAAGCAACTTCTTCCTCTTCATTTGCAAAGGGATTTTGCTCATCGAATTGATATTTAGCGTCGGGGAGTGGCTCTTGGGAGGTCTCGTCAACATCCAACAAATCCAATTGTGAGCCGTCTCTCTTGTGAAAGAAGAGTTTGTTTCCAACTCTCTAAACCGCAATATCCCAACCATAGACAGATCGAAGAGGCACATCAGATTAATCTTCCCAAACAACCACTAAAAAATTCCCAAATTTTTCTATACTTTAATGTGAACTCCAAATCCTTCTCAACCTTTATTTGTTTTTTATTTTTCTAGAAGAAGATTTTATTTATTTTATTTTGTCACTTAATTACTACATTAATATTATTTGTGATGATATAAGTATCTCACTTTCATAAGGAAGCGTGAAATACACATATATTGCCACATGAGTATAAGGTGGTCAATAGTTTACAATATAAAAATTCAAATATTTAATAAGTTCAAAACAAAAATAAGGTGTCTAAATGATAAATTTAGACAAGTTTAGTAGGCTACATATGTTTTAAGCCGTTAACAAATACGGAGTACTCCATATCAAAGCACTCTTAATTTTAAGAGAGACTTGACTGTGAAAGAGTATCACTCTCTGCTGTCGGCCTGTCGCCAAAACCCTCACTCGGGTTTTTCTTCGCTTCTCATCTTCTTACTCTCCCGAGACCGCCATCAAAGCAAGCTTCCACAGAGAAACAATGGAAGGCGCCTCCTACCAGAGATTCCCCCGTGTCAAGATCAGGGAGATGAGAGACGACTACATGAAGTTCGAGCTCCGCGACACCGACGCCAGCGTGGCCAACGCTCTCCGCCGCGTCATGATCTCCGAAGTTCCCACCATCGCCATCGACCTTGTCGAGATCGAGGTCAATTCCTCAGTCCTCATCGACGAGTTTATCGCCCACCGTCTGGGCCTCATCCCCCTCACCAGCGACCGCGCCATGGCCATGCGCTTCTCCCGCGACTGCGACAGCTGCGACGGAGATGGCCAGTGCGAGTACTGCTCCGTTGAGTTCCATCTCAGGGCCAAGTGTATCAGCGATCAGACTTTGGACGTTACTAGCAAGGATTTGTATAGTTCTGATCATTCTGTTGTGCCCGTGGATTTCTCTGACTCCCCTGGCGAGGATTCTTCTGATAATAGGTCTTTCCCTTTTTCTCCTTGCTCTTTCTCTCTGCTCAAAATTGAGCATTTATTTGGTTTTCTTGGGCATGAATTGGTTCATTCCTTTCCCATTTAGCTTAATTGCTCAACAATTCCTGTCTAGGGTTTGTGTTCCTTTCATGTTTTCTGAACAGCTCTTGAGCGATAGATGCTTAAGGGCTCTGCTTTAGAGTGATTGCGGTTGCTCTGATTTAATTACGTTTTGATTTTGGTGAAGCCCGTGGAAAGCCACCGCCTTGAAATAACTGAGCCTGTTATTAGACTATCTATCATCAATGCTGCTGTGCCCGAGCTTATCAAAAAAAGAAACCCTAGAAGGGAGCACATTGATTAAAAAAAATAGAGCATGAAGTGGGAGTGTGTGTCTCTCTGTTGTCATTATGCTTTGGTATGAGATGAACTTGGGAATTGAT
Source organism: Fallopia convolvulus (assembly GCA_964016875.1). Taxonomy (NCBI): domain Eukaryota; kingdom Viridiplantae; phylum Streptophyta; class Magnoliopsida; order Caryophyllales; family Polygonaceae; genus Fallopia; species Fallopia convolvulus. The sequence goes on from OZ024729.1 coordinate 28,243,308, forward strand.
ATCAGTACTTGAAACCAGTTTCAAAGTGAAGCAGTGTTGCATGAATGAAAAATCTTCACTCAACTACTATATAGCTTTTTGTGAAGCGTTTTACATTGTGTTTATGTGGCTGAGTATGCCACCTCGATGGTTCATTATTAGTTTTCAAGTGTCCACTGACAAATTCTTGAGTTTGTGTAACCTCACTAGGATGATTCTGTTTATACTATGGCATCTTTTCTAACTGTACCTAAAACGTATCTTTCATTTATTTTTACTACCTTTTTTCAAATCCCCACACCCTCCCGTTTTTATGTCGGGGCAAGGGTGTGTATATCTTGGCTCCCTAGACCCCACCTGAGGCGGGTAAACACAGGTTTTGTTGTTGTTTTTTTGCCTTTTTTTCAAATCCCTTCCTGTTGTGAGTATGAGTTGGCAGCACTGGCCTAGATTTGCTGTTAAAAGCACTTACTCATTTTTGAATAGCAATATGTACAGCCAAGGTTGAGATGTACGTCTAGTAAAGAGAGATTTCGCCGGTCTAGCTGCCTAACTAAAATTTACATGGATAGTGGACACTAGTGCACCACATAGAACTCTTATTCATATTATGGATTATGATGCAATACAGGATAACAAGTTTTGATCATGCTTCTGATGGCTTATATAGCCTCCACCATATACTATTATTTTTGACTTGCCAAATGTATAGCAGCAGAGAATCAGCATTCATTATATCTTCTTTCTCTCGTTCCCTGTTTCTTTAGTTATTAAAATTGTAGGTATCCTGGCCTTCCCTGCAGCTGAACCATGAAAGGCCTCTGATCTGTAATATTCTTCACTTGAGACCATTTTAGGGTAGTATAAAGAGTTTAAACATGTAGTTTCCAAGAAAAAACTGACAGTTGATGGTTGAAATAACTTAATTGGTGATTATTATGCCTTTTCTGTCTATGGAGAACTTACTTGGATTTCAGTGTTGTCTTGAACATCCTTTCAGGCAAATTTGTGGTTTGTAATTGGTGAAGATAGAAATTTAGAAAAAGGGGATGCAAGTTTCACCAGGCAAACCTGGTTGCACTTTCTTTAAATCTATTTCATATACGATCATGTTGCAAGTTATCATTTGACCATAAGGCAATGACTAAAATCAATTTGTTGAATATGGTTGCATGTCATCAGAAAAGTTTGTTTGGTGTGGTTGATCTCTTGGATCTTTAATTGCAGGGGAATTATAATTGTGAAGTTGCGCCGTGGTCAAGAACTGAGTCTTAGGGCTATAGCAAGAAAGGGTATTGGGAAAGACCATGCCAAATGGTCTCCTGCAGCCACTGTAACCTTCATGTATGAGCCAGAGATTCATATTAATGAAGATTTGATGGAGACCTTGACACTAGAGGAGAAAAAAAGCTGGGTTGAAAGCAGTCCTACCAAAGTGTTTGACATTGACCCTGTCACTCAACAGGTTTCTTCTCTCTTTCTGGTTTCATTTTAAATATTAAAAATCTTTAACATTCCCTGCAACAAAAGGATGTTTGATCTTATACTTAATTTGAACTTGCTTTCCTCAATTTCTGTTGAGTGTTGAGTAGATACTGCTTCCCTATCACCCTAGACATTGATAGAAACTGCTTGTATTACACTACTTGTGAATAGTATTTAGATTATTTGTGTGGTGTTTGGTAAAATATAAGTTATGAGTTAACCAAGAACGAGGTTATTAGGTATGAGTTTGAAATTTGTTTATTTGATTCCAAATGGGTGGGAATTGTCAAACCCCACTTCCACAAAATTGATTCAATTAATAATGGAAAAACAAAATACCAAATGCATCTTTAAGTAGTCCAGTATGCTCAGCATTGTCTTAATGAAACAGAATTGTAAACAAAGGAAATTTATTGCAGAAGGATCTAACTCTTCACCAGTCTTTCGTAATATGGCATGTAAGTTGGAATTTTGGCAGCTTGACCAATACTGAAACGTCAATATGTCAAATACAATCTACCTTCCCTATTGTCCATTTTTTCATGATATATGTAAGGCTGGTTTTTCAAGGATAATAAGCTGGTTATTTAAGATTCATAACATAGAATGAATGAAATAGTCTTGATTTTCTGAATTCATTGGATATCATGAAGGCTTGACAGAGTGTTGCGCTTGAGCTTAGAACTAGTGATACTATTGATGGCATAAATGTATATGATGTATTTGCACTTTGTATTTCATCAATTCAGGTGATGGTAGTTGATCCCGAAGCTTATACATATGATGATGAGGTAATCAAGAAGGCTGAAGCCATGGGGAAACCAGGACTTGTTGAGATATATCAGAAAGAAGACAGTTTTATTTTCACTGTCGAGTCAACTGGTGCTGTTAAAACCTCTCAATTGCTTTTGAATGCCATTGAAATTCTCAAGCAAAAACTGGACGCAGTTCGTTTGACTGAAGATACTGTTGAAGCAGACGATTTTGGTGAATTGGGTGCACACATGCGTGGTGGTTGATCATCTTTTTATTTCAGGACTACTCATTTTAATCCATAGATCTGTAACGTTGCAGTTGTCTTCTATTTTGCTCTGGGATATGCTTCCTTCTGCCTCTAGGTACAATTAATTGCATGCGAACTTGTTAAAAGAAAAACTGGCCTTGCACTGCCATTGCAAGCATAAACCCAATCCAGTGTATTAATCTTTATTTGCAAACTTTCTTGTTTCTGTTGGTTCCTTTTTCAATTTGTGTATGCGTCATTTGATCCTTGGTTTTTGGCATATCTTATTAAATATTGATCACTTGGAATTGAATTTAATCTCCATGTAGTGTTAAGGGCTTCTCTGCATGCACTCATGAAACTTTTGGTCGATTCGCCTTCTGGCTAGATGCCCTTTTATATCATAGAAAAGACATGGTTGATGGATAGTTGGACACTAAACTTAATTGCCCCTTCAGAGTGACTGGTTGATGCACACATTCACAGCCATACTGATGATCAAAATATTCTCACAAATTCTCACAAATCAACTGGCAATAATATCTGAAATAAGTAGCAAAGTTGCTAATACTTGGTAAACAAGGGAGGAGGGTGAAATCAAGCTCAATAATGTCTAGTTGTACAGGCACAGCCATATGTACAGCCATGCATTAGTCCTATCCAAACTCTCTTCCAGTATAATATATTCCTCGTGAGTTGGTTCCCCAATCCAATAGGGCCTCGCCATTCTTCTTGACGTACAAGAATACAGGCTCTTGATATCAAAAGGCAGTTACATGCTCACTGTATAAGCAAGAGGTGTTATTTTTGGATGGGTTCCTCATTCCCATCCACTTCACGAAGAGAGTAAGAAGTTAGTGCCTCATGGTAAAATAATGGCTGATCGGATACACACGAAAAAAGACTTGTCATTTTCTTCAAGTGCTGTTGTAGCCATCTTATCCATTCATTCTCTCAAAATGGCGAACCAATGAGCTTGATGATGGCCCGGATGAGGAGCTTGACTACAGAAAATGATCATGAAAATGATTAGAAGGAGCTGGATCACAGTAGCTGATGTGATTCCATCGATGTCCGAGCCAACTATGGAGCACACTTCGGAACACTTGGAGGAGCAACACTTGGAGGAGCACACGTCGGAACACTTGGAGGAGCCTCGGCATACCCTAGACGCGCCAACAAGCTTGGATGGTGGCGCGCCCTTGCCTTCCGGTTTTGATGGTGCCAAAGCTCAAGGAACTACACCACCTTATCTAGGTCGTATTACGCGATCCCGAGCTAAGGCCATTCTATGTCAAGTGCAAGATGAGCTCATGGGGTGTAGCTTTCCGAAAGAGTGCAATGAAGATGGTTGGAGTTTTATTCTACTTCATGGTTCTAAGTGACAATTCGACGGAAAGGACAATTATTAAGTTTTCGGGTTTTTGGGTTAATTTTTGTAATTTCCTTAAGTGAAGGGGCTAACTTTGTGAGTTTGCTTTCTAGGTTATATGGTCGTCCCCCTCACCCTTTGTTGCTAGATTGGACGAAAAACCTTGTTGCTTACTTTCCTTGCATCTTTCAATTGAAGTACTTGTTCTTTTTTTTCGTTCGTTCAATTCTCGTTGTTCAAGTTGTTGGTGAGTAATATCCGACAATCTCGGGCATCCTAGTTTGTTTGAGAGCTTGGTGAGTCATATCCAAGTTGTCAAGCATCCATATCCCCTTGTTCTTCCCATTTCGATCCATCATCCATCTCGGTGGTTTCTGCACCCCCTCAGTAAAATAGACATATCTTTCAATCCACTCATCATCTAGGTCTGAAATTTTGAGGGATTAAACTAGACTCAGAGATCTAACTTCTCGAATTAGAATCACTCAATTCCGAGTTCGGACGAGGAAGATCCATCTAGTTGAAGACGGGTCAGTTGCGTGGTGTTTGTTGTCGGAATTCCTTGGATTCTCGTGGCGATCTCTTTGCACCATCATCCCTTCCATCGATCCGGCCATCAAGTGGTATCAGAGCCACGCGAAGGTATCGCCATCTAAACCTTGTTCCGACCTTGAATTTCCACTTGTTGCAAGGTTTTAGGTTCGAACTCTTTATTGGCTGCGTTGTGTTGTTGTGTGCGACCATAGTGTCCTTGTTGTGTGTTGTTGTGGTCGTTGCTTTGTCTTGATCTTGTGGTTGTCTTGGCCGAGTGTGTGTTCAGCCATGGCTGCAAACCATGCTCAAAAAACGTTCCAATAGAACACCCAAAAGAGTTATCAAAAGTTGGTAGTTGAAAGGGTGCATTTGTTGCTTGAATTTAAGCCTTTCTTTAGTGTTGGTTTTAAGTGTGTCTTGCTGAGTTAAAAAACGTGGGATTGAGGTCCAAACCAGCCTTGTTTGTTGTCATTACATGCTTGTTGTTGGCTACGGTGCTAGGATACGGGAACGACACCAAGACGAGACATCTTGTGTTGTTGTTTAAGTGTCTTGAAATTTTTTGTTGAATAATTAGAAAAACCTTGCCGGCGGCGAAAGCTAATAAGGGGCCAGGCATAGAAAGAAAGATTAAAGACTAGAAAAACCTTGCCCGACGGCGTAAAGCTAATAAGGGGCCGGGCACGAAAAGAGTAGTCATCTTGTAGTGCCTAGCAAAGGCCTACAAAGAGTAGTCGTCTAGTAGTGCCTAGCAAAGGCCTGCTCGAAACAAAAAAAAAAATTAATTAATTTGTAATACTTGGTGTTGAGTCTTGGTGGTTTAGTAGCTTCCTAGCATTGTTTTCCTAAGCAAGTGTGTGGTGAATTCTCTCTTTGTTGCCTTTGTTGTTTTTGCCTACTTGCAACTTGTCGGATTTTCATCTCGGGCAAGTCTTGGTGATTAATTCGTGTGACCTGTATACCTTGATCTTTGCCTTGTTTTTACGATGACAAGTGTAGGTGATGACAAGAATAAGGAACAAGTTGAGGAGACGTCCACTAGTTCGGTGGCTGCCATGTTGCAAAACATGCAACAATCCTTGCAACAATCCATTGAGGCTTTGGGAACTAGGTTGACTGATTTGGAGAGCCAAGTGCGAGGCCAAGATGATAGAGCACGGGTGTCTCAAACGGGGGCTCTACCAAGTGTGCTACAAAGCGCTAACCAAGTGGAGTCGTTACAAGAGGAGGCCTCTACTTCTTACTTGCCAAACTCGGAGGCGCAAGCATCCATCGGTGTGAGCACCTCCATGGGGATTATGCCTCCTTACATTCCTCCGACGAGCTTCAACAATCCACACTTTGTGGCCAATTCCGGGGTAAGGCCTTCATTTGCTACATTTCCTAATAATATTCCTATTAGTGCTACTAACTTGTCAGGTTATGGAGCGCCGAGCTATCAAGAGGTCAATCCTGCAACGGCTACTCAATCCCCACCTCTCTTGCATCTCCCAAGGCGCGGCCAACCTCCTAGAGGGCCGGCCAATGGTGGTGCCGGGCAGCCTTGGCATGGCGCGCCGGTGCAACAAGAAGAGCGGCCCCGGGATCCCCATTACGGCATCAAGCTGAACGTGCCGACGTTTTCGGGAACTTCCGACGCCGATGCCTGTCTTGATTGGCTTGCCAAGGTGGAGTCAATCTTTGACTTCTATGGCTATGATGATGCGAGGCGGGTGGCCATGGCGGCCATACACTTCACCGACTTTGCTTACCAATGGTGGCTCGAGGACAAGGCTTTGAGGAGAGCACGTCGGATGCCTCAACTTAACACATGGCAAGATCTAAGAGAGGCCTTAGAAGAGAGGTTCGTGCCTCAAGATTACACGGAGTGCATCCATGCCAAGTTGGAGCAAGTGCGTCAAGGAAACCGGACTCCCGATGAGTTCTACAACGAGCTGCGTATGCTCATCTTCCGTTCCCGAGTACAATTTCCCGACGGGTATGTCATCTCTAAATTTGTCAATGGGTTAAATTTGGAACTAAAAAATGTGGTGAGTATGCATCATTTTAGTAGGGGTACCGATATTGAGCAAGTGCTTCATTATACCAACCATATCTACAAGCAACTTGCTCAACGGCGTTCGAGTTCAACCACTTCTCGAACGTGGCAGCCTTCATCCACGGCTCCTAAGGCACCACCAACTCAGTTTAGGAAGCCGGAAATAAGGAAGGACTCGACTCCTCAACCGAGGAAAGAGTTTCCCCCATGTCCTCGGCAAGAAGGCGGTGTGAAGGCGAGCGACGTGAAGTGTTTCAAGTGCCTTGGACATGGGCATTATGCTCGGGATTGTCCCAACGAACGAAAGGTTCTTCTTAACTCCCAAGGGGAGTACGAGTATGAGGAAGAAGGGGCTGCGGAAGAGGAAGAAGAGAGCCCCGAGGTTGAGGAAGACGGCCTCCATGTCACCGCCGAGGAGGGTGAGTGCTTCGTGGTACAACGGATGCTTTTCATGACGGAGAACACCACCACACCTAGCCAACGAGAGGTTATCTTTCACACTCGATGCAAAATTATGGATAAGGTATGTAGTGTGATTATCGATAGCGGGTCTTGTTGTAATATTATTAGTCAAGAGGTGGTGGATCGCTTTTCCTTGAAAACTACTTGCCATCGTTTACCTTATCCTCTATGTTGGTTGAATTCTAATGCCCCGATCCAAGTCAAGGAAAGGGCTCGTATTTGCTTTTCTATAGGGCCTTACAAGGATGAGGTGGAGTGTGATGTGGTGCCGATGACCGCTTGTCATCTTCTTTTGGGGCGCCCTTGGCAATATGATAAGGGAGCTATTCATGATGGAGTCTCCAACGAGTATCACTTTCAAATGGAGGGAAAGAAGGTGACGTTGCACCCGATGACCCCCCATGAAATCATGTTGGACCACGCAGCGAAGGAGCAAAGGAAGAAGCATGCGCTTCGAGAGGGAAAGAAGGACAAGAAGCTAGCTCTAGGCGGCCCTTCTATGCCCTTGCTTTTGGCCAAACCGAAGGAGATTCTTCATACTTTCAAGGGAAGTGGCGTTTGCGTTTTACTTGTTTTTCAAGAATCTTATTTATCTTCCCAAGAATTAGTTGATCTTCCTCCTTCCATATCTACTCTTTTGCAGGACTTTGAGGAGCTTTTCCAAGAAGAGGTGCCACCGGGACTACCACCGCTTAGGGGAATCGAGCATCAACTCGACTTTTTCCCCGGTGCCACTCTACCGAACCGTCCAGCCTATCGAGCCAATCCGGAGGAAACTAAGGAGCTTCAACGGCAAGTCCAAGAGCTCCTTGATAAGGGATATGTGCGTGAGAGCCTCAGCCCGTGTGCCATGCCCGTCATTCTTGTGCCTAAGAAGGACGACACATGGAGGATGTGCGTTGATTGTCGAGCGATCAACAATATTACTATCAAGTATCGTCACCCGATTCCGAGACTTGAGGATATGTTTGACGGGCTGCATGGGGCGAGTCTCTTCTCCAAAATTGATCTCAAGAGCGGATATCATCAAATAAGGATGAAGGAGGGAGATGAATGGAAGACGGCGTTCAAAACCAAGCAAGGCCTATACGAGTGGTTGGTTATGCCCTTCGGATTAACCAACGCTCCGAGCACTTTCATGCGCTTGATGAACCACGTCCTCCGCCCTTTTATTGGTAAGTTTGTGGTTGTATACTTTGATGATATTTTGATTTATAGCCACGATTTATCATCCCATGTCGAGCACCTTAGGCAAGTGCTTGAAGCTTTGAAACGGGAACGCCTATTTGCTAACTTCAAGAAGTGCCACTTTTGTTCGGATCACGTGGTATTTCTTGGTTTTGTTGTGAGTAGGAATGGACTTCAAGTAGATGAAGAGAAGGTGAAGGCGATTCAAGAATGGCCAACACCGACAACTATGACACAAGTCCGGAGTTTCCTTGGCCTAGCCGGTTTCAACCGCCGGTTTGTTCGTGATTTTAGTACCTTGGCTGCGCCTTTGACCTTCCTCACCAAGAAGAATGTTCCATTTATGTGGGGAGAGGCGCAAGAAGAGGCCTTTGCAGCCCTTAAGGCTAAGTTGACACAAGCGCCGTTGTTAGCTCTTCCCGACTTTGGCAAGATGTTCGAGATTGAGTGTGATGCGTCGGGAATCGGGCTCGGTGGTGTGCTTATGCAAGAGGGACGTCCCATAGCCTATTATAGTGAGAAGCTTGGAGGTGCCGAGCTCAAGTACCCCACGTACGACAAAGAGCTACTTGCTCTTGTTCGAGTGCTAAGGGTGTGGGAGCACTATCTCTTGCCTCGGGAGTTTGTTATCCATTCCGATCATGAGGCGTTGAAGTACTTGAGAGGGCAAGCAAAACTGAATCGGAGGCATGCCAAATGGTTTGAGTTCATTGAATCCTTTCCCTATGTCATCAAGCATAAGAAAGGCAAGGACAACGTCGTCGCCGACGCGTTGTCCCGGAGGTACGCTCTTTTATCCTTACTAGATGCACGATTGCTTGGATTTTCTTTCATGAAGGAGTTGTATGCTCATGATGTTGAGTTTAGTGATATTTTTCATGCTTGTTTGAAGGGGGGAAGTCGGGATCAATTTTATTTGCATGATGGGTTTCTTTTTAAGGGAACTCGCTTGTGTGTGCCTAGTGGTTCGGTTAGGCGTTTGCTTGTCCAAGAGGCCCATGGTGGCGGCCTCATGGGACATTTTGGTGTCATGAAAACTTTGCATATGCTTAGGGAACATTTCTATTGGCCTCACATGCTTAGGTCGGTAGAGAACTTTTGTGCTTCATGTGCTACATGTGTGCGTGCAAAGTCTAAAGTGCACCCTCACGGTTTGTATACTCCTTTGCCTATTCCTAGTGCCCCATGGGAGGATATTTCTATGGACTTTGTTTTGGGGTTGCCTAGGACAAAAAGGGGTAGGGACTCTATTTTTGTGGTGGTAGATAGATTTTCTAAGATGGCACATTTTATTGCTTGCCACAAAACCGATGATGCTGTTAATGTTGCCACTTTATTCTTTGATAATGTGGTTCGGTTGAATGGGGTCCCTAAATCTATTGTTTCTGACCGTGATGTTAAATTTCTAAGTTTCTTTTGGAAGACTCTTTGGTCCAGGCTTGGAACCAAACTCTTATTCTCTACTACTTGCCACCCGCAAACGGATGGGCAAACCGAGGTCGTTAATCATACCCTTGGTGCCTTGTTGCGTTCTATTTTGAAAACTAATTTGCGCAGGTGGGAAGAGTGTCTTCATTTCATTGAGTTTGCTTACAATAGGTCCATTCATTCCGCTACAAAGAAGACGCCTTTTGAGGTGGTGTATGGGCGCAATCCCGTTACACCACTTGATTTAGCGCCTTATGCTATGTCCGATCGAGAGAGTCGTGAAGGACGGGACCGGGCTGAGTATATTAAGCAGATTCATGAGGATACTCGTCTTCAATTGGAGAGGCGAACATTGCAATACAAGCGCCAAGCTGATAAAGGGCGCAAGGAGCTGATTTTTGAACCCGGCGACCTTGTTTGGGTTCATTTGAGGAAGGAGAGGTTTCCTACTCTTCGAAATTCTAAGCTTAAGCCACGTGGAGATGGACCATTCCAAGTGTTAGAGTGCATCAACGACAATGCTTACAAGCTTGATCTTCCTCCGAATTATGGCGTCCATGAGGTATTCAACGTATCCGATCTTGTTCCTTATTTTTCTAACAATGATGTTGAGTTTGAGCAGGATCTAGGTTCGAGGACGAACCCTTTTCAAGGGGAGGAGGATGATGTGATTCCATCGATGTCCGAGCCAACTATGGAGCACACTTCGGAACACTTGGAGGAGCAACACTTGGAGGAGCACACGTCGGAACACTTGGAGGAGCCTCGGCATACCCTAGACGCGCCAACAAGCTTGGATGGTGGCGCGCCCTTGCCTTCCGGTTTTGATGGTGCCAAAGCTCAAGGAACTACACCACCTTATCTAGGTCGTATTACGCGATCCCGAGCTAAGGCCATTCTATGTCAAGTGCAAGATGAGCTCATGGGGTGTAGCTTTCCGGAAGAGTGCAATGAAGATGGTTGGAGTTTTATTCTACTTCATGGTTCTAAGTGACAATTCGACGGAAAGGACAATTATTAAGTTTTCGGGTTTTTGGGTTAATTTTTGTAATTTCCTTAAGTGAAGGGGCTAACTTTGTGAGGTTGCTTTCTAGGTTATATGGTCTTCCCCCTCACCCTTTGTTGCTAGATTGGACGAAAAACCTTGTTGCTTACTTTCCTTGCATCTTTCAATTCAAGTACTTGTTCTTTTTTTTCGTTCGTTCAATTCTCGTTGTTCAAGTTGTTGGTGAGTAATATCCGACAATCTCGGGCATCCTAGTTTGTTTGAGATCTTGGTGAGTCATATCCAAGTTGTCAAGCATCCATATCCCCTTGTTCTTCCCATTTCGATCCATCATCCATCTCGGTAGTTTCTGCACCCCCTCAGTAAAATAGACATATCTTTCAATCCACTCATCATCTAGGTCTGAAATTTTGAGGGATTAAACTAGACTCAGAGATCTAACTTCTCGAATTGGAATCACGCAATTCCGAGTTCGGACGAGGAAGATCCATCTAGTTGAAGACGGGTCAGTTGCGTGGTGTTTGTTCCTTGGATTCTCGTGGCGATCTCTTTGCACCATCATCCCTTCCATCGATCCGGCCATCAGTAGCACACTAGCACTAAAGGCCCGTTTGGTTTCCAATCATGGAAACGTAAACGGAAAGGCAACGAATATAATCCACTTATCTGTCACAATACATTGACAACAATTTTTTTTGTGGGTCTAGAGAAGGAGGAAAGGGAAATGGTTAGAGGAGAATGTGAGATATATTTACCCTATGTTCACGGGTGTGACCCGCAACCCGCACTGATAACAGGTCGAGTAGTGGGTCATTTTTTTTAATTTTCAATTTGTGGGTCGGATCGGGTTAACCACACTGGTTGCGGGTCGACCAACAACCTTTTTTTAAAAATATTATTATATTATTTTGTTAAAAAAATTTAATAATAGAGAAAATTGTTTTGAAAACATCAATAATAAAAATAAAAAAACTTTTAATATTTTTAAGACTTTTTTATTTCTTTTAACGAAATAATATAATAAAAAAATTATTATATTAATTCATTAATAGATATTTGAATCGCGGGTCGAACTGGTTGACCCGCAATTTAATATTTTTATTGCGATCCAACAGATCAACCCGACTTGCGAGTCGCGGGTCGGGTCAACCTATTGAGCACCCCTAGATTTAACCAAGAAAATGTGATGGCAATATACACAAGGCGGGCAATGTGGGAACTGGGAAAGAGAACCTCAATACTAAAAAAATATGAAAATCATAAGCAAGTCCAATTGAATGAATGCTAAAAGAGAATGGTTATAATTTTTATTTGTCTTTCTTTATCCATAAACCATATCAAATATTTCACTTAGTTGACAATATCTGGGATTATCTGCAGGTTTATAGAAAGACATTTGGTCAATTCAAGTTCTGACTAGGATACCCTTTGAATCTAGCTCATAGAAAGACATGGCTGGTTGATAGGTTCAGTAGTGTATTCTGTCTCAAGTCATCCATTGTATTGTTGGACAATACAAGTGAAACCAAAACTTGGTTGTTTCCTTTCCCATCATGACACCCAGTCGCGAGACTGGAAACCAAAAAATAGGAATGATTGATTAAGCTCTCATGTTAAGACACACACCTGTAAATCTGTAATATGTCATGAAATTTTGTTTCAATTGGTTTTCAATCTTTTCATGGCCCCCACAGTAAGTTTGCAGACTGGGCCCAGTGAGCACGGGTCTCAGCCCAGGCCCAGATTCAGGGATGGCAAGTTGGGCCCGTTCTGTTGTTTGTATGTGTTCCAAATGAAATTTGATTCACCAAGATTTTTTATGACTACAAAGTTTTCCTACACAAGTGGGTAAAAATTCTGGATTTTTTTTACCCATGCATTAGTTTCTGGTTGGTAAAACTAAGCAACAATAGTACCTTCAAAGTTCAAACTGCAGTTTTACATTTCGGAGAACAGCTGAACAGGTACTCCCTCCTGAGCCCTGTCTGCTTTTAATGCATACCCATCATCTAACAATCAATATCTTGTTATTACATGATTGTTGTTTTTATCATGATCTACATTGCTTGTTACATATTGAAGTTGGTACTTGGCATTCAACTATTCAAGTCCGCACTCTTCTTCACTATCAGATACTACTGATACATATTTAGGCCCCGTTTGGTTGTAATTCATGGAAACATAAACGAAATGGAAATGAATGTAGTCCATTTTAGTGTCATAATACATTGACAAAAAGAAATCAACTTGTTTAGCACAACCTCTAATTCATTGTAAAAAGGGGCTTGCTCCACCTCAATCATTCTTCCATCAAAAGGGTGGGTAAGAAAATGGAGGAATCACTCCCTTCTATCTCACTTTTACAATGGACAAGTTGTTGGATGATTTTTTTTATATAAATGTGTTATGACACTAAAAATGGTCTAGATTCATTTCGTTCCAATTTGAACTAGTTTGCTCATTTTTGTTCTGCAAGCTCAAGATTTTATATGGCTGATGAATATGATACCCTGCTGTCTCTTTTTTTTTTTTTTTTTCTATCAGCTAGCTTAGCTGGTTCTCTCTCATGCTGTCCTTTTTCCTAATTCTGACCATGTAAAGTGAGTCTTGAATTTGCTTGGCCCCAAAAACAATATCTTTCATGCCCTTATATTAGCATTTCACAAGACCACCTCAAACCATACCACACTGCTCTGATATTGAAGGAATTATTGATGTCACATGGTAATAGCCACAAGAAATGAGATACAAACTCATGCTCTATTTCTTATTGTTATCGAGTGACGACTTAATTGTAACACCCCACAATCTGATCGATGTATACAATGCAACATGGCTAGCTTCATTAAAAACTGTGCAGTAAATTCACAAAGCCAGCCTTGTATGCATTGGCATATGAATTCAAAATTATATGCATTGCTATGAATGAATGCTTACCGTCGATATAAATGCATGCTTGGGAGCATGGCCGAATGTCTGTCATAGATTCTCTCGATACTCAACAAATTAAAGATGCACATTTGACCTAGCTAACTAATTATATCTTATTGATTTGGGCATAGTGATGAATTTCTTTACCGACTCTGAAACCACTTGTTGTGTACATATGAAACTAGCAATCACAAAGCTCGGAATAGAAGGCTGGTGAGTTTCAATCTAAAGTCAATTAGCACTAAGCAGATTAATTCATTTTATCCTATATATGAGATTCACAATTGACCCAACAACTCTGATACTATTATTATGGACTAATATGTTAGCTAGTTTTAATGGAATTGGATTAGCATATTCGGTTGGATGTAGATTAGCTTCATCTTTGATAAAGTATGAGATTGTTATGTATAGAGCATCGGATACCATTTGGAAAGTGAGCTTGTTTTGGTCTGATGATAAGCATTTACTATGTGCTGAGAAATCAGTGAGCAATATTTATTTATGGAACTCACGCCTTGGGTGTGGCCATGGAAACCTGACCAAGATTGACCCCTGACGAGCACTTTTACGTCGTTATAAAAACACTGTCAAAGAAAATTCTTAACTTCCTAACCTTAGCAAAGTGGAAGTAAGGGTCGATCCCACAAAGACTCTTGTAAATGTGTTATTACTTAAGTGCCAAGTAACCAAATAAGGGGGGTTTTATTGAATGGAAATCTAAACTACTATGCAAAATTAGAAAACTAAATATGAATGCAAAGTTGATTGTAAATATATATGAGAGAAATATGTTCAACTAGTTACATCCATCATAGATATGCTTATTGATCATTGATTATCTTGATTCTCAATTCCCTTGAATAATCTATTGTGAATTATACTCCTACTAAGGATTATGACTCAAACTTCATAAATAGTTGAAAGAACTAACAGTCTAAACAACCCTAATCATTTAACAACCTAAAACAACGTCTAGATTCAATTAAACAACAGCTTTACGAATCAAGTTATCAATAGAAACAAACACTTAGAGCAAACAGACATCTAAGTTATTCGTTGATTTATTCCCTTCTACAATTGAATAGCCCAAACGGGTCCAAACAATTATAGATGCTACTTTATCTAATCAACCCCGAACTGGACTGGATCAGATTAGTTGTAAATTAACCTAGAAATTCTATTAGGTAGCTAATCTAACAAAACCCTAGATAAATTATGATTCAATTAAGCACAGGGAATAAAACCTATTCAAGTTGATGAGAATCAATCAAACCTCACAATATTATGCAATCTATGATTTCAATAACTAGTCAAACACAAAAGAATTAGCAATGCATAATTAAATTAAAATCAAACTTACAAAGGTTCAAAGGTTCTTCCTTGAGAGAAAACCCTAGCCTCCAAAAGTATGATCCAAGTTGTATGAGAAAAATAAACTAACATAAGGTTTATATATGTCTTCCAAATAATCCTTCAAAACCCTACAATTAAGCTTAAAAGTCGGACAAGATATAATATAAGCCCAAAAAGGTCAAGCCCAATTCTCGGCCCAAGACATCTCCGCTGAAAATCTCAGATTGCTCGGTCTTTCACAATGCGCGGCCGCGCAATTATACCATCCCGCGCAATTAGCCTCGATTCAGCATTCAAGCGACACTTCAGAGGCTGTTTTGACCCCCTTCGAGTTGGAATTTGGACTCGTAGTAAAAATATGAATTGTATCTCTTTGAATTAGCTTTCCAGTGATAACAAATTCAGCTCCATCCGAGCACTATAGCTCCCAAACCAAGCATTGCAAGATAGAGGTGTCGAAACAAGAACTCCAATGCATAGCCCGGGTTTAAGCGTTCTTTTCACACAAGCTCTTGGGCGTTAACTCTTCTAATCTTCACTTGTATCACTATAAGCTTCCTCAAACTTCACCATAGTCCTCTAAGATCCATCCCATCCATGCTTGTTTACCTAAAGATGTGCAAAACCGAACAAAACAAGCGCAACTACCCGAAAACACAAGATCCTAGAAACTAAACTAAAACTAACTAAAACTTATGCAAAATAAACATAAATATGCATCCTAAACACTATCTAAATGCAAGCTATCAACCCCCCTTTGTCTTTGTCTGTTGAAGATTGAAGAACACACAGATAGATGATGATATCAATGAGAGAATTCCAACTCTGATTTTATTGGGCCACCTCTTGCAGACACTCGATCCTTAATGCATTCAGACCCTAACAAAGATGAATCAAGAACACAAGAAATTTAGCTATGAGTTTTTTTAATATTGCGGTATGATTATGAAAATATACAATGCTATCTTTTAAGATTATTTGAAATTTTATTTATACAGTTTTTTTAGGGTTTAGTTTTTAAAACGAACATTCTTACACCTTTAAGACACATTATATAATCTCTTATGTAATGTTGGCATAAATCATGAGATATTCCTAGGAATTTGTTGCTTTCTAAAGCATTAAAATAATCTGAGCTTAGACATTTAACTTTGTATAGTATAATTTTCACTAAAGTGGTACTATAGACTGAAATTGGAAGGACAATTGGACTAATTGTTTATGTACACAAAAATTGTCTTTCTCCAAGTGAATTTACTTAAAGAGGGTTTGTATAAAAGCAAGTGTTGCAATTTACAATTCCTTTTGCCCTCATATATATAGACAATCATCATCATCATCATAACCATAACCAGCCTAATGAAGAATACTGCAAAATGTCAGCAAGAGAACGACTTAGGTATCAATATTGTCCTTCCATATTATCAAATTCTATTCGATTCGGTTTTTATCTCGGTTTACTACACATGTTAAAAAATGTTTTTGTGTATTGTAAAGAATACACTCATGTATGCTAGACTACAATGTACAAATGTATGTATTAAACACTAGGGTAGAGCTAGACCAGGTCAAAACCGGGCTCACTTCATTAATAGGGTTTGGATTCACCAGTGAACCGGGCTAGTAGCCACCCCGGGTAAACCGGTTTGGAGGTAGCTAACCCGGGTTGCTAATAACTGAACCAATCTCTTGATTAAAGTGAAGCTCGGGCTTTGAAGACGAGCTTGGCCCATTTCAGTTAGCTTGGCCCAATCCATTGAGCTCTGGCCCAAACTGAAAGTGAAGTCGGCTTGATGTTGAAACGCTGCGTTTGATACGCTCCTTGGTTGACCTTGCTATTTTAGCTTTGCGAGCTCCTTTGGAAGCTCATTCTCACGCGGCGCAAACCCTAGAAATCCAGAGAAAGAGAGAGAGAGAAGAGAAAGAAAGAGAGAGAGAAAGGAAGAAGAAGAAGTGCTCGCCGACGATAGCTCATCTCCGGTGTTGCGTGGTGTCTAGTCGAAGTCCAAGAGAGACTTGCAGCCGTGAAAGGGGGCCGAAGCCCTTTCGTTTCTAGAACCCTACCTTTGCTCTCGTTTCTGTTCCTAAATCTTCGTCTTCTTCTTGTTTCTGTTGTCTAGCTTTGCCGAGTGCTTGATTCCTTGTACATTGTAACCTTTGAGCTTTGATCTAGTGAGAAGAATGGGATCGGATCTCCCCTGTTGAGTTCCTCCGGATGTAGAGTTCTTTGAACTCGAACCGGGTTAACAACTCCTGTGTCTCTTCGCTTTCGATTTTTGTTTGAATGTTCAAGTACGAGTTCGATCTAGTTTGGATCTGTTGATATCTTGATAGTTCTAGGTCAAACCACGATTACAAAGTGGTATCAGAGCGATACTTGATAGATCCTTGTTTTTGTGTGCTTCCGCTGTTAGATCTGAGTCCTTAAGTCACTGTGTAGGCCTTTGGGTCGAGACAGGGGAATCTTGATAGAAGGGTATCGATTTGTATCGATTTAATCCCATTGTCGGTTCCTACAGTAGAGAGTCGAGTCTTTAGGATTATTTCGTGCTTTTCTGTTAACTTTAGATTCTTATTTACTCCATTTTCTGACTTGGTTCTCTGTTTTTACAGGTACCACAAGATGTCTGAAAATTATAGAGTAAAGCCCTACGATGGGCACATGGACTACTCCATGTGGAAGCTAAAGATGAGAGCCATATTAACTAAGGAGAAATGCTATATGGCTGTGACAGATAACTGGCCTGTTGAGTTCTCTGCTGCAAGAAGGCAGGAGATTAAGGACCAGGCTCATGCAGAAATAATGCTACGTCTTGCTGATGAGGTAGCAAGACAGGTGGTTAGTCATACTGAACCTAAACCACTTTGGGAGGCTCTTGATGCGATTTATCTTACCAAATCTATGCCTACTCTTATCTCCACCTTATGCAAGTTCTTTAATTTTAAAATGGACACCGCCTATACCCTTACTGAGAATCTTGATAAGTTTCTTAAGTTGTCCCTAGATTTGGAAAGGTGTGATGAAAAAGTTAAAGAAAGCTATAAGGTAGGAATTCTGTTAAACTCAATACCCAGTCAATTTGATGTCCTAAAAGATGTGGTACAATTTTCTAGGGATGACTTAACAGTTGAAAAAATAGTGGAATACCTGACTCATAAAAATGACTCCCTGAAAGTCTTTAAAGTAAAAAATGGTTCTAAAATTGAGCAAAAGACTGAGTCTAAAAATGAGGTTATGTTTACCAAGGGAAAGGATAAGAAATTCCACAAGAAAAATGATAAGAGTAATGGTGAGAAAAATGGTAAGGATATGTCTGGGGTTAAATGTTACTATTGTGAAAAAATAGGACATTACTCTAAAGAATGCCCTAAGAGAACTAGGGATGAGAAAAATAAGAAAAAGGAAAAGGAATCTGTGTCTGTGCTTGAAGAAAAGAACTATTATTCTCATGAGTTACTTGTTGTGTCTGGTTGTGCTAGTGAAAATGTTTGGATCCTTGACTCTGGGTGTACTATGCATGCAACTCCTCATAAATCCTATTTTTCTAATTTATCTCTGCATGATGGGGGTGAAGTCATGCTTGGGGATCACACCACCCTTGCAATTAAGGGGATTGGATGTGTTCCTTTAAAAATGCATGATGGAAAAATCAGGGTTTTACAAAATGTTAGGTGGGTACCTAAACTGAGGAGAAATCTGTTATCTGAATCTATGTTAGATGAATTAAAATGCAAAATTATTACACAAAATGGAGTTAGGGAAGTGATAAGAGATAACACTGTTTTAATTAAGAGCATTAAAAAGGATGGATTGTATCAAGTGATAGCTAGTCTGCCTGAATTAAATGTCTCTGTGAAAAATGACAGTGTGGAAAAATCCAAACTTTGGCATAACAGATTAGGGCACATAGGTAATACTGGATTAATGCACTTGCATAAAAATGACATCATACATGAGAATCTTTCTGATATTCCTTTCTGTGAAACCTGTGTGTTTGGTAAAAAGACTAAGCACCCCTTTGCTAAGTCATCTTATGAAGCTAAAGGACCCCTGGAATATGTCCACTGTGATTTATGGGGCCCAGCTCAAGTACAGACTATTGGAGGCAAAAATTATTTTCTGTCCTTAGTTGATCAGTACTCTAGGAAAGTCTGGGTTTACTTACTCAAGCATAAGAATGAGGCTTTTGAATTCTTTAAGAGTTGGCATGTATTCACTGAAAAACATTCTAACCTTAAACTTAAATGTCTTAAAACTGATAATGGACTTGAGTTTTGTAACAAGACTTTTGATGACTATTGCAATAAAAATGGAATAAAAAGACATTTAACTATGCCATACACGCCACAACAAAATGGCACAGCTGAGAGAATGAATAGAACTCTTCTAGAAAAAGCTAGATGTATGCTAATTAGTGCTGGTATGAAACCATCCCTATGGGGAGAAGCAGTTACTACTGCTGCATACCTCATTAATAGATCCCCTTCCTCTGCTGTGAGTTTCAAAGCTCCACAGGAAATGTGGACAGGTCAAAAGCCAAACATCTCATACTTAAAACCCTTTGGCTGCACGGCATATATTCATGTCAATCAAGGTAAGTTGCAGCCTAGGGCTCTTAAGGCTGTCATGTTAGGATATCCTGAAGGTGTGAAGGGATACAAATTACTTGCAATCCAACCTGGTGGTTACAAAGTAATAGTATCCAGAGATGTCACATTTCAGGAAAAAGAGTTCTATTTTAAAGAAAAACTAATGTCTTCCATTGAGAATACAGGTATGCAAGCACAAGAAAGAGACACAAGGGCTCAGGTGGGGCCATCCTTTATACCTGGTGGCAACAACAATGAGCAACCAGGGCTTGAGGAGTTTGATATTGGTTATACCAACTCCTATTCATTAGGTACCTCAGAAGAAAAAACTGGGGAAGAGCAACTTAATGAGGAAATAAGCAGCAATTCAGGAAATAATGAAGCTGCAGGAAATGATCAGGATGCTGAGAACACAATTGAAGAAGGAAATACCTCAGGGCAATCCCACCAATTAGGTGGGGTAGTAAGTGAACACTCCATCCCTAACTTAAATTTTGATCCTAATGCACATGTTGATGCTATGATTGATGATAATGTCATGCATAATGTTGATGCTGGTATTAATAATGATCTTGTGCAGGTGCATGATTTAGCTGACTATCAATTGGTTAGGGATAGGGAACCAAAAATTAAAATTCCAAACCCTAAGTTCACTTCTAATATTGTTGAGTTTGCCCTATTAGTTTCTGAAATTGTTGCCCATTTAAATCCTGAGTCATATGAACAAGCCATACATAGTAAACAGGCTAATGAATGGTTAAAGGCAATGCATGAAGAAATTCAAAGCATGCATGCTAATAACACCTGGTCTTTAGTTCCTAAACCTGACAATGCTAAGCTAGTTGACTGTAAATGGATCTTTAAGGTCAAGGATGGTGCTACTGAACTAGACCCTCCTAGGTATAAAGCTAGACTGGTAGCTAAAAGTTTCACCCAAAAGGAAGGAATTGACTATAACGAAATATTTGCTCCTGTAGTCAAATATAAGACCATGAGATTACTGCTTGCTATGGCCACTGTTTTTGATTGGGAAATAGAGCAGATGGATGTTAAAACTGCCTTTTTACATGGGGATCTAAAAGAAACAATTTATATGAGACAACCTAAAGGCTTTGTTGATAAAAATAAACCTAATCATGCCTGTCTACTTAGGAAGTCTATATATGGTTTGAAACAGTCCCCTAGGCAGTGGAACTTAAAATTCAACTCTTGCATGCTGTCCATGAACTTTGTTAGAAGTAAATGGGATACTTGTTTGTATTACAAGTATGTAAAGAAGAACAATCCTCTATATGTGCTACTGTATGTTGATGATATTTTGCTTATCAGTAGTTCTAAAGCTGACATTACTGGTGTTAAGCATGACTTAAGTAAGCACTTAGGAGGGCACCTTGAACTAACTAAAAAGGACTGCCATGTTGATCCTGATGAGATTAAGAAAATGAATAAAATTCATTATGATGTTGCTGTGGGATCTGTGATGTATTCTATGCTATGCACTAGACCTGACTTGGCTTTTGCTATAAGTGTTCTAAGTAGATTTATGTCTAATCCTGGTGAGAAACATTGGTCTGCTATGAAGTATTGCCTCAGGTATATAGCAGGGACAAGCAAGTTGGGCCTGGTGTATGATGAGCATAAACCAAGCACTGAACTGGAAGGGTTTGTGGACTCTGATTTTGCTAGTAATAAAGATAACAGGAAGTCTACTACCTCCTATTTCTATACTTGGGCAGGAAACTGCATATCATGGAAATCCCAACAACAATCCATTGTGGCTTTGTCTTCAACTGAAGCTGAATACATAGCTGTTGTGGAGGCCTCAAAAGAGGCTTCTTGGTTGAAAGGGATTTTGAAAGAGATCACTGGGAAGATCTATATTCCCAAGATCTCTACTGATAGCCAAAGTGCTTTATATCTGTGCAAAGATCCTGTCTATCATGAGAGGACCAAGCACATTGATGTTAGATTTCATTACATTAGAGATGAAGTTGAAAAACATCTGATCAATATTGTGAAGATAGTTGGTGATGTGAACCCTGCAGCTTTGGAACAAAAATTGTCCCATTTAACAAATTTGAGTTTTGCAGGGACTCACTCCACATCAAGGATGTAGGCTGAGGTATGGAGCTGGACCGATGATAGAAAGGGGAAGTCTGATCCTGATCTGATCACTATTGAATTAGAGCTCAAAGTGTAGAAACATGTTTGTATTAAGAGGGCAAATGTTGTAAATAATACACTCATGTATGCTAGACTACAATGTACAAATGTATGTATTAAACACTAGGGTAGAGCTAGACCAGGTCAGAACCGGGCTCACTTCATTAATAGGGTTTGGATTCACCAGTGAACCGGGCTAGTAGCCACCCCGGGTAAACCGGTTTGGAGGTAGCTAACCCGGGTTGCTAATAACTGAACCAATCTCTTGATTAAAGTGAAGCTCGGGCTTTGAAGACGAGCTTGGCCCATTTCAGTTAGCTTGGCCAAATCCATTGAGCTCTAGCCCAAACTGAAAGTGAAGTCGGCTTGATGTTGAAACGCTGCGTTTGATACGCTCCTTGGTTGACCTTGCTATTTAAGCTTTGCGAGCTCCTTTGGAAGCTCATTCTCACGCGGCGCAAACCCTAGAAATCCAGAGAAAGAGAGAGAGAAGAGAAAGAAAGAGAGAGAGAAAGGAAGAAGAAGAAGTGCTCGCCGACGATAGCTCATCTCCGGTGTTGCGTGGTGTCTAGTCGAAGTCCAAGAGTGACTTGCAGCCGTGAAAGGGGGCCGAAGCCCTTTCGTTTCTAGAACCCTACCTTTGCTCTCGTTTCTGTTCCTAGATCTTCTTCTTCTTCTTGTTTCTGTTGTCTAGCTTTGCCGAGTGCTTGATTCCTTGTACATTGTAACCTTTGAGCTTTGATCTAGTGAGAAGAATGGGATCGGATCTCCCCTGTTGAGGTCCTCCGGATGTAGAGTTCTTTGAACTCGAACCGGGTTAACAACTCCTGTGTCTCTTCGCTTTCGATTTTTGTTTGAATGTTCAAGTACGAGTTCGATCTAGTTTGGATCTGTTGATATCTTGATAGTTCTAGGTCAAACCACGATTACATTGTGTGTAGGATATGAACATGCATTTTTCAATTTTTAATGTAATCATTGTTAATATGCGAAAAAATTGATTAATTAAGATGCTCCTGTAAAATATTGGGTCATGGCCAATCGGACAAATTTTTATGTGTATATTGGGGAAAAGATAGAAAAAAAAATTCGATGGGCCAATGTTAAATATATAGGTGATGTGTGTGATCCATGTTTCAACCCAAAAGCTTAAGCTAATGAGTAGAGCTCTCCTTTACTTGTATATTAGCGGGGTATTGACCCTCGTGTCTAAAGTGAGAAGTTTATTTTTCTCCAACACGTCCCTTCAAATGGTAACTAGTCTGATCTGGAAAGCACTTGCTCACTTTTTTTTATTAATGGGTCTAGCATTCTCTATTTATATCTAGCCCGCATCTTTTTTCTTAACGTGTTATTTGCATCTCATTCTCTTTTAGTAATATACCTGCTTTTTTTACCAGGAAAACGAATCCAAACCGAACCTGCTTCAATACCATTTTAAATTTTGGTTGGCCGATATTAAATAGGTTAGGTGTCAGATTTTATAACCACTTTACATATAAAGTCAAGATCCACAATCTAATCCATAAGTTTAAACCAAATGGGTAGAGCTTCCTCCTTCTTTGATATTATTTATATATTGACCCTCATATCCGATGTGGGAAGTTCATTTTTCTCCAACAAGAAACTTACTATAATATTGAATGTTTTGTTGGTTTATTTTCACATTTTCTAAATGACCTATTTTTGTTGGTTAAAAATAGCTAATCATCATTAGGGGGTTCAAAAACGTGATTATTATGACTTCAAACTAAGCTAGTAAGATTTGTCTTGCTAATTGTGAGCTAAATGCATTGTTGTAACAAATGTGATGAAAGAGTCAAATAGAAGATATTAGGGCAGTTGTTAGCCACCTCTATTAGAAACATATAAAAGGGTTTGTAAGTGGTTAAATTTCTTATGTAAGAAACACAAGAGGAATGAAATAGAGAATTCTCTCTTCTCTTCTTTCACTCGTTCTTTCATAAAATCTCTATAGATACTACTTTTCTCATGGTATTAGGTATTAGAGATTAGGTCCGGTCTCGGGGTTGTTTCCTGATAGTTTGGCCGGCCTTAAACCAGATTCGATCTAGGGTGAAGTGCCCGTTCAATTTGGGGACTAGCCGTCCTTAAAGGCTTATCAAGTGTCAACTAGACCATGCTAGTTGTATTTGCGGGGGAGTGTTGAGAAAGATCTTGGAAAAGTTTACCACATTGGAAATCTTGAGTAAGAAAAATAGTAGAATATAAGTAAGGTGAAGGCCCTACCCATTCGATTAAGATATTGATAAAAAAATTGATTTCCGACCTTATATTAAAAATAAAAATAACCGATGAAAACTCTCACCCTCCGATTAAATATGGCCCATCAGAGAATTTAATAACTTGGTTTTGACTAATTGTAACACCCCTATTTTGTAACATTGGGTATTACCGCCAGTAACCACAGATTTTACCGTCCAAAGTCCCCCAAGACTTTAAATAATTTAATTAGAATATAATTAAAGAAGAATTGACTAAAAGCGAAATTTTATTCATCGATAAGAACATTCGTTCACTACATTGAGAGTCGTTTTACAAATGATGTTGCAGCGGAAAATAAAGCTCATATTAAAAGGGTTAAAAAGGCGTACTGAAAATACAAGTATATTTCCTCAAGACAACTCATATGATGAGATTTGCTTGGTTTAAAATAGAAGAGTTGGTGCACTATCTTCTGAACCTTTGCTCTTTGAAAATTCCTTCCTTCTTCAACGTCATCTTGCCTTAACCTTCTATCTTTGCATAACTCTTCTCGAACCTTCTAGAATTTGTCTTCAAAACTTCGGTGTGAAAATCCTAGATGCTGGCATTTGTCACAAAGGGCGAGAAATGCTAGGCAAACATGCGGAAAAGCGGAATTAGTCTAAAGAGACTAAGCAAGTGAGAATGGAAATTCTCAAGGGTAAAATGGTAATTTACAATATTCGAGAGAGATTGACGGTATGTGTTTGAGATGTAGAAACTTTATGTGGAGCTTTAAGGACGGAAATGAGTTCAGATAACTCTTAAACCGGAAAGAAGAACTACTAGATTGTAGAGCTTCTTAGAATAGGAATATGGTGGGAACGTTATTAATTCATACAAGTTTTGAAAACCTCCCGCGCCCTTGTCGGACCTCAATCAACCTCATCTTATTCGGTGCTCCAGATCAGGGAGGTGGCCCGAAGGCGCTCAAGTACCAAGCCCACCTTGACAAGCCCGAATAAGCATTCAGATTGGAAAGACGATCTTTCAAGAACCGGGAGTTGGGTTGGTCTTCCAAGTTATACTATTCCGACCCGGTTTTAGTTTCTTTTAAATATGCTTTGGCACTTATCTTATGTCGTGATAAAACTTTCGCTTATGTTAATGATTTTTAAGAGTGTGGGGCCATGAAAGGGCCGAGGTCCACTTACGGGAACAAAGTTCCGGCACCTAGCTAGGGTGCGCACATCCCTCCTCCGAGTAGGAGCAGACATTAGATCATGATCCTTAAAGTCGCGGAATTAGGCATGGTGTCATACGACTTAATATGTTATATAGAGGTGTTCGGGTTAATCTTGCACCCCTTACTATTTAATCCAAACTGATCTCGAAAAGAGATCTTAAACAAGTAAAGGTCACCCAAACAAGCCTAGCAAAATAATTCTACGAACAATAATAATCGTAATAATGATAACAAGCGGGTCATTAATTCTAACAATCGATATTCCTAGATTCATTTATTATTATCAAACAAGCTGTTCCCAACATCGAGAAATTTCACGAAACGAATTATCGAGGCTTCAAGGAGAAATTCCACTTGCCTTAATTTGCGAGCGTGTACTTTCAAACGACACGGAAATCGATGGCTTAGACGGGATTGAGACTTCGATCTAACAACACGAGAGATAACGGGAGAATTTTTAATAAAATTTCTTATCTCTTCTAAGGTTTTATTTTCTCTTATTTTCCTTTTTATAAGAGAATTTATGAAAAGCTAAATTATTTAAATAATAATTTAGGTGGATGTGTTAAATAATAATATTCTTGATTGTTATTTTTAAATTGTAATATCCCAAAAGTACTTTATAAAAATAATTATATTTATATAAAGCTTTATAAAATTTTGAAAGTCAAGACAAACTCCCTTTTGACTTGATATCTAGGTATATGTTATTTTGCTTGCACACCATGTACCCCCCACACCTTCATAAACAAATATCCTTCTTTGTTGATAAGATCATGATTCTCTTAAAATCTCCCTTTATGAAGAACATTGTCTGGGAACTGGTTGCCCACTCTAAGATTTATCCTATGAAGATAAGTAAGACAACATTTAGAAAGGTTCTTTGTTCTGACGAGAAGTCTCCCTTTGATCAGGGTGGACTCCTGAGCATCCATGATCAATTAGACCAACAACCTACTACGATCGAGGAGACCATATGTAGTGGTGCTAAGAACTATTATCAAGCTGGCCCTTCGGGGAGTTTGAAAGATAAAGACAACTGGAAAGCTTGCGTTTCCATGGCAGTTATCCTTGAAAAACTAGCTCATGTTCAATACTTTAAAAGTAACCCCTTGACCAAACAGAGTAATGCTAGAAATAAACAGTGGAAGGAAAGTATAAGATGTGGTATATGTGAAAGCAATCTCATGATCTATGGCAAAATTGTGTGGGAATGGAAAGGAAAAATAACTATGATGAAAGCTCAATGGCTTCTAGCCTTTCTAGAACAGATGATCTTAGTCAAGTTTATTAACAACATGACTTTTGCACATCTTAGATGCATTAAGACAAGTATTATGAAAGTCATGAAGTACTCGCCCTTACTAGTTAATGTTCTCTTACAACTTTTAAAGGAAGTTTGTAATTCAAATAAATATACGAGACATGATCAAATGCTTCCTAACATGAGAATTTTGTGTGTGCCTTATGTGAATGAATGGATTTCCATTTTTATGGTTAATATAAACATGTATTGTGAAATCAGTAGACTTATTGAGTTGCCTTGGTGGAGTACTAACATGATCATTTCGTATATTGTTGATGATTTTGAGGTGCTGAAACAACAACTATTTGCCTTTGATAAACATCACTCGTTGGGTGCAGCCAAGTACCCACATTAGCCTATTATGAGTTGTAGTTATACCTTAGTTTTTTATATGTTTGGTGGAGTGTTGCTCCCCTTGATCACTCATCATTTATGGCAGTATACCAGGCAGTATATCAAGATTAAGTGTGAAGACTATGTGCAATTGTATCATGAGACCAATTGTAGGGATTGCTATTACATAACAGAATTGCTTGAATCTTTACTACAAAAATGTTGGTACTACTGTCTGCCTGCCTTAAGGTGGTTTGATGACCCCTGTTGGAATATATTTAGAGCTAAAAACTCAAAACATGAATGCACATGGAAACAAGGTTTGTTTGAAGACTGGTTTGTGCCCAATTTTGAAATGAATACTAAACACCTGCCAAATGAAGAGCATCACATTTTTTTTATTTCTATTGTTGTTGTGAGTTTTATTTTGGTGTGTGGTTGGATTTTACTATGTACTGTATTACAGATGTGCTGACTAGTTGGAACTTGAATGTGTTAAATGATGCTAATAAACTCAACTATAGAAATAATATCACACTTGATTATTACAATATAGGAAGTATTTATCAAACTAATGAAATGCTTTGGAATATAAAAAGCTATGTGTTCTACTGTCATCTAACATGTCACTTGAGGAAAAGTAAAAAGAATCTAAATGACAAACGATGGAGATCACAAATAACTAAGGGCGGGCTGATTGTAGAAAGTTTGGTGACTCAAAAATGTCCTGTTTTCTATGTCTTCAGGAAGAGTGCTTGGTGCTCTCCTAATCTCCGTAATCCCAATAAAAAATTTGTTGTGCTACTTAAGAGCTCTCGAACTAGATTTGTACTATTCCTTGCTTTGATATACAGGAGAACAACAGAGATTGTGATGGAAAGTAAGCAACTAAACCAGAAGAGCAAAGAGGATCAAAATTCCAAGGTGCATGATCATACTTATACGTTAGTTTTTTGTAACATATATCACTCGGTAGTTCTGGATATATTAGAACAATGGTGCATGACCATAATTATAAACAAGGAAATCATTATAAATGAAAGTTAGCTTATGGAACTGTCGAGGGCTAGGACGTAAGTCGTTCTGGCCTGAAATTGACTCTTTTTGTAAAATATAAAGAGTGCAAATTATGGCAATAGTTGAAACAAAAACTGAGAATATTCCCTCGGACCAAGTTTGGCGCCGAGCAGGTTTTGACAATATTATTTGGTCCCCTGCTAATTGCAGAGCAAGTGGTATTTGTGTCCTATGGAAAGAGTACCAGTTTATAAATGAACGTATAGAAATCATCAAATAGGAGCCCAAATATGTAGCTCTGAAATACACTAATCTAGTCACAAAATATACCATTGCCATTTTTCTGGTTTACGCTCCACCTAAAGAAAATGAAAAAGAACAATTCTTGCAACAATTAACACTTACAATTAAGCTGATTGGCCTTCCCACCATTATTATGGGAGATTTGAACGAAATCCAAGATGCAAGTGAAAAAAAGGTGGTGCAGAACCGGATAAGAATAGAATGTGACCTTTTTGACATCCCGGTGATAGGTAACAAATTTACATGGTGAAAAAATAAAACTGAAATTGATAACATTTATGAAAAACTAGACAGAACACTAGTGAGCAATCAAATAATCCAATGGTTCCCAGATATTGCAACTAAAAAATACGCCTTCACGTCCTTTGATCACAATAAAATAGCTATAACACTAAACAATGGAGCTATATCAAAAGCACAACCATTCAAATTTGAGAAAATGTGGATGCATAGAAAGGATTTTCAAAATGTAGTTAAACAAGCCTGGCGGGTTTCATTTGAAGGGTCAAATATGTTTCAATTAGCAAAGAAAACATAACTCTTCAAAGCCCATGCAAAAAAATGGAACAAAAGAACATTTGGCAACACCTTTGAACAACTACAAAAAATCGAAAACGAACTAACGGAAATCCAACAACGAATCCTACTAGCCCCAGAAGAAAGGATAATTAAGAAACAAATACGACTAATAAACAAGAAAGAGAATATCCTTAACTTCCATAAGACATACTGGAAACAATGGGCCAAAACCAAACATATAAAGTTCACTGATACAAATGCAGGATAGTTTCACAAAGTTGCTAGTGGAAGAAGAAACTGGAAAATAATAAAGGAAATCACCTTGTCAGAAGGAACGCAAATCATTGGAGAAGAAAATATAAGAGAAGAGATAAGAAAAGACTTTAAAGCTATATACAAAAAGAACAAATTAACAAAACAATCCTCCATGAATATCTAAGACTAATTAATAAAGAAATTACAGAAGAAGATAATAGAGAATTAATTAAACAGGTTTCTAATGAAGAAATTAAAAATTCTTTATTCCAAATTAACTCTGACAAATCTCCAGGTCCTGATGATATGTCTGCAGGCTTCTACAAGAAATATTGGGATATAGTAGGGCCAATGGTGACGAAAGCGGTCAAAAGTTTCTTCAATTCAGGTAAAATTCTTAAACAAACCAATCACACCTTTATTACTTTAATACCGAAACAAGAGAACCCAAGTACCACAAACCATTATCATCCGATTAGTCTATGTTCCACAATTTACAAGGTAATAACAAAAATCATCACAGAATGACTCAAACAAGTAATGCAGAAATTGATCTACCCTCTTCAAAGAGCTTTTGTTGCCAAACGTTCAATACAAGATAATGTCTTAATAGCTCATGAGATTTTCCATTGCTTTAAAGGGAAAGAGGGTTGGATTGCTATTAAATTAGATATGGAGAAAGCCTAAGACATAGTCGATTGGGACTTCTTATTCATAGTTTTAGAAAATTTCGGTTTTGGTATGAAATTTGTAGGCTGGATTAAAGAATGTGTGCAAACTGTTTCTTTCTCTATTTTGGTCAATAACAGTCCCACTGATCTATTTACCCCTGAACGAGGTCTTCGCCAAGGTGATCCATTATCACCTTTTCTTTTTATCCTAGGAACAGAACTACTAGCTAAAAAACTACAAGAAACAAGTAGTATCGTTAAAAATTCTATAGGACTTCAATTAGCTTGTGGCGGGACTAAAGTTCCTTTTCTTGCTTTTGCAGACGACATAATAATTTTCTCCAAGGCAAACCAAAAAGCATGTGATTTGACAAAGAAAATTATTGAGGAGTATTGTGCCATTTAGGGCAACGAGTAAATTATCATAAGTCAGCATTCCAAACTTCGAGGAATGTTGATAATCAACAAAAAAATCAGAGCACAACAAATTTTAGGAATAATGACAATGACAAACCTTGAAAAATACCTTGGTTGCCCGATCATTAATGGAAGAGTGAATCGGGATACATTTAGGGATACAGTGGGAAGAACAAAAGAACAACTGACAAAGTGGAAGGCTAACGCCCTCTCCTTAGAAGGTCGAGGTGTGCTAATTCGATCAAACCTAGCCACAAAACCAAACTACCTTATGCAGAGTTTCATGCTCCCAAGCCATATGCACTCGGAACTAGACCAAATAAATAGAACTTTCCTATGGAACAAGGACATTAACCACAAACCTCTCATTGGTTGGGATAAGGTGTGCAAGCCAAAGAGATATGGAGGATTGGGAATAAGGAAAACCGAACACATGAACAAGGCAATGCAGATGAAATTATTATGGTAATTAATAGCAGAACCTAATAATATTTGGTTCAAACTTATGAATGAAAAATATGATACGTGATTGCCCCGGAATCCTCCGTAGAAACCTCGTATATGACCCACACGATCCCGATCTTGCCAGCAAATAACTTCAATCCTACAAAAGCTTTCAACTTTAGACTTCCTTGTGACACAAGTAACAAAAACTGAATCGGAATTGAATGAATGAAGAACGATCAGAATTATAGTTGAATCAACTTGATAGTTCACTCGGATTGGCTCTAACGCTAAATCCGAATGATTAACTAGTTTGATCTTTAACAATCACAACTAGAACAATCAAATTGAATTAAACCACAAATCAGATTCGAAAGAGCGAAGAGAGATCTCGAATTGATGATGCTCGAAATTGATGATGGCCGAAATTGCTAGCATAAACACAAGATATTGTTTTGGAGCCCAAGAGATAGATTAAACCAATTTGGGTTTAATCTCTCTCAAGCTGATTTTATTGAATAAAATAACAAGAGTATAAATAGAGAATACAAAGCTATTGCTTGGGGAGCAAGGCAAGGAGTGCAGCCGGCCCTAGAGGGTTAGAATTGTCCTTTTCTTGCTTCCTAAGATATAATAAAATATCTAAAATAATATCTATCTAAATCCCCTTAAATAAAATAAATCATCCCTTTGAGCATCTTCGAATGCTCTTAGGGATGATTCTCTTACATTAAACAAGTCCCGGTCCATCTTTTCCCTCAATGATTGACTAGTTTAGTTTTAGCATGACTAGGGAACTGCATGGTTTAGCAACTTTCATTTTAATAATTGCTCTTTGCATGAAGCATGTTCATTATTTTGCATGGGAACTACTTCTTAAAACACTATTTTTTCTTTTAGCCCAAAATGATCAACCTGATCTTTTCTATCCCTCATCATAAGCCGATATGATGGTTGATCATAAGACTTGTCCCTCGAACTGATCCAGGTAAACGTTTCCTATGAGCCTACATTACATGATAACCCTTAAACTGGATTCAATTACCTGGATGACATATTATTTGTTTTCCCATCTTTTGTTTGGATACTTCTCTTTGTTATATTGTTTCACAAAAATCCTTTATGTATCCAAACCTGGCCGTCCGTTACTTGTTCATGGAAATGAGGTAGGAAAGGAAAGGAACTACTTCTCATCACTACGGAACTACAAGGATGGCATAGCCCAAATGTTTCAGATCTGTATTTTTGGAAAGAGAAGACGTGTTGGAAACTGGGATTTTGAAACGACGGGTTGAGAAAAAGGAAATCTGAATCCTCACCGTTTGCTTCACTGATTTGCTTCGATTTGCGACATGTGGAGACTGTTGGGTTGGAAAGAATCAATCTATGAAAGAAGGCAATCCTTCTAGTTCCTTTTGGAGTAATTGGATTCGGTTCTCAAGGAAACTCTGGTACGTCTACCCTTTCACCCCTTCACCTTCTTTTCCTTTACTTAATCCTCTCTTTTCTTTCTCTCACTCCCACTGTCTTCACCACTCATCTTTCAACATTCGCTCTCCATTCCTTCAGAAAAACCCTAAATCTCACATCCTCTCACCTTTCTCACAAAAATGGCCAACCAAGGACAACCCATTGTCAAGTTCCAATACTCTGCCCTCCACAAAAACCCTCTCATTGAGCATCTTCTTCAAAATGACCCAGAATATCTCCAGAAAATGCTTCTCCAAGGGCTTGATGTGGGAACACATACCCTTGAGTATGTATTTGATGTTAGGGAACGTCTCTTGTCTATCTTGCGAAAGAAAGATGGTCAACCTCATCTTACTCCTCCCAAATCTCCTCCTACAACTCCCAGATCCGAAATTCTTGTGCTTACCACAAGGCCAGATGGATCATCAACTCTCACCGTCAATATCGATAGTGTTCAAACCACAATCCATGACACCAATCCATCTTTGCTCAAAGATTCTTCGCATTCCTCTCCTAAATCGCAAACTCAAATCTTTGACAGCCTCAGTCCCAAACGACCCACACTTGACTCCTCCACTTCTCAAATCCAAAACCCTAACTCCCAATCTCAAAATTCCAACGAACCTTCCTCTTCAACAAAAGCTCCTCTTATTCCAACTCCTGCTCACAAAGATCTCTCCACATCCAATATTGATCAAACCCTCTCCCACTTTGAGAGAGAAGAGTTTCCTTCTACACAAGGCACAACAGCAATTCACCTCTCTACTTCTTCAACTCCGCTAAAGAACACTCCAACCAAATATCCTCTTTTCAATGTTCCAACTGGTCAAAGAACAAAAAATAGGAAACAAAGAAAAATTAGCGAAGAAGAAGAAGAATCTAAAGAGGAACTTGAACCTCTTGTCTCTGAGCAACTCCACGCCCTCCACACGCAAAAAGCTATCATTAACGTGGAAGAAGATGAAGATGAGGTAGAGGAACACAGAGAACCTCTACTTCAGATAGGTTTCAAAGAACCAACATCTAGGCACCCAACTACTCGAGGCTCAAAGAGACAGAAAACAGATAAGAAGAAGAAGGGAACCACAACAACTGGAGAAAGAAAATTGGTTGTTCCCCTCATTGTCACCCCAGCATTCCTTCAAGAGAATGATTTTAAGGAACTGCAAGAGCTGATATAGTTTCAGGGATGGGATACGATGTGCTCGGAACCAGCAAAAGTTGACCCTACTCCAATCAAACTCTTCTATACAAAATTTGAGCTGGCCAAGGGAACTGAACTCAATCCAGTGGTAAGATGCTCCTTTGGAGATGATGAGTTTACCTTCTCCTACGTTCTTATCAAGAAGCTTCTCCAAGTTCCCAGTGAAGGTTTTGACACTCTTCCCCAACGCCCATGGCAAGACACAGATGGAAGAGAGGTCATCTTCAAGAGGCTGCTCGGTCATGTTCCAGCATAAGGGAAAGAAGTTCTGACTCATGGTTTGAGTCAACTGGGTAAGATGGCGCACCAATATATCACCAGGGTGGTGATTCCCAAGCAGGAGAAGTGCACAACGCTTAATTCAAACGATGCTATTCTTCTCGACTTCTTCCTACGCAAGGAAAAGATCAACATGCCTCGGATAATGATAATGCATATGTGCAAGTGTGTCGCCAAGGAAACCCATAGACTTCCCTATGCTGCTGTAGTGAAGGAAATATTGATCAAGAATGAGGTTTATCGTCCAAAGGAGGAAGAAATGCTTCGACAAGAGATGGACATGTCCAACATCCAACGAATGAAGCACTCCCAAGAACAACCTGAAGAAGTTGACCAACAGTTGTTCCTTGAACAAGGAGATTGCACGACAGTCCTTCAAGCTCTCAATCGTCTGTGTGGGGTCAATGAGTGAATCCTTGATGTTCTTCTAGACATCCAACAGAAGTTACCTTCCTCCTCCTCCTCTAAACCATGAACGAGCCCTCTACAAAATTTTCCCATCTCATTCAACTCTTTTTTCGATGTTTTAAGATTGTTTGTTCCTTTTTGCTTGTTTAGACTATTTCTTTATGAATGTATTGGCTTTTATTCTCTAGTTATGATTGTGCTTTACCTGCTTTCCCTTATCTGTCTTTGCCTAAATTCTTTTCGATGATGTCAAAAGGAGGAAAAGTGGAAAAATGCAGAGATGTGTTGTGTTTAAGAGAATATAGAAATAAATAAACCATAAGCTGAGGGGGAACTATCTTGCTTAAAAATCTTGGAAAATTGAACTGCTTGTCCTTTCAGGGGGAACTAAGTATCTATAAAGCATCGTGCTATCTTGCTTTGGTGTCAAGTCTCTTTTATCTTTCTTGTTTCCCTGACATGCATTTTTATGAGTTTGTCATCATCAAAAAGGGGAAAATTGTTGGATTAGTGTTAGTTCCTTAACACTAGAAAGATACAAGTATACAGGAAAAGCAAGGGAATAAACAAGTGAATACATGAAAGATACAGGAAAGATACAAGTATACAGGAAAATGACAAACACTTAGAACTAATTCCCTAAACAAGTGAATACAGGAAAGCTACAAGTATACATGAAAAGTAAGGGAAACATTCCCCATAAAGCCATCTGTGTACGTAGCAAACAAATTAAGGACAAAAGAGACTTTTCACTGTTGTCTTGGGCGGCAAGCAGAGTCCCAAGGAAAGCTTCCACAAAGGGTACGCTGGTCTTTTTGAACAGTATCGTGCTCCTCAAGAATAAAAGGACAAAAGCGTCAAAAGGAAAGAAGCAACTACTATAAATAGAAAGCGAGGAAGCTAGGTCAAAGTACTCTCTGAGAAACAAACCCACATGATTCACTGAAAGGTAGCAAGTGATTGAGAGAGCTCGGAGCAACTAAGTGAAGACGAAGAACCAGATCCAGAGAAAGAAGATCCAGATCCAAGTGATGGGAACTGTGTGAAGCTCGCCATCGACTTGGAAGTTGGTTCCGGTGCAAAAGGGATCTACATCAGGAACGAGTCAGGTTCAAGTATTATATTGATTGTGTCTAGATCTAGATTCATGATGACTTAGTCGTTAGTATTGTTTGTAAGTGTATTTTCGGAGAATAGAGAAGTTCGTCTTTGTATTGTGCATCTCGAGATCTATCAATCTAATATAGTACTTGTTCAAAATCCTCCAAGGGAGGTAGAGGTTTACTCTCCAGCTAGTTGGCTGTAGAGGTTCCTCTATAAGGGAACGTGTCATTGCTTTTAAGTTACAATTTTATATTCTGTGTTAATTTATTTCCGCTGCGTAAGGGAACTGTCACTAGAACAGTTTCCGATTTGTTTTACTAACACAGATCTTCGATCCTACATATTGGAATTGTTTAATTTTGCTAAAAAATTGAGTTTCAGTTATCTTTTGGAAATTTTAAGAGAATTGAAAAACTTGAGATGTGTATCATGATTACCATAAACTATGTTAGGAATTGTGCCTAGTTTTTTAAAAATAAATTTATCTTATCTTGACTGAGAAAATTACCTTTCATTAAAGAAATATGGAAATTATATATAACCCACATTTATATATACTTTGTTATTCAAAAAGACAAGCAGAATGAACAACACTTTACTCAAAGTTTCCAATTTATGAACACCCCTACCATATTTTCTATTTTTGTTGTCCCCTCCCATTATACCATCGTTTCCAAATTAAGATGAAACCAATTAAGTAAATAACAACTGGAGAGATTCGGCTGGTTCCCTCTTCATTCGAAATGTCCCAGAGAGAGAAAACAGGTTACTATTATGGCTTCAGTTATTTATGCCATCCACAAACAACCTCAAGGGCATGTACTGCTCATGAACCCTCTTCTTAAGAGCCGGTGAAGCTGATGCGGACGAGCTGCCATGCGTGATCCATGAGTGGTTCGAGTCATCGGAGATGAAGCAGTGTACGTCGATCACCCCGCTTGGGCTTCCGGGGATCTCACGCTTACGCTTGTTGCCTGAGCCCTGATGAGTTATCTCAGTGACGTTTTTTGAAGCTGCTTCAACTATTAACTCGTAGCAATTATTCACTTTCTCCTGTTAATTAAGACACCACGTAATAACATACATAAGATGATTGTGCATTGTTATATTAGATCGGTTCATCCATGGATCTACATTATTTGACAGATAAAATATTTCACCATGTTTATAAAGGTATATATCCGTGAAACACGTTAAACAATTATACTATGTCCAAAAAAAAGCCCACTTGTCGAACTTTTTTTAATACTTCAATAAGAATTGATTTCTTTATTTTAAGAAAAAAAGAAGAAGAATTGATCTGTTGACATATTACGAGCAAAAATGTATATACCTTGGCCATATTGAGTACACCCATAAGTTGGGTTTGGTAGTGAAGGGGGTTTGAAGGCTCGATCTGGTCAATCACATGCATCATTGTTGCGGTCGCTAATACACATGGCTGGTAACTAACGAACCTTGAATCTGCAGCAAACCCACCAACAACATATACTATATTATATGTTGTATTTGAAGAAGAAAAGGCAGCCATGAAAACGGCACAAAAGAGCTCTCAAAATGAGAGAAAGGAGAAGATGATTCTCATTCTGATTGATAGGGTTTTTGTTACAACTTTATATATATATATATATCTAGCTGGGGGACCAACCCACGTAAGCTACAAAACAAAATAGTGCAAAGGGTGCAAATGGTGCCCAGGATAGTGGTGCTATCTGCACCCAGACAGCTTGCAACAGAAGATGACAAAACGGTTAAAATGGGCACAAGGGGGAAGAACAGTAAATGGAAATTTAATTCCAACACCCTCCCTCAAGATGGAGGTGGATCAACCATGCCCATCTTGGGAAGTATGTTCTTCAAATGTGATCCTGGAAGCGCTTTTGTGAGGCAATATGTAAGCTGTAATGCTGTTGGGACGTGTGATAAGGAGATCAATCCTTCAAGCAACTTTTCTCTGGCAAAATGGCAATCAAGTTCGATGTGTTTAGTGTGCTCGTGGAATACAGGATTGCGAGCTATGTAGATTGCAGCCTGGTTGTCACACTTGATTGGAATTGGTGTGATGCCTTCTACTCCAAGCTCATGAAACAGCCTACTTAGCCAAGCTAACTCTGCACATACTCTCCTGATCGATCTGTATTCTGCCTCAGCTGATGACAAAGATACACTTTGTTGTTTCTTAGACTTCCATGATACAAGGCTGCCTCCAAGCAAAATGATGAAGCCACTTACTGACTTTCTGGAATGTGGACAAGTTGCCCAATCTGCATCACAGTAGGCCGTTACCTGTAAGTCTCCATTGTTGTTCAACAAAAGTGCTTTGGAGATGCTCCCTTTTAAGTAAGACAGGACATGTAGGGCAGCCTGCATATGTGGTTGCCTTGGAGCATTATTAAACTGGCTGAGCAACTGCACTGACTATGCAATATCAGGGCGAGTGTTCACCAAGAAATTCAGCTTTCCAACTAGCTGTCTGTAAGGAAGTGCGTCAGGTAGCATGTCTCCATCTTCAGGGGAGAGTCTCATCCTTGGATCAAGTGGGCTTACAGCAACTCTGGATTCATCACAACTAAAGTCAACCAACATCTCAGAGATGAACTTTTGTTGACTCATAAACAGTCCATTGGAGCTCTTAATGAATTCAATACCTAGGAAAAAATGGAGTTCCCCTAGATCTTTGATTTTGAAGGCTTTGTCTAGATGAGCCTTCAAGGCCTCAATTTCTGCTATATCATTACCAGTCAACAGTATATCGTCAACATAGACAGCAACAAATACCATAGAATGATTTGTCTTCTTGGAGAAAAGTGAATAATCATTCATGGATTGAGAAAAACCCTTTGAGCGCAAATAAGATGACAACTTAGCATACCATTGTCGTGATGCTTGTTTTAGTCCATACAAGGACTTCTTAAGTCTACACACTTGATTTGGCTTGTCAACTGTAAGGCCTGATGGCAGTTTCATGTAAACCTCTTCATGCAAAACTCCATGTAGAAACGCATTGTTTACATCTAATTGTGAAATTTGCCATTTTTTCTTCAAAGCAACTGAGATCAAGGCTCTCACCGTTGTCATCTTTATGACTGGTGAGAATGTTTCTGTATAGTCTATGCCCTCCCTTTGAGTGAAACCTCTCACAACCAACCTGGCCTTATATCTCTCTATGCTTCCATCTGATCTTCTCTTGATCTTGTACACCCATTTGCATGTAATTGCTTTCTTTCCCTTTGGCATATCAACAATATCCCAAGTCTCATTGGAATTCAATGCTGAGAACTCATCTGTCATGGTCCTTCTCCACACATCAAATTTACATGCTTGTTCATAGTTCAATGGCTCAACTTCTGGATGAGTATGGAGCACCTTTGAGTCATGTGAGAATGAAATGTTTGATGTGAGAGTGTGGCCACAGAATTGATGCTGGTCATGTATGACAGTGCACACGTAATCTGAGAGGTAAGTTGGTGGCACATGTGCTCTTGTGGATCTTCTGAGGACAAGTTCCTGTTCTCCTTCACTGACAGACGTTGATTGTAGAGGCGTTGAGGCTGGGGCTTCCACAAGATCATCATCAGT
The DNA here is from genome assembly GCA_964016875.1 of Fallopia convolvulus. Lineage (NCBI taxonomy): Eukaryota > Viridiplantae > Streptophyta > Magnoliopsida > Caryophyllales > Polygonaceae > Fallopia > Fallopia convolvulus. The sequence goes on from OZ024729.1 coordinate 28,281,603, forward strand.
GGGTAATGGTGTTGTAGGAAAGAGGTTGGTTGGTAGGTATTCTTTAAAGGAAGGATCACAAAAAGGGAAAACACTCTCATGAAACACAACATCACGAGATGAGAAGACTTGTTTGGTTTCAAGGTTATAAAGTTTGTAGGCTTTCTTCCCAAAGGGATAGCCAAGAAAAAGGCAAGGTGAGGCCTTGGCTTGGAACTTGTCTCTGCCTTGCTTTAAGGTGGAAGCAAAACACAAGCAACCAAAGTTTCTAATGTGCTCATAATTTGGCTTTCTGTTGTATAAAAGTTCATATGGGCTCTTGCCTTTGAGGAGTTTTGATGGAAGTTTGTTGATGACATATGTAGCTGTCAGGACACTTTCTCCCCAAAAACTGATTGGTAGCTTAGATTGGAACATCAAAGCTCTTGCAATTTCTAGGATGTGTTTGTGTTTTCTCTCCACCACACCATTCTGTTGAGGTGTGGCTACACATGACGTTTCATGTTTGATCCCTCTCTTAGCAAAATATTCTATCATTTCCCTACTTCCTCCCAGCTCTAGAGCATTGTCAGATCTTATCACTTGCACTTTCTTTCCAAACTGCGTCTCTGTCATAGCTGCAAAACTCTTCAAGATACTAAAAGCATTGCTTTTAGCTGATAACAAATGAATCCAGGTTGAACGAGTAAAGTCATCAACAATTGTAATAAAATATTTATAGCCATTATAAGTCTGAGTGTGATAAGGACCCCAAAGGTCTACATGAATGAGCTGAAAAACACTAGAAGTACTTATAATGCTAGTGGGAAAGGGAAGCCTACTTTGCCTTGATTTGGCACAAACAACGCAAGGTAGAATTTCCGACTTGTCTCCATGAACAAAAGGTAATGTGCTAAGCTTGTAAAAAGGTAAATGACCTAGTCTTGAATGCCAAGTGTTGAGGTCGACATTCTTACTTGAACTTGCTGAATTACCGGCTGAAGCTACTGAATTATTAGCTGAGCTACTGGTTTGAACTTGTTGTGGTCTTGAATCTAGCAGAAATAGATCATTTTTGTTCTCACCAACCTCCAAAGCTGTCCTCATCAAAGGAGCCTGTAATAGACATTTAGTTGGAGTAAATAGCACATTACATGACATGTCTTTGATCAATTTTCCCACTGAAATTAGGTTGCAACTGAAATTAGGCACATATAGCGCATCCTTTAACACCAATTCAGACATCACATGGACAGACCCAGCCACATCAATTGTGGTCGTTTCTTTTGTGGGAAGTGTGACAATGAAAGGCTTAATCAACCTTCTTGTAGTCTCAAACAAGCTAATGTCACCACACATGTGGCAACTCGCACCACTATCTATAATCCATGTGCTCCTCTTATCAAATATGTTTGAAATAAGTGAGTTACCTGCAAACCCTGCAAAATCGTCTTTAGCAACTTCCTTTCATTTCTTGTTTTCTGAATTTAGAAGCACCAGGAGACGTGAAATCTGTTCTGGAGTCAGTTCGTTTCCACTGGCACTTCCTGAAAATTTCTTCCCTTGCTCTGGCTTTTTGTTCTTGTGCTCCTTGTAACCAGGAGGGAATCCTATCAAGTGATAGCATCTATCCACGTTGTGATTTGTCTTCTTACAATTTGTGCAGTACAACGATCCTCTCTCCCCATTTCCTCTTTGATTTTCAGAGTTCCGGTTCAAGATTTTCGTGTTAGCATTCATTGAAGCTGATTCATGGTGTATTTGAGTAGTGCTTTGCATCTCCCTCTGTTTCTCTTCTTCCAAGAGCATGGAATAAGCAACACTTAACGAGGGCAGGGGCTTTGTCATGAGGATACCTCCTCTGGCAGTGGTGTATTGCTCGTTCAACCCCATTAAAAAATGGACAAGTTTCCTTTCTTCATCATGTTTCATAATTGCTTGAACGCAGCCACACGTACAAGGTGGGAACTGGTGCATTGCACTCAACTCATCCCAAAGCGTTTTAAACTTTATGAAGTAGATGGAAATCGAACTCGAACCTTGGTTTAAAGTGCTGAGCTCCTTTTCGATTGAGTAGAGTTGAGTCCCACTGGTTTGCCCAAAGCGAGTCACTAGCTCATCCCAAATTCCCCGAGCTGTGTCTGTGTACAGGACGTTGCGTCGGATGTCAGGACTGAGTGCGTTAAAGATCCACATGGTCACCATACTATTGCAACGTTCCCATCTCTCGAACCGCACATCTGTCTTGGGAGGTCTTGCTAGGGCACCATTGACAAAGCCAGCCTTGTTCTTTGCCATGAGTGTTGTGTAGAAGGAGATTTTCCACTCCCCGAAGTTTGCCCCATCAAACACTTGAGGAACCAATGACAAGCCGGGATGGTCGCTGGAGTGGAGAAACAGAGGATCATTGTGATCAATGTTGTCGTTTGTCATTTTTGAAGTAGCTTGGAATTAGACAAAGTTGGGTTTTTCTGAAAGAGGATAAAGCGATCTATGAAATGATCGAAAAAGTTTCTTGGGATCTCAACCTAAAAGCTCTGATACCATGTTGTATTTGAAGAAGAAAAGACAGCCATGAAAACGGCACAAAAGAGCTCTCAAAATGAGAGAAAGGAGAAGATGATTCTCATTCTGATTGATAGGGTTTTTGTTACAACTTTATATATATATATATATATATATATATAGCTAGGGGACCAACCCACGTAGGCTACTAAACAAAATAGTGCAAATGGTGCCCAGGATAGTGGTGCTGTCTATACCCAGACAGCTTGCAGCAGAAGATGACAAAACGGTTAAAATGGGCACAAGGGGGAAGAACAGTAAATGGAAATTTAATTCCAACATACTACTAGTATAAGAAATTATAAATAGGAAATTACATATTCAAATTAGCACTTGAAATCGATCAAAATGACACTGCGTGGGTCGTGACGTACGGCATCATCAGCATCATCCTGAATTTGGTTCAGAAGGGAAAATACTCATTTTGTCATTTGTTCAAACCACCCAGCGGAGAAAACTCAAAGTGGGCACACTCGGCATTGACTCCGACCAACTAAATCCCCGATGCGTTTAAATATGAATTAAATGCCATTTTCAGCTACTTACCAGAAATAACGGAGAGGAGGACTTGCTCACACCGCCGGAGAAACTCCCAATGGAGGTGATTTTTCAGGCCGAGTCGACGAATAATGTGATCGAGGAAGGAAATGGGCGTAACTGGATTCATCTTCCAATCGAGCGTGGAAAGAACCAGAAGCTCCATTTTCTGGATCGTCTTTGCTTCAAACACATATTTTGTGTCCTCCACCTGTTCGACGAAATGCCACAGGAAAACAAACTTGATTACTACAACAATGTATGTGCAAAAGTCGATTAGTGTGGTGGTGGTGCTTTGAGTTGACCTACTTGAAGATCTAAGAGGAAGGGGACGTGGGTCTCTTCGACTTTAGCAGCCAGAGAGAGGCAAGTGACGGCTGCAAGCTGGATCATCCATGGCTTCTGTCTCTGGTGAAGATGGGGACTTTTGGAGAGGAATCTGTCCAGGTAGCTAATGGACAAAATGGCTGTCAAAGCTGAGAATCCATAGTAAGAGTTGACCTTTAGCATCCATTCCACAGCTTCTCTTCTTGCAAGGGAAGGGTCTGAACCTTCCTGCACATTGAGATAGATCTGCTCTTCTTTTGAGAACAGAGAGACCAACTCTTCATCTTCCCAGAACATGTCTTGTTCCAACAAAAGAATGGGAAAAAGAGATGGACTTTCTTGTAATTCACCCATTTCTTGCCCTCCTTCCAGCTCTTCCCACTGTTCCTCTTCACAGTACAGAGAAGGAGAGTATGAAGATGAGGAGGAAGTAGATGAAGAAGAAGAAAGAGTGTGGCGGTGGTGAGAGATTGCCATTGCTAGCTTATCTCAATCAAAGGCGAGAGAATTGGGGTTTAAAGGAGAGTCCTTTGAAGGGTTGTGTTGTGTGTGTGTTTGGAGTAAGCCTCTTTCTAGGCTTTTTTTAGCTTATTCATTAAAGAAGTCATTGAAGCTTCTCCTCTCACTGTCTTTTGATGGGCAGAGGGAAAACTCAAAGCCCAAAGCCAGCAGAAGAATGCAGACATATAGATAGAGAAAAGAGAGGCAAGCGCAAGAAGAAAGAGGCGAGGGAGAGTAGCCACGCTTGTCCTTTTCTATACACTACTTTGGTAAATACTCGAATGCTTTTTTTCTGGGTTTTGGTGTTTCTTTCTTTTTCTTTTTTCTTTTCCGTGAAATGAAAACTGGAAAATCGAAATTCTTTTTTCTGGGTCGTGGCGGGGTGCACTAAGGGCACACGACCCGAGCAAGGACCCCCAAATATGAATTGAAAACAACGGAGATTGTTTGAGCTCATAGTCCTCATACGTATTATTTTGGGCATATTCACCACGTAAACATGTTAACTGCTAAAATGAGGGGAATTTAACCAAAAAACAATCTTAACGCTTCATACCCTTTAAATAAGATGAAACTTTGAAAGAAAATAGAGGGAAAGAGAGTAAGATGGTCAGCGCAATGTGTCGATCAATTGAAAACAATAGCCTTGTCGCAAGATTCTTCCTGATTACATAAGAATCAAGGGTTTAATAAAACGTTTCTCCTAGTACAAAGAGGATTGAAGTTTTTCCGAGAGTTCGGGAATGTGATACTGTGATAGCTGGTGATTGAATGAATGATCCCCTCTTTCTCCCTTCGTGAACATTTATAGCCTCCTCCTTGTGACCGTTGCTGGAATTATGAGGCATGAGCAAATCCCGCAAATGTCGCTCTTGCTCTTAATGCCCTAGCCGTTACCAGAAACCTCGCTCCAAGCCGATGTTGTGGTGTGCTTGCTTGGTGATCGTAATAATGGGCTTCATCAAGCTGTTTAGTGGTCTTCCGATTTTGGGCCTATTTCGAAGAGGCCCAACAATACCCCCCTAAAACCCGGGAAAATTTCCCTCCAATTTTTCTAGGGTTTTTGATCTTGATCTCGGAAGTTGTAGCACACTCATACTACGTCCCATCAAATCTGTACTTAAGGCTCCCAAGGACATCATTGCAAAGCATTCGTGGTCTTCCATCTTCATGTACACTCCTTTTACTTCTGTTTTTGATCTTTTCCATGGCTAGTTCTGCTTCTTCCTCGGAATCTTCTTCCCGATGCCTTATATCTTCCGATGCGCCCTTGCTTACTCCTTCCAACGTTCTCACCCCTCTTCATCAAAAAGAGAGCACTTCTTTTGAACAATCCGTTTTTGCTTACTCTGTGGGATTTCCGGCCTCCTCCGAAATCTTTCTCCCTCCTCCCAGCGTTTGGGCTGACTTCTTTCATGAGGACTGGGTTTTCTTATACGAATATCTTTTTCGTATCGGACATCGCTTTCCTTTTTCCCCTCTGGTAGTTGATTTTCTCACTACCCTCGATTTATCGCCTGGCCAAATACTTCCTCAAGTTTAGAGGCTCTTGTTGTCTGTTGATCTTCTCTGTTCCTTTCACGATATCCCCTTCAAAACTGTTGACTTTCTTTGCAACTATCACTTTTCAAAAAGGGGTCCTGGCCGACTTACCTTGAAAACCCTAAAAGGCAAGTCTGACTTGATTTATGATGTGTCGAAGTCGGATCGTGGCTGGGCCAACAAGTTCTTCTTCGTAAAGTTGTCTTCTTTGGGGGTTGATACCTCATTTCTAAAACCTCGTTGGCGTGCGACAAGTAGTATCTCCTCTACTTTGCTCTTCTTACTTCTTCCTGATAGTGTTAACTTTTGATTGCGTTTGTTTTTGGATGCAGTAAACTTTGCCTCTTTACAACCTCAGAAGGTGTCAACCCAGACTGTCTCTCGCATTGAAGCCCTTCCGACGGAGGAGAGATCTTATACAAAGCTTGTGAAGGAATATCTCGCTGGTTCCGAAGATTCAGAAATGTCAAGTGAGTTCTGAAGCTTTTCTTCTTTATTTTTGCTAACACATTGTACTTGCGTAATTCTTTTTACTTGCATGTTTTCAAGCTCAAGAACGACTCGATCTACTGCTGCCCTTCGACCATGGAAAGAGTCGAGGCTCGAAAGAAGAGAAAAGTCGAGACAGCTTCTACAGTAGATACCTCTCTAGCGGTGTCCCTTCCTCCGAAGGTTGCTGACACTACTCCCAAGACTTCCTCTTTAAAGAAGAATGCCACCACCTGTTTGATTGATCTCACTGGCACCATGATGTCGCTTGATATTGTGACACCCTTATACCCTATGACGTATACTTTTTAATAACTTATCTCATATATAAAGAGATAATTCACATATAGCAACTATCCACATAAGCACAAAGCAGAAAGTAACAACCATAAAAGGTTGCCCACACACACACACACATAGGTAGTTACTTCTTATGCTAATACATATATTACTCTAACTTCTATTACAACCCATATGTCTAAGATGCAAAATGAGGAGGAGAAGGTTGCATAGAGCTTCAGCCGGCCGACCTGTATGAATGTGACCTCTAACAGAGACACACATCAGTAAGAACTAGCTGAACCTGAAAAATTGTTTTGCGATTTACGTGAGTTGCATACTCAGTGAATATAAACCATCATCAATTATTTCACACAAAGTCAAACATTTAGTCCATGTACATATACACACATATTATACATATGTCATATAGGAATTTACTATACAAATGCAAATGCCGATGTATCCGATTCATTATTTTGTGAACTGTTCAAGCCTGAATCTGCCCCGGGTTTCCATTACCAATTCTTTTCCATTACCAACTTCTCTTTTTTTTCCATATACCAACCTTTTTTCTTTTCCATTACCGACTTTTAGGCATCTTAGGCCTCATTTGCTCATATACCATCTCTTAGGCATCTTAGGCCTCATGTATGACCCGTAGGTCTCTTTTGTATACAAATTCAGGGCAAGACAGTCACAAATCCTTTTTAATCTCATTGCAATATGCTATGCAATCAAGTGCATCATGTAACCATATAACATATGTCATTTGTTAACATACAACTTTATGTGCAAACCACTCTGGAAATTTCAGAGCTGTTACATCTATCCATATAACTCATATAGCACATATATCCATATACCATATATAACACATATATCCATATAGCACATATATATAGCACATAGGGTTGAATCTCCGGTCTATACTCACCTGTTCAAGACAAATACTATATTTCTCCCCCTTGTCTCTGACCCCGTTCTATGACTTGTGCTCCTATATGTAACCCAATGCAAATTAGGCTATTTACTCTTATAAACTCTAACCCCAAATGCAATAAAATTCCAGTATGCATTATAACTTTTTGTGCATAATTCCAAATCCTTTAAAACTTGACAATAATAAACTATATATATAGAAGAACATTTTTCTAGTTCAAACCTTTATGAAAAACTTGATTAAAAGTCCCCATAATATCCTTACAAGGCAATAGTCTAGAATTATTCTGAAATCTTTTACCGACTATAAATCCAATATCGAAAACATCATCTGAGAACTATAAATCGATGATTTCCAAATCAAAATCAACTGTGGATCTAGATCTGGAAAAATCAGTGAAATCCAAATAAACCAATAACTAATTAAAATTTACCAAACCACGCTTGTACTTCAAGATTAAAACCCAATAGAAGAGATCTTGAACCAAAACCGAGATAAGAATTACAAAACTCCTCCTTTAATTTCTTTCTCTCAAATCTCCACCTTTTTTCTTGTTCTCTGTAGATTCTTATGAAAGAAGAACAACACATTTATAAGACTTCGTTCAAAGTCGGTTAAATTTTTATGGAATTACGATTTCCACCCTCAAATCTCGTTTACTACAAACTTTACCCTGAAATAATTAATAATTAATCTTTATATAAAAACTTTTTAAAATATAATAATTAGAAAATAAATATTACCTTTAAAAACTCACTATACATCATGCCGATATACTATGCATATGCTATTAATACTATATGAATGCAGAATGACGAATGCACTTTGGTCGGGGATGTTATAATCCTCCCCCTCTATAAGAATTTTGTCCTCAAAATTCACAATCTCTTCATATGACTTTCTCATCTTATCCTTCGTTTCACAAGTTGTTTCCTCTATACCCTGATTCTTCCGAATTACTTCAATCATCGGAATTTCCCTATTTCGTAACTCTTTGATTCTGTAATCTACTATCATGATCGGTTCCTCTGTGTATCTCTGATTTCTGCTAGTACTTCTGAATCTTTGAACACATGTGATTGATCAGGTCGATATCATCATAACATACTGACATGGAAAACATTATGAATATGAGCCAATTCGGAAGGTAATGCTAATATGTATGTCAAATATCAATGTGTCATCCTGAATTTCAAATGGCGTATCTGTTCCTTGTCGAACCAGTTCAATAATTTATACAACATTTTCATCACTTACTTGTGCATCTATAATTTTCTGTCTAGCTGAATCTTTAAAGAAGCAATCAGTATTCCATTTGTGTCAAACTGTAGTCTAGCATTTAGACCTCGTAAAGCAATCAAATCTGGCAATAAAGTCATGTGCATGTTGGCCATCATACCACTGGACTTTCTAGTCAAAGCATCTGCTACAACATTGGCCTTTCCTGAATGATACTCAATTGTACAATCATAATCTTTCAATAGTTCTATCTAGCACCTCTGTCTTTTGGCTCATCAAATACTTCACTCTTATGATCTGTAAAGATTTAGAATGTTTCTCCATATAGATAACGTCTGCGAAATCTTTAGGGCAAATACTATTGCTGCCAGCTCTAAATCATGTACAAGATAAGAAATTTCATGTGATCGATACTGTCATGATGCATAGGCAATTACCTTTCCATCCATCATTAAGACACAGTCAAGACTCCGATATGAAACATTAGTGCAAACAACAAATCCTCTTGTACCTGTAAGAATTCTCAGTATTGCTGCTATAGACAAACAATGCTTTAACTCATCAAAGTTCTGTTGGCACGCAGAATATCAATGGAATTGAGCATTCTTTCATAGCAATTTAGTAACTGGTGCATCTATAATAGAAAAATCCTTCCACTAATAGTCTGTAGTATCCAGCCATACTAAGAAAGATACGAACTTCTGTAACTGTAGTTGATGCTTTCCAGTTTACCACTGCTTCAAGCTTTTTAGAATCAATCCTCTATACCTCTTCTAGATACTATATGTCCTAAAAATACCATATGATCCAACCAGAATTCGAGCTTACTCAGTTTAGCATATATAACTGTTTTTCACTCAAGACTTGTAGCACAGTAGACAAATGATTAGCATGCTCCTCTATACTTCGTGATTACACCAATATATCATTAATAAAGATGATCACAAATCTGTCTAGAAAAGATTGAAATACCTTGTTCATCAAAGTCATAAATTCTGCTGGTGCATTAGTCAAACCAAATAGAATTACCAGAAACTCATAATGTCCATATCGAGTTCTGAATATTGTCTTGATAATGTCATCTTTAGCTATCTTTAACTGATGATATCCTGATCGAATGTCTATCTTCAAAAATACCTTTGCACCCTGAAGTTGATCAAATAAGTCATCTATTCTTGGCAATAGATATTTGTTCTTCATTGTCACCTGATTCAACTTTCTGTAATCTATGCACATTCATGAGATACACTAGCATTAATGAATACTTTGTCCAACAAACCTGTAACTGTTTCTTCAGTTCCCGTTACTCTAGAAGAGCCATCCAATATGGAAGAATAGAAATCGATGTAGTATCTGACATTAATTCCATAGTAACTATATCTCTCTATCTGATGGCAATCTGGGAAGATCCTTTGGAAACAAATCAGGATAATCTTTAACAACTGTAATATCTCTAAACTCATCACATTCAACTGTATGATTTATAACATAAGCCAAATATGTTTCACATCCCTCTCTGATCATACGAAAAGTTGTTGTTGCAGATAATAAGCAAGTGGGTACCTTTTGTCTATCATCATAGAAAACCACTCTAGAATTGCTAGGCAAGTCTATTACTAACTCTTTGGTACCACTTTAGCATGAGGTCTTAACAACCAGTCCATAACCAGTATAACATCAAACTCATACAAGAATAACAAGATCAGATCAGCTGATAACTCTACTATATCCACTGTAATATACAATTCCAATATACTGTATGTACCTTTACCATTTCCTCTGTACTTCCTCTTCTATTGGTTCATATGTATGAAATGTATGTTCATGTAATGCTGTATGAGATTCTCCTATAGACTGACTAGCACGGCTGAACCTTCTCTCCTTTGTGCATCATGCTCATGAATGCAATTCTAATGTCAATTACATATTCTTATGAATGCATGCCCTTAAAAAATCATATCCTTGCTCTGATACCAAAAACTAGCTGTGACACCCTTATACCCTATGACGTATACTTTTTAATAACTTATCTCTTATATAAAGAGATAATTCACATATAGCAACTATCCACATAAGCACAAAATAGAAAGTAACAACCATAAAAGGTTGCCCACACACACACACTTAGGTAGTTACTTCTTATGCTAATACATCTATTACTCTAACTTCTATTACAACCCATATGTCTAAGATGCAAAATGAGGAGGAGACGGTTGCATAGAGCTTCAGCCGGCCGACCTGTATGAATGTGACCTCTAATAGAGACACACATCAGTAAGAACTAGCTGAACCTGAAAAATTGTTTTGCGATTTACATGAGTCGCATACTCAGTGAATATAAACCATCATCAATTATTTCACACAAAGTCAAACATTTAGTCCATGTACATATACATACATATTATACATATGTCATATAGGAATTTACTATACAAATGCAAATGTCGATGTATCCGATTCATTATTCTGTGAACTGTTCAAGCCTGAATCTGCCCCAGGTTTCCATTACCAACTCTTTTCCATTACCAACTTCTCTTTTTTTTCCATATACCAACCTTTTTTTCTTTTCCATTACCAACTTTTAGGCATCTTAGGCCTCATGTATGACCCGTAGGTCTCTTTTGTATACAAATTCAGGGCAAGACAATCACAGGTCCTTTTTAATCTCATTGCAATATGCTATGCAATCAAGTGCATCATGTAACCATATAACATATGTCATCTGTTAACATAAAACTTTATGTGCAAACCACTCTGGAAATTTCAGAGCTGTTACATCTATCCATATAACTCATATAGCACATATATCCATATAGCATATATATCACATATATCCATATAGCACATATATATAGCACATAGGGTTGAATCTCCGGTCTATACTCACCTGTTCAAGACAAATACTATATTTCTCCCCCTTGTCTTTGACCCCGTTCTATGACTTGTGCTCCTATATGTAACCCAATGCAAATAAGGCTATTTACTCTTATAAACTCTAACCCTAAATGCAATAAAATTCGAGTATGCATTATAACTTTTTGTGCATAATTCCAAATCCTTTAAAACTTGACAATAATAAACTATATATATAGAAGAACATTTTTCTAGTTCAAACCTTTATGAAAAACTTGATTAAAAGTCCCCATAATATCCTTACAAGGCAATAGCCTAGAATTATTCTGAAATCTTTTACCGACTATAAATCCAATATCGAAAACATCATCTGAGAACTATAAATCGATTGATTTCCAAATCAAAATCAACTGTGGATCTAGATCTGGAAAAATCAGTGAAATCCAAATAAACCAATAACTAATTAAAACTTACCAAACCACGCTTGTACTTCAAGATTAAAACCTGATAGAAGAGATCTTGAACCAAAACCGAGATAAGAATTACAAAACTCCTCCTTTAATTTCTTTCTCTCAAATGTCCACCTTTTTTGTTCTCTGTAGATTCTTATGAAATAAGAACAACACATTTATAAGACTTCGTTCAAAGTCGGTTAAATTTTTATGGAATTACGATTTCCACCCTCAAATCTCGTTTACTACAAACTTTACCCTGAAATAATTAATAATTAATTTTTAGATAAAAACTTTTTAAAATATAATAATTAGAAAATAAATATTACCTTTAAAAACTCACTATACATCATGCCGATATACTATGCATATGCTATTAATACTATATGAATGCAGAATGACGAATGCACTTTGGTCGGGGATGTTACAGATATGGCGGCAGAGAAGTGTCTGAACTCTTTGATACCTCTCCACGTGAACTGTTCTCGAGGTGCAAAAAGTCGATCTTCTATGCCAGAATTCTTCGGCAAAATGTTGGCCGCCCAATGGCAGGTATGGCTACTCATTTCTAGTAACTCGTTGTGCTTTGATTTACGCGTCTTGCCTCTTGCTCGCGATTTAACGTGTTAACTTTTCCAAAGCTTCCAGCTTACGCTCTCAGCTTTTTAATCCTTCAAGGACCAACCTAGCCAACTTGCTCAGAGCAAGATCAATATTCAGCTTGAGAAGGACAAGAGTACTCTTCTGGGACAAGAAAAGAGTGCTCTAGAGAAGAAAGTTAAAGAGTTGACAGATGCTCTCGAGAAGGCCTTTAAGACTTCCAAGGAATGGGAGGAGACATTCATAGCTGCATCAAGGAAGGAAGCTGCTCTCGCAAAGGAGATCGAGGATACTGCTGATTACTGGTCGTGCAAGGCTCTTGTGGAGACGATAGAGGAGTTCGCTGCAGGAAAGCATACCTCATGGGATGCAGTGAAAGAGAGAGAACAATTTGAAAGTTTGTTCTCTGATGAAGTGGTTGCAACCAAGAAATCCTCGCTGGTAGACGACATTGCTCATGTCGCCAAGGAAGTAGCCCAAGTGGAGCTTGCGGAGAATCTGAAGGCTTCCGAAGATGTTTCTAAGGAATAACCTTATTACTCCTGTTTTGGAACTTTTAAGTTTTTTGGTACCCCCGGCGTGTCGGGGTTTAAAACATTTACTTTTTCCTGGGGTCGCTTGTTATAGGGCCGTTTGTGCGAACAATCTTTCTAACCCTTAGTATTATGCTTTTAGGGGCTTTTTGTGAATGTTGTTTGTGTTTGTATGGTATTCCGTTTCTCTACCTATTTTGCAGGTGATGCATGTTTCGAAGGCCGCATTCGCTGGATGAAGATCAACGCGTTTGGAGAGTAGATTGTTAATCATGTTTGACCAAGTTATGTTGTAATAGCGCTTTTGTAAAAGATGCTAAGATAGAGTGATACGTGTAATAGGTAGAACTTAAAGATGTAAAGTACTCATGTTTTATTACTAAAATCTGAACTGATTACACAAGTATCTCTGTTGTGTTAGACTCCTCTTGCTCTAGAGTCGTTAACATGTGTTCTCATCTCTTACATCTCGTGACTAGCCGTTGTGTGCACATCGTAGCCTGATTGTAAGGCGAGGGCCTATGTTTTGGCATGTAACGTCACAAGGCGTCCCTTGTTAGTTTTATAGTGTCGTTGTTGTTCCGTGTGTGTGAAATGATATAAACGAATTTGATAAGCAAGATCGAGTAATGAATCAATACCTTGCCGCGACTTGTTTTCCTCAGAAGTGGTAGAGTTTCAGATTTGTCGCGTTCCAGCTTCTTGGGACTACTTTCCCGTCATGGGAGACTAATTCGTAAGCTCCCTACCCGATGACTTTCGTGACCTGATAGGGTCCTTCCCAGTTAGCTCTGAGTCTGCCAGCATTCAACTCTTGGGTATTTTGGAAAACCTTTCTTAGTACCCAATCGCCTACTTGAAACACCTTTGCTCTAACGTGTTTGTTGTAACTCCGAGCTACCCATTGCTTATATGCCGCCATACGAACTGATGCCTCATCTCGTAACTCGTCAACTATATCTAGATGATGTAACAAGTTGGCTAGATTTGATTCTTCAGTAGCAATGTCTCGATTGGTAATACGGCTTCGCACCCGTACACTAATGAGAAAGGTGTATGCCCAGTAGCGGTCTTAGGAGTAGTTCAATTTGACCAAAGAATAAGGGGTAACTCGTCGGCCATCTTCCTTTAGCTTCCTTAAGGCGTTTCTTCAAGTTGTTCATGATCACCTTGTTACTTGCTTCCGCTTGACCATTAGCTTGGGGGTAACGTGGAGTAGACATCACTAACTGAATGTTGTACTGCTGCAAAAAGATCTTGTTTTTTCACTGATGAACTGAGATCCATTATCACACACTATAGTTGATGGTACTCCGAATCTGCTGAGGATGTTTCTCCTAATGAAGGAGATGACATGTGTGTCTTTTACTTCCTTTAAGGCTTCGACTTCGATCCATTTACAGAAGTAGTCGGTCATGGCTAATATGTAGACACGTTGTCCCGAAGCTGGAGGGAGTTTTCCCACGATGTCCAGCCCCCACTTCATGAATGGCCAAGGGGAAGTTATAGGGTGTAACAACTCTGGTGGTTGATGTGGAATTGGTCTGTGACGCTGGCACGCGTCACACTTTCGAGCGAACTCAACTGCGTCCTTGTTCATGGTGGGTCAATAGTAGCTCATCTTGCTCGCCTTCTTGCCAAATTGCGACCCCCCAGTGTGGTTCCCGCATTCCCCGTCATGTATATCTTGTAACACCTTATGTACTTCTTCTTCTTTCACGCATCGTGCGTATAATCCTGAAGACATCCATTTGAACAAGATGTCATCCTTAATAGTGAAAGTAGAAGCTTTTACCTTAAGTCGACGAGCTTCCTCTTTGTCATCCGGTAGAATTCCATCTCGTAACCACCTTAGATAAGGTGTTACCCATGAAGTAGTTGTATCAGAATCCCGAACCTCAAACACGTCTGCTTCTTTTGTTATAGAAGGTGCATCTAGGTGTACAAATGGTATCCTGTCATATTTTCTTGGGTCAATTGTAGATCCGAGATTTGCTAAGGCGCCGGCTTGCGCGTTGGCATCTCGAGGCACTTGCTTTATCTCAAAATACTTAAAGCCCTTGATAATTTCTTGAACTTTCTCCAAGTACGCCTTCATTTTTAAATCCCTAGCCACATACGAATTCGTGAATTGATTGACAATAAGTAACGAATCACATATTGCCTCGATTTCTTGCACATTCAACTCCTTGGCGATAACTAATCCTGTGATGAGTGCCTCATATTCTGCTTTATTTTTAGTAGCTTTGAACGTCCATTGAATAGCCTGGGCTATCCTATCCCCCTGTGGCAACTTCAAGACTACCCCCAGCCCTACGCCTACTTGATTTGACGCTCCATCGGTGTGCATCAACCATTTGTCGTCGCTCAGCGATCTTTCAACCTGTAATATTTCGTAATCTTCTCTTTCTGGCAGGGTAGGAGTGAAGTCAGCCACAAAATCCGCCAAAGCTTGAGATTTCATTGATGTTCGTGGCTCGTAAGTAATATCATACCCATTGAGGTGAATTAACCACCTCACCAAGCGATAAATATTCCTTCAATTCTTTGTTTGAGTTTAGATAGTATATGTGGTTGAGATAAATATTCCTTCAATTCTTTGAAAGCTTCTTCATGTAACTCTGTCCACTCAAACGACTTGTTTTTCTTCAGGATGTCGTAAAATAACTTATTTATGTCTGATGACCTGGATATGAATCGGTTGTGATGTGATCCACCCCGAGGTCAATAAAGATTCCTCCTCAAGCTTGTGTCGTCACTCTCGAGGCTCATGTTCAATTTCGTTTGCGTCCAAGTCTCTAATAATTGTGTGGGATATATTTATTTATTGTAAATATTCTAGATTTTTAGGGTTCGTTAACGAGGTGGCCAACCTCGTTAATTTCCTCGGTAATGAGCTCAGCCTCGCTAACGTTACCGAACCTGCGTTGGAATGCCAAAGGTTGTTGGCGAATGTGAATAGACATCTTTAATGCTTAGTTAGTGTTTCGTTTTTAATGCTTGGTTTAATGTCCTAGAAGTGGATCGGCCTAGGGGTTTAAAAGGCCTTTGATGTATCGTTTTTACTTACCTTTGAATTGATAAAAACTCTCTTTTGTTGAATGCAAAGATTCATCTCTTTGAAGGTCTTGTTCTTGATCGGATTGTGAGTAATATCGATCTCTCAAGAGCACTTGGTGCGTAATATCCAAGTCCCTAGTTCTCTCAAACGTCGATGAGTCATATCCGTCATTGAGAGTCCATATCCCCATCAATCCTCCATCCAGTTCGATCATCTCCTTCATTCACGTCTTCTCACATCCCCACGTTAACGACTCTGCGACTCGTCACCAACCTTGTGCCGATTGTTCGAGTTGAAAGTTGTCGACCACCTAGTAAGGTTGTCAGTTTCTGGAGTCAATTCGCTCGCACCGTGACTCAACTAAGGTCAATCGTATCATGTGGTATTAGAGCTACGCAAGGTAAACGCTCAAAAATTGGTCAAAATTTTATCTTATTAGAAGTTGCAAGCAAAAAGAAAAAAATAAGAAAAAAGAAGAGAATGATTTCCTTCCAAAGCTTGGACCAACTTATCACTATCAAGTGTCCCATGGAAATGATGTAGATATTACAAGAGGATTGCCCCTATTTTGAAGACCCGCCCCTTTGGGATGAGCATTTGCAAGGAGGGGAGGTCGTGTCGATTGAAGTGGCCGCCATGCACCAAGATCCACAACATGATCCTACTCTTACTCTACTTCCGTGTGAGGAGGAGTATGTTGAAGTAGAGGACGTTGTAGAGCCATCGCCTTCATCTATCAGAACCAAGCATCGACCCACCATTGTGCGTAGTTCACTAAATTCTTTCGCTACTCCTTGGATGGATGCAACACCTAATGTTTCTTCATGCTTCCCATTTCTACTTCAAGAAGAAGAGACTACCCCATCCTTTTTGTTGGAGCACCGCATTGAGGAACCCGATCGAACGGATTCGAGGACGAATCCTTTTAAAGGAAGAGAGGATGATGTGATCCACCCCGAGGTCAATAAAGATTCCTCCTCAAGCTTGTGTCGTCACTCTCGAGGCTCATGTTCAATTTCGTTTGCGTCCAAGTCTCTAATAATTGTGTGGGATATATTTATTTATTGTAAATATTCTAGATTTTTAGGGTTCGGTAACGAGGTGGCCAACCTCGTTAATTTCCTCGGTAACGAGCTCAGCCTCGCTAACGTTACCGAACCTGCGTTTGAATGCCAAAGGTTGTTGGCGAATGTGAATAGACATCTGTAATGCTTAGTTAGTGTTTCGTTTTTAATGCTTGGTTTAATGTCCTAGAAGTGGATCGGCCTAGGGGTTTAAAAGGCCTTTGATGCATCGTTTTTACTTACCTTTGAATTGATAAAAACTCTCCTTTGCTGAATGAAAAGATTCGTCTCTTTGAAGGTCTTGTTCTTGATCGGATTGTGAGTAATATCGATCTCTCAAGAGCACTTGGTGCGTAATATCCAAGTCCCTAGTTCTCTCAAACGTCGGTGAGTCATATCCGTCATTGAGAGTCCATATCCCCATCAATCCTCCATCCAGTTCGATCATCTCCTTCATTCACGTCTTCTCACATCCCCACGTTAACGACTCTACGGCTCGTCACCAACCTTGTGCCGATTGTTCGAGTTGAAAGCCGTCGATCACCTAGTAAGGTTGTCAGTTTTTGGAGTCAATTCGCTCGCACCGTGACTCAACTAAGGACGATCGTATCATGTGGTTTCAAAATTAGGATCATGTTGTGGATCTTGGTGCATGGCGGCCACTTCAATCGACACGACCTCCCCTCCTTGCAAATGCTCATCCCAAAGGGGCGGGTCTTCAAAATAGGGGCAATCCTCTTGTAATATCCGCATCATTTCCATGGGACACTTGATAGTGATAAGTTGGTCCAAGCTTTGGAAGGAAATCATTCTCTTCTTTTTTCTTTTTTTTTCTTTTTGCTTGCAACTTCTAATAAGATAAAATTTTGACCAATTTTTTAGTGTTTACCTTGCGTAGCTCTGATACCACATGATACGATCGACCTTAGTTGAGTCACGGTGCGAGTGAATTGACTCCAGAAACTGGCAACCTTACTAGGTGATCGACGACTTTCAACTCGAACAATCGGCACAAGGTTGGTGATGAGCCGCAGAGTCGTTAACGTGGGGATGTGAGAAGACGTGAATGAAGGAGATGATCGAACTGGATGGAGGATTGATGGGGATATGGACTCTCAATGACGAATATGACTCACCGACGTTTGAGAGAACTAGGGACTTGGATATTACGCACCAAGTGCTCTTGAGAGATCGATATTACTCACAATCCGATCAAGAACAAGACCTTCAAAGAGACGAATCTTTGCATTCAGCAAAAGAGAGTTTTTATCAATTCAAAGGTAAGTAAAAACGATACATCAAAGGCCTTTTAAACCCCTAGGCCGATCCACTTCTAGGACATTAAACCAAGCATTAAAAACGAAACACTAACTAAGCATTAAAGATGTCTATTCACATTCGGCAACAACCTTTGGCATTCAAACGCAAGTTCGGTAACGTTAGCGAGGTTGAGCTCGTTACCGAGGAAATTAATGAGGTTGGCCACCTCGTTACCGAACCCTAAAAATCTAGAATATTTACAATAAATAAATATATCCCACACAATTATTAGAGACTTGGACGCAAACGAAATTGAACATGAGCCTCGAGAGTGACGACACAAGCTTGAGGAGGAATCTTTATTGACCTCGGGGTGGATCACATCAGGTTGAGTGCTACTACTCGTCATGTCAACTTCTGGACGTCTTTGACTCACCTTGGTGATTGTAACTCCATTATTGCCTTGATTTGGTCCGGACTTGCTTCGATTCCTCTCTGCGTCACTATGTAACCCAAGAATTTGCCCGACGTAACTCCAAAGGAGCACTTGGTCGGGTTTAACTTCATCCGATAACTCCGTAGAATCTGGAATGCATCCTCCAAATGCCGGATGTGATCTTTCGCCTTCAAGGATTTGACTAACATGTCGTCGATGTATACTTCCATTGTATGCCCCAGTTTTTCCTGAAACATCTTATTAACCAATCTCTGATAAGTAGCACCTGCGTTTTTTAATCCGAAAGGCATAACCTTGTAACAATAGGTCCTTTGATTTGTTACAAATGTGGTTTTTTCTTGGTCGTCAGGGTGCATCATTATCTGATGGTATGCACTGAATGCGTCCATGAAAGTTAAAAGCTCATGTCCCGTCGTCGCATCCACCATTGCGTCAATATGAGGCAACGAGAATGAATCTTTGGGACATGCCTTATCTAAGTCGGTAAAGTCGATGCAAACACGCCACTTTCCGTTTTTCTTTTTAACGACAACCACATTTGCTAACCAATCGAAATATTTTACTTTCCTAATTTTTCCAGATTTGAGTAGGGATTTTACCTCATCGTTTATTACCTGATTTCATGTTTAACTGGTGGAACTTTTTTATTAATGTTGAGCGACCGTGTGATCACATTGGGATTGATTCCTACCATATCTTCATTCGACCAGGCGAAGCAATCACTGTAGGATTGTAAGAACTCAACTAATTGCTCTCGTAAAGTTGGCTCCAAATTTGCCCCTATCCTGATTTTCCTCGACGTATCAAGTGGATCGAGGGCTACCTCTTCGAGTTCTGGTGTCTCAGGCTTCACGTAATAAGTTGGAGCCTTACAGTCCTTTAATTGCTATTCTGACGACTTCTTTTCTGCCTCAATCTACTGAGTTTTCGAAGTTGTTGCCCTCATGGTTACGGAATAACACTCCCTTGCTATCTTCTGTTCTCCCTTGATTTCTTGTATTCCCCATGGTGATGGGAACTTCACACATTGATGATAAGTCGAAGGAATGGCCTTCATTCCGTGGATCCAGGGCCTGCCTAAGATAATATTAAAAGGTGATGGCCAATCAAGTACTTGAAATTTCACCCGATAATTTACCCCCACACGCGATGGTGAGTAATGATATTTCCCCCAATGTGTTACGTGATTCTCCGCTGAAGCCTACCAAAGTTGTGACGATATCGTCCAAACCCAAACCTAAGCTGTACAAGGCATCCAACATAAGCAAATTAGTAGAACTTCCATTGTCAATCAAAACTCGTTTAACAAGAAAGTTTGCTATCGTTAAGGAAATGATTAAGCAATCATGATGAACTTCTTCCTCTTCGATATCATCGAAGGTAATGGGCATCACGTCATGACCCTTTCGAATAGAAATTCTAGGCTCCTCTCTTCGGGTACTCCTTGCAATCCTCTTGGCTGCAGAATAGGTTACGCCACAGACCTCGGATCCCCTAGTGATGACATTGATCACCCCCGTGTGCTTGGGAGGTGGCGGTGGACTGGTCTTTCCCTTGTTGTGTTCTAGTTGCTCCCTTGCTATTTCTGATATTAGATCTTTGAGGTACCCCCTGCGTAACAATTCACTTACCTCTTTCCTTAGTGCAATACATTCGTCGTCCTATGGCAATGATCGAAGTGGAAATCACACCATCTAGATTTATCTTTTTGGTGTGAAGGTGTGTTGCTCTTTCTTGGCCACTTGACGATATTCCCCATGTCATTAAGAGTTTGTACAACCTCCATCGCGTCTACCCGAAAGTTGTAGTGAGATAACTTTGGGGGAGCCTTGGGTCTTCATATCGCTCGTTCGACCTAGCGAACGCCGTGTTTACTGTTGGCTTGGCAAGAGTTGGACTAGGGTATGGAACATATCTGGTTTCCCGTCGCCCTTGCCGACTTTCTGGTCGATGAAGACTAGCGGTTTTGATGGCGAAGAGGTCATCATCTTCTAATCGCACATGTGCCAACGCCTTTACCTACACCTCATCGAAATTCGAGCAAGGATATTTAGTTAACTCATGATAAAGATCAGGGTTACTAGTCGAAATGCCTCTTCGGAATGGTTCCACGGCTGTAGCGGCATCGCATCCTTCTATGGTGACCAATTCCTCATTGTACATGTTTAGAAAAGCCTTCAAAGATTCGCCGGTCTTTTGGACCATGCGATATAAGTCGCTAGAGCGCTTCTTAGCGTGACGACTACTTGCAAATCTTATCCTGAACTTGTCAACTAATCAGCAAAAGATGAAATACTCCCAAGGGGTAAATGAGAATGCCAATTAAGTGCAGGCCCAGATAACGTGTTACCGAACCAACGACACATGACAATTTCCTTCATATCGAAGGGAATTGTACTAATATTCATAGCTTGCTTAAACGCGGCTATGTGTTGGTCCGGATCCGTAACCCCTTCCTACTTGGGTACATCGGGGACGTGATATTTCCGAGAGATGTTTACCCTTGTGATAGTGGGTACGAAGGGAGAATCAGTATATCAATCCTGTCTTTCCACTGCTATTGGTTGTGCGGCCTCTGGGACATGTGTTATTCGGTCCTCCAGGGCTTTAAGGCGTTCCCATAATTGGGTAACCTCAACATCCTCTCTAACGGCCCTTAGTGAATTACCATTTACCTGATAACCAGTTACTAGTCTGACGTCAACTCGGGTTACGAGACTCGGATCATCCATGTCTAGTCGTCGAGCGACGCCATCCATCGCTCCATTAACACATTGACTATTCGTTGTTGACCGAACCTGAGATTGAAGTAGATTACATTCATTAGTTAAAGTTTCTATTTGTTTCTCATATACCTCAGTTAATTTAGCATGAGCATTCTTCTGATTCTCCAAATCTTTTTGAAGAGTAAGCATAGATGCACGGAGTTCAGCGATAATATCGGATTCGACTGTTCCTCCATGTTCTACTGATGTGGAAGTGGTAGGATTGTCATTTCCATCCCCAGAATTGTGCTCATCCCTTTCTATCCCATTCTCAGTCTGTTGGTCATCGACTCCTTGGTTAATCTCGTGGTTTTCAGCATCATCGACTTGGTTGTAAGTAGCATGAATGCCATCCATCTTGCGCGGGGAAAGCTTACGGTTCTTGACGACTTTCCTTTGGCTAAGGCCCCACAGTGGGCGCCAATTGCTTTGGGCAGATTTACCACGTAAACGTGTTACCTGCTAAAATGAGGGAAACTTAATCAAAAAATAATCGTAAAGCGTTATACCCTTTAAACAAGATGAAACTTTGAGAGAAAAAAGATCGAGGAAAAGAGAGTAAGATGGTCAGTGCAATGTGTCGATCAATTGATAACAATAGCCTTGTCGCAAGATTCCTCCTGATTACACAAGAATCAAGGGTTTAATAAAAACATTTCTCCTTGTACAAAGAGGATTGAAGTTTTTCCGAGAGTTCGGAAATGTGATATTGCGATAGCTGGTGAACGAATGAATGATCCCCTCTTTCTCCCTTCGTGAACATTTATAGCCTCCTTCTCCTTGTGACCGTTGCTGGAATTATGAGGCATGAGCAAATCCCGCAAATGTCGCTCTTCCTCTTAATGCCGTAGCCGTTACCGGAAACCTCGCTCCAAGCCGCTGTTCTGGTGCTTGCTTGGTGATCGTAATAATGGGCTTCATCAAGCTGTTTAGTGGTCTTCCGATTTTAGGCCTATTTCGGAGGGGCCCAACACGTATAGCCTTTTTTTTCTAGGAAGAAAATCTAAATACAACAAAGTTGCGGGGAAGCTTCTCGTTTTTATAAGTGGTCTGACGATCCAACTCTTTCGACTCTTCTGCTAGTTTTTTTGCATATGAGCCCCTCGTCTTTTGTATAATCACCACAGAGCATAATTATTCGGCACAAAGATTTACTCAATGTATAAACTCCTGCTTAGTTGTCAACTCCGTGCTATGTACACAGTCTTACTATTTAAGTCCATTTTTAATCTTGATCATACGTAATTTGTTAAGAGACCGTGCTTCAACTGCTTTGACCGCCATCTAACACTGTCCTTGCTAATCTTGATATATTGACCAGTGAGAACAAAAATAATGACATGTGAAAAATATTTACCGTGTCACAGTTAGTAGATTTTAATAGAGGAGTCTTTTTACCCAAATTGAAAGCAGATGAAATTTGCAGCCAGTTGCAGAAAGCAAGCAGAGAAGCACCCATTCACATTCTCTCGCTTTACAATTACAACTTTTTTTACCTCACTTCCTACACCTTTAGTTAATCTTTTTTTTTCCCGTAATTTAATTTTGTTGTTCTTGAATTTCCCGTAATTTATTAAATAAACGTATTTCAGTACTTTGTACAAGTTATCTCTATCGAGAGCAATAGGTATCCTAAGGTCTCCTTTGGTTTGATTCTATGGCAATTGTAAGTCAGAATTAAGAATAGATGATTCTAATAGATTGTTTGATATGAAAAATATGATAATAGATTTCATTACTAAGAATGACCCATTCCAATTCTATGGGTAAAATCGGCGGGTTGACCTTCCCAACGCGGGTTGACCTGCCCAACCGGCTCGACAAAATCTGCGGGTTTGGACAACATATATAGTCCAACGGGCTGGCCGGCTTGAATGAGTAAGAGGGTCGGGCAGTGACGGGTCCAGGTTCTCTTCGAAGGGGGGCGAAATTTTCTTAAAGATGAAACCTATTTGCAAAAGAAGTCGAGGGTCTAATAAGATAAAACCTTAGCTCGTCATAGAAAAAGAGATGGATATACAAGAAATATAAGGGTTGGAAAAGGAGGAAAGAAATGGACATACAAGAAATAAAATAAAATAAAATTTACATTAACTTCCAAAAAAATTTAATTTGACACTCATTACTTTTGCATGGCAACATTTCAGATGTCAAATTACTACTATAAAGATTTTTCAAAGTTTGGATGTCTTTGTCTAGTCCTACTGTATATATTATCATTAAACCAGTTTACTTTATTGCTTGCTTTTATCCTGTGAAAATTACATTTGTTAAGATATATAGTGAGCATTATAGTTGTGCTGTTTTGTAGTTGAAGCACTTTATACCCTCATTGAAGTTGTTCTCTCAAGTTTTATTTCATGATTTATATGATTTGTGCAGATACAAGGACCATAAGAGATGTGCCCACTTGATTGCCAATGAACTTAGTTCAGAGAGCACATTTACAACTATGCAAGTTTCACATAAACTCAAACAATTAGCCCTTCACACTGGTAAACAGGTTAGAGATGCAATTGAGAGGAAGGAAGCAAAGGAGGGAATAGACTTGTCTAGCTGGCACCCTTTGTTTGATATGGCTGTAAAATTAAATCATAGTAGTGTTTCGGATACTTGACATTCATGCAGGCTAATTCTTTGATTTTTGTAAAACGATTATTCTTCGAAGTTGAACTAATGTTAGCAGCGGTCAATGCAACATCACCAGACATGGAGCTATCAACTGGGAAAGATTCTGCTGTATTCAGTTCTGATGATGAAATTTTCCTTACTTGCAGCATGTATGTTGTTTTTTATGTGAAGTTCTATAGGATGAAAAAGGGTTTTTTATGTCAAATTGCACAATTTCATATATTTTTTTGGTAAGATATAATTACGTATTCGTCCATATTTTATTACTATATCTTGCCATGCCACCCTATATATCAAGTATTAACTTTATTGTATTTTTCATAATTTAGTCGTCACTCGTCACTGATAAATGTTTTTTTGCTAGGAGTATAAACTAGCCTATGTATTTATTTATACACATTTTAATGTAATAATCCATGGGGTGGAATTGTGACGGTTATATGTATTATAAGTAGTATATTTTTTTTATAAGAAAGAGATTCGATGTATCAGATAAACTCGGTAGATTGAAAGACCGATACAAACGGTAGTCGGACAAACCGGCAAGAGAGCACGAAAAATAACAAAAAGTTGTAACAATCAAGAAAGAACGTAACATGTGATCAAAAGTCAATAGAAACATGGGAGGGGTGAGCTCAAAACTACATAAAGCAGTGTTGTTGTAAGGAAAATGGGCCATCTTCATCTAAGGAGTGCACAATAGACTACTTCAACGTTGCTCCCACCTAAATGAGGATTTATTTCAATAACCCACTTCACATGCACTTCTCTTTCTGTTTTATGAGTTCACACATGTCTGTCCATTCAAATATTCAATGTAGGTATCTTTTTTTGATGAACAAAAAAAGACCTTGGCAAGTTGGAAATGTACACCGTATGAAAAGAGAATAATGATGAGCCGTGTTTATATTAGTTAGCCCAGAGGATCCTTGTTGTCTTGTTGATACCAATTGGGGATATTCACATCCAAAACCGGTTAACAGATTATCCAATTTTTGAACTCAGTACGCATGCTTTCACTTTAACATAGCACATTCATTTGTGTTGTACACTGAAACCTTACGGTCAGATATAATATGACAGAGAACCAATTGAATGTGCAGAAGAGATTAAAACCAAGAATCTACAGAAATCATATCCTACGAGCAAAGATGTAATGGAGTGTAAGATTGATCCTTCCAATTTACAGCCCAAACGCACATATTTTGGCTTAAAATTCCTATCCGAAATCCATGCCATACAAGGATGAAATACGTCCACTTACATGTGCAACACAATCAGCCACCATCTGGAATTGCTGATGTTCTTATTACCTCAGTATGGTGGTGGTGGTGGAGGATACATCCCATGGTGACCTAATTAAGAAATATCATCACAAAAAATCAGCATATATCAATGACAAGCCCCTTTGGAGCTGTGCATAATTAGTGTCAAAAATTCAAATCACCAAAATCCATCATTTTCCACATTAAGGGTATTTGTTAAACACGTTTTTGCTGAGTATACTTCCATCCATAAAGGTCAGAATTTAAAGCAAATCACAACTTTGTTAATCAATTTTGAGTTAATCCACTCCCTACATAATATGTAACAAGAAGAAACAAAATACAATAGGAAACAAGCCAAACCTGGAGGTCCATAAGGACAAGCATGTGGAGGTGGTGGGTATGGTGGTGGAGGGTATGCTGAAGGAGGGGGGTATGGTGGTGCAGGATATGCTGGAGGAGGAGCATATGGAGGTGCAGGGTACGATGCAGGATACTGATACATTGAAGGAGAGTGAATTGATGGATCAGGAGGCATTGGGTACGCTGAGCTTGGGGTTGGGTATGATGGATAGGCTGTGGCTGGAGACGAGTATGCAGGGTTTGTGTAGGAAGGTGCAGATGTTAGTGGAGGTACAGCATATGACGGGACATGAGGTTGGGATGGTGCAGAATAAGGTGGGGCCGAAGGATAGCTTGCTGCTGGTTTCTGCGATCAACAGAAAGAAATAAGCATTTGTTAAGCTTTGGGTAATGTCGAAAGAAAAGGTTTCTGCCTCATTCAAAATAAACCAGAAAAGAATCCAACTTACATTGCCTTGTTGATAGTGCATTATCAGTTTGACTTCTCCTGCATATCTGAGGTAAAGTGAGGCTAGTTAGAGGAATACTGTACGACCTCTGCTACAAGAAATTCATGTCCTCCAAGAAAACCATGTTTTAGTTGTTACTTCCTCAACATAGTATGCACAATATCAGTTAGAAGTCAAGTGGCAGGTATATAAACAATTCCATCCTCCTAAGTGCAAACAGAGACGGGGGAATTTTCATTCTTTATGACAGTGACATTTGGAAACATGCTTAGGTTAGTCCTGCAAGGAAAGATCCATATTGTCCGTCTTCTCTTTCACCACCCAAAATAGTAACTTCTTTGACAAGAAAGAAAAATGACTCATCCACGACAGCTTCACATGGACAAAAAGGATAGCTTGAACGCTTGATCTTATGACACAGCTTTACATGCAGATACAACGAAAATGATAATTTACAGACCAGTATTTTAAATGACACCGCACAATGCTAAGTTCTAGCTTCTAATGCATTACACATGTACACATTTTTGCTTGATTAGAGTTAAATTTGGGTTGTCGGTTTTCGGGTTGCTAACTAAGGTATACCAATGGCTTATTGATTTGCTGTTGTCTCAACTCCAAAGAACTTCGATGTTATAGAGCATTATCATGAATCTCCAATAAGTACGAGTCAACTAGTCCAAACCTAATCTTGCAAGAACTTAGGGGGCATTTAGTTAGAATTGGTATGAGTTTTGGAATACAAACTACACTTGGGACAGGTATGACTGTATGAGAGAATCAGGAATGGTGCACTCTTGGAATGAGATTTAGTTTGATTCCCGGCCTAGCATCGGATTGGTCAATTCACAAACCAGTTCCGACTGACATCTTGTGAGTAACAAAAGACCTCTATACTGATATGACACAGCACTAAACCCAGTCAGTGACAAGAGCAATTAAGAAATCACATAATGTAGAAAGCTAGCATCAAACACTACACCAGAACAAACTTCATCATCAATATTCTCAACAACATGCGTTATAGATCAGATAACTCCTAGCATGTGATATAAGCTATCATGATTCATGAGTCACAAACTGATCAAATTAATCATATAAAGCAAAGCGTTAGCAGTTCACGCACCTGCCAGTTTTGGTATGAAGAGGCCAATTTTTATCATCATAACCCCGAGAAAGAACTTCATGAAGCTGAATTCTGAAAAATCACAAGGCGAACAAGAAAGAAACAAGCAATCAGCTCAACTCAAACCAAGTAGTCTGCCGCAAAATAACAGCGGATAAAGATTGCATTCAGAACAAGAAAATTTGATTCAAGTTGGAGAATATGAACAGAACGATGCATTACTTTCCACTGCCAATCAAGTCATCGTGGGTGACGCTATTGCTGTTCCAAACCACAACATTGATCTCCCTCAAGCCTTCGATTAGTGTGAACATGAACTTCTCTTGAAACTTAGGGTTTTTTCCACCATCTAGAAAATCAAACGAGGAACACAATATCACACAAGATCGATCCCGTGCAACAAGAACGAATCAGATTCCATCCAAGAATTCAAGAGATACGGATCCAGAAGAGAAACCTGTGCAAGTGCGAGTTCGGAATTTGGTTCTCCCGTATTCGAGGCAAACGTAGGGGTCTTGCCTCGAGAACCATTCTGTATCCTTCAATTTGCTGCACTCAACAACTGCAACCAAGAAACCAGAGGCATTAAAAAGAGAGTTTCAAATCCGATACCTGATCAACACTTGTTTCCTATTTTTTCGGCCGTTCCTCACCTGTAATTTCGAGCAATTGGCCTTGAATGCCAGAAACCGACATCGAAATTTGACGACGAGAAGAGGATGAAGAAGATTTTCGAACCCAATACGGAAGAAGCTAGAAGTGGCCTTTGGCTCCTTACTCGTGTTTTACTCCTTTCTTCGAGTGGGAACAACGCGATCCTGAAAGGCGTACGCAGAGTAGTTTGTTGGGTTGTTTTGGAGGGCGAGTGGCGATAAACTCGACACCAACACTTGTTCGGTGTTATCAGTCGAATATACCATATCAATGAGCAAACAGAATCTGGTATATAATAAGCATAGACGGTCTTTTCAGAATTTAGATAAATGTAATAAAGTAATCCTCCATCTGAGCCAGTCGAACGTTTTACCTAAAATACCACTTATTAAACCACTATTTATTTATTTTTTTTCTTTTTGATGGAATTAAACCACTATTTATTTTGACACACATATTAAATGTAATTTTGTTGCAAAAAAACCACCAGTAATCTAATCCATTATGTTTCCTGTTAAAAAGTGCAATTTTACCCTTTCGCGCCTCGTTTTTAAAAAATTTACGAGAATTAACAGGTTTTCTCATTAAACACAACCAGCAGGCAACTATTCACTAAAATTGAACGATGTGGGTTCGATTTTTGAGTTTTACATATGGAGGAATTTAATGGGTGTGTTGATAGAGAAATGGGGAAGAATAGTGAAGAGTAGCCAGTCGGTTGTGTTTCATGGGAAAACCTGGTAATTCTCGTATTTAAAAAAAAAACGAGGGGCAAAAGGATAAAATTGCGCTTTTCAACGAGAAACTGACGGAGTAGACGGTTGGGTGATTCTCCGCAACAAAATTGTTAGTTTTAGTTAGTGTTGTTAGTTGAAGGTTAGATTCGGCTCTTGTAGACCCCGAAGGGTAATCAAGACGATTGAGTAGACCCCGAAGGGTAATCTCGTGAGTAGACCCGAAGGTAATCTCGTTGGGTGTAGACCACAAGGGTAATCACCGCCGAATGATGTTAGTTTATGTTAAAACACAAGTTAAAACTTCGAAAACATAAATAACATGACTTGAATAGATAAAGGCAACGAGTCGACCGATTAGATCGATCTTTCCTTCAACGTTTATTGCCCCTATTAATATGCCAAGGGTATAACCACAATAACGTTGTGAGATAAAACGTTCCTATACAATGAACATGTGGCAAGCATGTATCATCATTGCATATATACGCACCTCGTTCTTCAATAAGTGTCTTGTGAATTGATGTAGAATAATCAAACACAATTCTCGTGATTTTATGTGAACTCACGAAACCTCTCTAGAGAATGAATTCTCGAACCCCTTTGAGAGAGGCGTCCAACCTCTATTTATAGGCAAGAGGATGAGTGGTTATGGAGAGAGAAATTGGTAGTTAATTTGTTGAAAATTCAAGGAGAGAAATAAGGAGGAAAAGTAGGGAGTTTGTTATAACCAACTTGGTAACTTCCCTTAAGAACTTTTCAAATTTCAAATTTCATCCTTATCCAGACTAAAGGCAAAAGCCCAAAAAGGCACATAGGCGCGTGGGGCCCAACATGGAGGGGAGCTAGCTTCGAGCTAGCTTGTCGCGCCCACACTCTCGAGACATGAAACGTGCGTCTCGTCTCCACGAAGCTAGGCGATGCTTTCGCGAAGCCAAAAGGACAACGCCCTAGCTCAAACCAAGCTAAAACCAAAAACAGCTCCTAACTTGAGCTAGCTTAAAACCAATGTTCCAAGCTTTGGTTAGCTCTCAAATTTTGCCACATAGTCCTTGAGCTTCATTTCTCAATCTAGGAATCATAACATAGCCAATTCATTGCATGAATAAAGCCACACACGCAAGTCAACCAAAACAGCACCCTCGGCGCGCCTTGGCTTACCGCGGTTGTCGCGCGCTTGCGTGGCTGCGTCGGCGCGCCTGCGCTGGTGCATCGGCACTTGGCACGCGCCCGCTGGTGCGTCTAGGCGTGATACGCCGACCCTTGTGCTTGACGAACTCGAGGTTCAAGTCAGCCCCGCACCGTGGCCAGCCCTAGGCCGAGAACCTCAAAATCGGTTCTATCGATCAAGGCGCGCCTCTAGTGTCCTTGCATCGATGCCACCATGATTCCACTAACTCTTTCAACCCTTGGAAATACCATTAGGCCGATCACTAGGCCATGCCTCCCGCACGCCCCAAACCTAAGCGATACCCATAGTAATTCCCACACTTATCCATTCATGACTCACACCAAAATGGATTGATGACTTTCACAAATCACCAACATTCCTCCCCCATTTGTGCAACGTCATAAAATTGAACTTTTATAAAACAAACTCTATGTATAGATGTAAATGTGAGTAGACTTGAATTTACAACTTGTAATAATCACATTCATGCACTAAAGAATCGTGGTGCTCCTCAGGGTTGAACCACATCAACTTGTCTAAGTACACGTCGTAAGAATTACACATGAGTTTCTTAGTGTATATGTGCTATCCTTGACGCATTTGTAAAAAAAGCTCTTTCGTCCCATATCTTCTCACATGTGCTTTAGTCAAGTAATCCTCGAACTCTAACTTGGAAGAAGCCTTATACTTCCACACATGCATAGTTGAGTTTTCTAACGTGCCCTACATAGCAATTTCCAAAAACTCATTAATGAAAAATTGTTTCAAAACTGGTTTCATGTAGGCCTAGAGCATGTACCTTTGATGGGATTTTAGTATGCTCTCCAACTCCATGACTTTGGCTTTCCACATTGAATTCAGCCCACACCTTTCGATGAGGGGGAATTGGGTGTCCAAATCTTAGAGTTGCAAGGATTTTAGCCCCATCCCTTGTGATGCCTTATACACCAAATCTTTTGCCAAACTCTTCGTCAAGTGATCAGCAAGGTTACTGTGTGTACGAACAAAGACAACCAAGATGACTCCATGGGTGATCAATTCTCTAACCGAACTATGCCTCACACCAAGGTGTCTTGATTTTCCATTATACACATGGCTATAGGCCTTTGCCAACGTGCTTTGGCTGTCACAAAAGATAGCAATGGGGGAAATCGGCTTTGGCCACAAGGGGATCTCACTCACGAGATTCCTAAGCCATTCAACCTCCTTGCCCGCCGAGGAAAGTGCAACGAACTCCGATTCCATTGTCGAAGTCGTTATGCAAGATTGCTTCTTGGATGCCCAAGAAATTGCGCCACCACCCAATAGGAATACCCAACCACTTGTCGATGAATGGTCTTCCATATTGGTGATCCAACTTGCATCGGTATAACCTTCTAAAGTAGAAGGATTACCCATGTATACAATACCATAAGTCATTGTTCCCTTCAAATAACGAAGCACTCTTCTTAGAGCATTCCAATGACTATCACTCGGTCGACTAGTGTAGCGACTTAATTTGCCCACGGCATAAGCTATGTCGGGGCGTGTACTCGTCATTGCATACATCAAGCACCCTATAACTTGTGAATACTCAAGTTGAGAAATTGGTTCTCCTAGGTTAGGAAGGAGTTTCTCACTAGGATCCATAGGCGTGCTTACCGGTGTGGATTTATCACAATTAAATCGTTTCACCACTTTCTCGATGTAATGGGATTGTGTTAAGGCCAAGCCCTTGCCATCCCTTACTATCTTAATTCCTAAGATCACATCGGCCTCTCCAAGATCCTTCATGGAGAACTTAGTAGACAAGAATTCTTTTGTCTTATCCACTAACATTTGGTTTGTACCAAATATAAGCATGTCATCAACATATAGACAAATTATAACTCCTTGACCAGAATTATTAAACTTGCTATATACACACTTATGCGCTTGATTAATCTTGAAACCATTGGCCAAGATTATTTCATCAAACTTATTATGCCATTGTTTAGGCGCTTGCTTAAGTCCATAAAGAGATTTGATCAAACGACATACCTTATGTTCTTGTCCTTCCACTACGAATCCTTCGGGTTGCCTCATGTAAACCTCATCATCCAAGTCTCCATTGAGGAACGCCGTCTTCACGTCCATTTGATGGATGACAAGACCATGAATGCTTGCTAAGGCAATCAAGAGTCTTATTGTGGTGATTCTTGCCACGGGGGCATAGGTATCAAAATAATTGACACCTTCTCTTTGTCTAAAGCCTTGGATAACCAATCGAGCCTTAAACTTGTCAATGGACCATCGGCCTTCATCTTCCTTTTGAAGATCCATTTACACCCTAATGGCTTGCATCCGGGTGGAAGGTCCGACAATTCCCATGTGTTGTTGCCAACAATGGAATCCATCTCATCTTGGATTGCTTCTTTCCAAAATGAAACATCTTGAGAAGTCATGGCCTCATTGAAGGTCTTAGGATCCTCATCCATATGAAAATATGAAATTCTTTGACCCTCATTTTCTCTAGATCCTTCAACCAAGAACATCTCAAAAACGGGCTCATGGGACGCTCGTCCCATCTCAAGTGCACGGCGCACTCATTGCCGTTTACGCCATCGAGCCTTTGGCGTCGATGTACCGGCGCCTCTCGTGCCAAGCAATGCCACGGTTCCGTGTTCATCATCACTAGGCGCACCGACGTCTTCGTCCTCGATCACCGCAGCCTTGCGCTTTGGCGATCTAGAGTCTTCACTCGGGTTGAACCCCTCGAGCCTCGGTGTTGCACTGGCGTCATCTCCGCTCGACGTCAAGGGAGCGCCTCGCGACGCCCTTTCGGATGTGCCTTGTGTCGCGCCTAGTGGCACGGCGGCACGAGACATGGACCGAGTAACTCTCGGTCCAAGCGCCGAAGTTGACTCTTCCTTGGTTTCCATAGGATCCGAGGATGGGTCGACTTCTTCTTGGTCCTTTTCTCCAGGCCTCGGACTAGATGTAAATCTAGACTCATGAAATATCGCATCATGCGATTCTATCACGGTATTAACCGAAATGGCATAATTAGGTTCTATTACAAAGAACCTATAGGCCTTAGAGTTATGAGCATATCCAATAAAGATGCACTCAACACCCATGTCTCCCAAAGTCTTACGTTTATGGTCCGTTAGTCTAACAATTGCACGACATTCCCATATACGAAGATGATCGAGACTAGGTTTCTTTTTGAACCACAACTCGTAAGGTGATTGGCGATTTCTCTTGCTAGGCACTCTATTCAAGATAAAGTTGGCCGTAAGCATTGCTTCACCCCAAAATGAGTTCTTTAACCCGGAGTATGACAACATGGCATTTACCATGTCCTTAAGCACACGGTTCTTTCGTTCCGCCACCCCATTTTGTTGAGGGGTATATGGAGCCGTTGTCTCATGGATTATACCACAAGACTCAAAGTACTCCTTGTCCATATATTCACCACCATGATCGGTTCGTAGTCTTTTGATCTTATTTCCGGTTTGCAATTCTACTTCGGTTTTATATGCCTTGAATCTATCAAGTGCCTCACTCTTAGAGTGAACAAGATAGATATAGCAATACCTTGAGTAGTCATCAATAAACATTATGTAATAACGCTTTTGACCGAACGATGGCGTTGCATGCAAATCCCCCAAGTCCGAATGGACTAGCCCTAGGACTCCTTCCTCTCTTTCAATCTTCTTGAAAGGAAGCCTTGTTATCTTGGTTAGCAAGCAAGTTTTACACTTTTCTTGTGTAGGTTCAAAGTTAGGAATAACTTGATCCTTTGCCATATCCAACCTGCGTTTCATGTGGACATGCCCTAACCTCGCGTGCCATAAATCATAAACCGATTCACTTGACACCACCATGTAATCATACATAACTTTATTATTATTGATTACATTAAGTAGGAACATATTGTTCATATAGTGGCCAAAGCCTACAAATATTCCTGCCCTACTTATTACTAGACGATCGGCCTCAAAAACCAATCGATATCCCAACTTATTCAATACACCACCACTTACAACATTCTTTCTAATGTTGGGTGCGTACAATACATTATGTAGAATAAGTTCCTTCCCACTTGTAAAGTGAAGAAGCACGTCTCCTTTCCCTAAGACCGGAGTCGTCGACTCGTTTCCCATGTAGAGAACTAAACCGTCCTCCACATCCTTCATGTGCTTGAACCATCTTTTGTCCATACACACATGTGTGGTGGCTCCCGAGTCAAGCCACCAATTTAAATTCTCATCCTTCAAGACAAGATATTCATCAATTTTAGATACACTAAACAATGAATCAGATTTAGATAAACCAAATTCCATTGGAGTACCTTGCTCGTGGCTTGCGCCCGAGCCCGACTTAGGCGTAGGCACGCCCTTGTCTTTGCGCACGGGTTTGGCTTCGCAATCCCGTTTCATGTGACCAACCTTGCCACAATTCCAGCATGTTCCCTTAGGCTTTTCCTTGGAAACACGCTTCTCGCCTTTGCTTATTTTACCACCCTTGGACCACTTGGCGTCCTTGCCCTTGCGTTTAGCCGCCTCTATGGTATTAACCGAATGGGCGGTCTTATCCTCATTCTTCTTCCCTTTATCGTTCATTTTGAACTCTTCCTCAATCCGAAGATGAGAGCCAAGTTGGACAAGATTCATGTCTTCCTTGGAATGCTTGAGAAGATGTTTTGCCTCTTTCCATGAAGGAGGCAACTTATCCACTATGGATGAGACGGCGTAATCCTCGTCCATAGCGATACCATGTTGTTTAAGTTGTCCCAAAATGCGAACCAACTCATGGTATTGATCCATCACCGGTCTAGACTCCAACATCTTATAGTTGTTGAAGTTAGAAACAAGGAACTTCTTGGACGAAGCATCTTCGACCAAGTATTTCCCTTCGAGTGCCTCCCACAAACCACGAGCGGACTCATAATTTTGATACACATCGAAGAGGGAGTCCGCCATTCCATTTAGGATATGGCCACGACATATGTAGTCGTCATTCTCCCATTTCCCATAACGCCTATGTTCAAGCGATATGGCTTGCCTTTCCTTGGCTTGTTCCTCTGTCTCATCATCGACCGCGTCCGGTATGGGGGGTGGTATTTCTGGACATGGTGTTGTAAGCACATACACCACTTTCAAAGAAGTAAGCAAGAAATGCATCTTCTTTTGCCATCGGCAGAAATCCAGCCCCTCAAACTTTTCGAGTTTCACGAACTTAGAGGCCATCTCCTTAATCGATGACTCACTCATTTTTGCCATTATCAATTGCCTTGAAAGTCACAATACAACAAAACTAAAACAATAAATAAACGTTGAAGATTGTTAGTTTTAGTTAGTGTTGTTAGTTGAAGGTTAGATTCGGCTCTTGTAGACCCCGAAGGGTAATCAAGATGATTGAGTAGACCCCGAAGGGTAATCTCGTGAGTAGACCCGAAGGTAATCTCGTTGGGTGTAGACCACAAGGGTAATCATCGCCGAATGATGTTAGTTTATGTTAAAACACAAGTTAAAACTTCGAAAACATAAATAACATGACTTGAATAGATAAAGGCAACGAGTCGACCGATTAGATCGATCTTTCCTTCAACGTTTATTTCCCCTATTAATATGCCAAGGGTATAACCACAATAACGTTGTGAGATAAAACGTTCCTATACAATGACACTGCTGGAAAACGCGTCTGTAGCCAGGAAAATAGACACGACTTCCGCCACAAAAATAACCACGAAATCATGTTAGCCACGACATCCCCAACGGATTGCCCTACGAAAGGTGCCCTGGGGCTAAAACACGCGAGGCTAAATATCACTCTGAAAAAGAACCACAAAATTCTAGTTTTGTGGCTATTTAGCTGCAAATAATAGCCGCGAACTAGTTCATTGCTAAATTTGTGGCTATTGGCCACGAAAATCATGTTCAACCATATTAGCCAGAATTGAATTTCGTGGTTGGTTTTGAGTGCATCACCATCAAATTTTAGCCACGAATGTATTTTGTATCTAAATTCGAGTCGAATTTGAACTCATAATCGCACCTATTCCGTGGCCATTAGCCTTGAAATTTGCCATGAATCTATTTTGTTTCAAATTTTGTGGTTAAAAAATTAGGCATTTAAAAAAAATCAAATAAATTTTATACCATAATCTTGCTTATTTCCAAATAGTAGAGATCTAAAATCATTAAACACCAGGCATCTTAACTTAGATCTTAATAATACATCAAACATTCACAAACCAAATCAATAGAGATCCAAAAAGCATAATCCACAACAACATCTACAAGATGTTTGAATTGTTTGTTCAAAATTAGTTTCTCAACTAACCCGCTGAGGTAAACAAATTTGAAACAAAAGATGATTTTATCAAAGAAAGGAGTATCAACAGCTCAGTGTCCTTGGATTATCTTCTTTGCTACTGTCTTTGTATCCTTCTTCCCTTTGAAAATTGACAATTTTACAAATCCTGCAATCATAAATGTGATAACAGCAATGTAAAACAAGTGTAATGATGAAACCAACAACAAAACTTAGACTCCATAAACGAGTCTAATTAGAGCCAGGTAGCATTAGTACTATAAGCCACCAGAAAATCAAGTAATGAGTAACAATACCATGCCAGAGTGCCGGTGAACAGAATGAATTCGCCGATTAGAGCCAGGTAGCATCATCTTAGACTGAATCAGCTTCTCAACGCCCTTCAATTCCATTCAATTAACTTACATTAGAATTTAATCGACACAATTATCAGCAAACTGATGACATTGATATTTACAGGTGATGTCGTCCAAGTGACAGAAAAAATTACCGTATAATCCAGCAGGATGAGCAGGCGTTGCAGCAAGGGCGTTCTGTTCTTCCTCAGTTAGAACCTGAAGCACCAAGAATGAAGTAACTAAAAAAAATAACTAAAAGAAGAAAAAATGGAGGTGATCATCAGTATGTAGAAGTCATACTGGTAATGATGTCAAAACACTGTCTACATAGCTCCCTTCAGATAACAAATTCCCTTCAGATAATAAATTCAAGGGCTTGGCCTCAAGAATATCAGAATTGAGATGAATTATCGGGCTGGTGCCAATTAAACAAGATAATACATCTTCATCAACCACCTCATCTGAAGCAACGTCATGGATTTGTACATAAGCATTGGCTATGGAACATCTTGTGCAGCTACTTTCAAGTCTGGAACAAGGCATTAAAGGAACATTTAGTGATTTACTTGTGACAAACCTTACATGGTCCGTAGATTAGAAATTTGCAGTCACAACGGTCAACATATAAGCAATGCACAAGTTAGCTCTAAAAAAGAAGCAAATACTATTCAGAAAATCATGCACATTCTGTAACATTTTTGGGACTAATTGTTGTGTGATTGCAAAGCAATTGACGAAGTATAGATAAGAAAGCGAAGGAGAGACCTCGAAAGAAACAATCCTTATTAATGGTTGCAGATCATTGTGCACACAGGAAAGGTAATAGGAGTGAACGTAGAAAGAGGAATGGGTAGAAGACTTAAAACCTAAGGAATAGCTAATGAGACAATTGTAGTAGAGACTAGAAAATCTAACCTTCATGATGAGATATCAAATAAAGCATCCATATCTAGCAAATGTCGACATTGCCACCATTGGTCAGCCTATGATCCCCTTTTTTTTTTATGGAATCAAAATGTCAGCTACAGATCATAAGAAGTTAAAGTCCTAAATTCCCTTCATTCCAGAGTAAATTATTACAGTATGATTTATGACACTCGCCCTTTAATTCCGCAGGAATGGCAAGATAATGTACCCACAATATCAATCTTATCATAATGTTAAGTAAGGAACTCATACAGGAACAATTTTACAGAAAAATGCATTTCATAACATAGCACATGTAGAACTCCCGATTCTCTTTCTTTTCAATTATCATTTAACAAGGATAAGGGAGTCAACAGGGGTGGAAGATCAATGATGAAGGTCCCATAACCACTTCTAATCGCATGTAGCTTTTCACCATGCACATGAGCAACACAGAATGTGGAATTGGAGGTGGAAATATAAGATCATGAAAGGTGGTTCAGAACATAAAGAGAACAAAATCTAGAACTCTAAACCGAGCATCTAAAACCGGATATCCACCCCCTTCGGAGCACCAAGACGCCGAAATAGGCGTGGAATTTGTCAGAATTATATTCCAACAAACCAAATCAACCTAGAAGAGTAATTGAACAAGCTTCTCACCCTATCCAACTTCCGAATGACGCTTATCAGAGGACTAATTGTTGTATGATTGCAAAGCAATTGACGAAGTATAGATAAGAAAGCGAAGGAGTTTACAAATCGCGAGCAGAAATCTCACCAGAACGACGATGCCATCCTTGCGCTTGATCCCAACAACAATCCTGATACAATAACACTTAACATAGTTCAAAATCCACAAATTGAGGAGTTTACAAATCTTCATTCAAAGCGAAAAGGACGAAGAAGGAGGAGAAGAAGAGAAGATAATTATGCAGGTGGTGAAGATATGCAGGCGGTGAAGATATACACCGTTGGCCACCGATGGAGCCTGAGGCTGAACCTGCTACACTTGAGCCGTCCATTTTCTAATGTCGAAATCTCCGAAAGGATTGAATAAATTAGGGTTAGATTTGGGAGCGAATGAGAGCCGCGTAGATTTGAGAGCCACTTAGATCTGGGAGTGATTGAGAGGGAAAAGAGAGCCGCAGGTTAGAGGAAAGGGAGCAAATTAGGGTTTGATAGTGAAAACGCCTTATGGGCTTAGATTTTAGTGGGCCAAAAATTACTTTTTTCCTCTTAAAATTGAACATTCCCTCCATTTAACATCAAAGCCCGCTCAAAATTTTTTGTAAAGAGAATGGTCCCGCCCAAATATTTTTTAACCAAATATTCCCGCCCAAATATTTCTAAATTAAATATTTCCTCCTTTTTTCCTCTTAAAAATTAAATATTCCCTCCTTTTATCCCTCCTAAACCAAATGTTCTAAATAATAAATTAATACGTAAAAAAAATATTGTATACATTTTTTTTTGGGGCGCTGCCCCCAACCCCGCCAGGGGCGCGTTGCCCCCTAGACCCCCAACTCGCTGACCGGTGGTGTTGCCCCCCGAACCCCCTACTAGGGGGCTCCGCTCCCTAGGACCCCTGGTGTTGTCGGGGGCTCCGCCCCCGAACCCCTGGTGGGTACTTATCAACATCAAGCATATGAAGATCATAATAGAGGTTTAGGTTTTGTTAAACTTTAACCATAACATGTGAACTAATTAGGTTTTGTTAATCTTTAACCAAACTCTAATGGAATGTAACGATTTCTTATAAGAATGAACGATTCTAGATGAATATAACGATTTCTTATAAGAATAAATTATTGTAAAGGAATATAATGTTTTCTTATAAAAATAAACGATTCTAAAGAAATATAACGTTTTCTTATAAGAATGAATGATTCTAAAGAAATCTAATGATTTCTTATAAGAATGAACGATCCTAAATAAATATGACGTTTTCTTATAAGAATGAATGATTCTAAAGGAATATGATGATTTCTTATAAGAATGAACGATTCTAACGGAATATAATGATTTAGGGTTTAGGGTTTAACGATTTCTTATAAGAATGAACGATTCTGAAGGAATATAACGATTTCTTATAAAATTAACGATTCTAAAGGACTATATTGATTTCTTATAAGAATGAACGATTCTAAAGGAATATATTGATTTCTTATAAGAATGAACGATTCTAAATGAATATATTGATTCTTATAAGAATGAACGAATCTAAAAGAATATAACGTTTTCTTATAAGAATAAACGACTCTAAAGGAATATATTGATTTCTTATAAGAATGAATTATTATAAAGGAACATAATGATTTCTTATAAGAATGAACGATTCTAAGTGAATATAACGTTTTCTTATAAGAATGAACGATTCTAAGTGAATACAATGTTTTCTTATAAGAATGAACGATTCTAAGTGAATACAATATTTTCTTATAAGAATGAATGATTCTAAGTGAATATAACATTTTCTACGTTTTCTTATAAGAATAAACGATTCTAAATGAATATAACAATTTCTTATATGAATGAACTCTAAGTGAATATTATGTTTTCTTATAAGAATGAACGATTCTAAATAAATATAATGATTTCTTATAAGAATGAATGATTATAAAGGAATATAATGATTTCTTATAAGAATGATCGACCCTAAACCCTAAACCCTAAATCCTAAACCCTAAACCCTAGACCCTAAACCCTAGACCCTAGACCCTAAACCCTAAGAAATATAACGCTTTCTTATAAGAATGATCGATTCTAAATGAAAGTAACGTTTTCTTATGAGAATGATCGATTGTAAAGAAATATAACATTTTCTTATAAGAATGAATGATTCTAAAGGAATATAACGATTTCTTATAAGAATGAACGACTCTAAAGGACTATAACGATTTCTTACAAGAATGAACGGTTTTAAATGAATATAATGATTTGTTATAAGAATAAACGATTCTAAAGGAATATAACAATATCTTATAAGAATGAACGATTCTAAATGAATATAACGATTTCTCATAAGAATGAACGAATCTAAATAAATATAACGATTTCTCATAAGAATGAACGATTCTAAATGAATATAACGATTTCTCATAAGAATGAACGAATCTAAATGAATATAACGATTTCTCATAAGAATGAACAATTCTAAATGAATATAACGATTTCTCATAAGAACGAACTATTCTAAATGAATATAACGATTTCTCATAAGAATGAACAATTCTAAATAAATATAACGATTTCTCATAAGAATTAAAAATTATTAATTTCCTAGAAAGTCATTTATAATTTATTAAAAATTATTAATTTCCTAGGTGAGCATGATTGATATTTTATTTTAATAAATATTTTTTTTATAAAGGCCTATGGGTAATATTTATTAAAATTTTAAAATAATTGTTATTTATAGTGGAAATAATTTTACAAATAATAAAAATTAATTAGGAATGGGCTTGTAAGGTAATAGAAAATCTGATGGGCTTGGGTGTCAAAAGAAATGGGCCCTTTTTTGATCACCCTACTCGGCCCATATGGAGGAGCAGCCCAATCCAAACTCTTCTCCTCTTCCTTCGTTGAAATCTTGTGGTTATTTCTGAAGATTAACCACGAAATGAAGAACTCGTGGCTAATCTCGTGACTGTTTCTGCAAATTTTTCCAAACAAAAAAAGTTAGACACGAAATGAAGAACTCGTGACTAGTCTCGTGGTTATTTCTGCAGATTTCTCACGAAATGAAGAACTCGTGGCTAATCTCGTGACTGTTTCTGCAAATTTTTCCAAACAAACAAAGTTAGACACGAAATGAAGAACTCGTGACTAGTCTCGTGGTTATTTCTGCAGATTTCTCACGAAATGAAGAACTCGTGGCTAATCTCGTGACTGTTATCGCAGATTTTTCCAAACAAACTAAATTAGGCACGAAAATAAGAACTCGTGGCTAGTTTTGTGGTTATTTCTAAAAATTCTAACGAAATGAAGGAACATTTACAAGTCAATGATTCAAATTTCCCACACAAATAACCACAAAACTAGCCATAAATATTATGTGGGTACTTAGCTCCAGATTTTGCCGTAAATATACACTCGAATCTTTTTTCGTGGCTAATTAGCTACTATTCTAGAAATGAATCTAGCCGCACGAGATATTCGCGTCAATTTGGCCTAAACTTTACCCACGAGCATGTTTTCATGACTATATGGCCAAAAATCTACAACCGAATTTAGCCGCGCGCTCTTTTCGCGGCGATTCAACCTCAAAAATAGCCACAACTGTATTTTTCATGGCAATATAACCACAAACGTAAATATTTGTGGTTAAACTTGTGGCCGTTGCCACCCAAATTAACCTCGACAATATTCGTGGCTAAATATTTTCTGGCTACAGACGCGTTTTCCAGCAGTGTGAACATGTGGCAAGCATGTATCATCATTGCATATATACGCACCTCGTTCTTCAATAAGTGTTTTGTGAATTGATGTAGAATAATCAAACACAATTCTCGTGATTTTATGTGAACTCACGAAACCTCTCTAGAGAATGAATTCTCGAACCCCTTTGAGAGAGGCGTCCAACCTCTATTTATAGGCAAGAGGATGAGTGGTTATGGAGAGAGAAATTGGTAGTTAATTTGTTGAGAAATTCAAGGAGAGAAATAAGGAGGAAAAGTAGGGAGTTTGTTATAACCAACTTGGTAACTTCCCTTAACAACTTTTCAAATTTCAAATTTCATCCTTATCCAAACTCAAGGCAAAAGCCCAAAAAGGCCCATAGGCGCGCGCGACCCAACATGGAGGGGAGCTAACTTCGAGCTAGCTTGTCGCGCCCACACTCTCGAGACATGAAACGTGCGTCTCGTCTCCACGAAGCTAGGCAATGCTTTCGTGAAGCCAAAAGGTCAATGCCCTAGCTCAAACCAAGCTAAAACCAAAAACAGCTCCTAATTTGAGCTAGTTTAAAACCAATGTTCCAAGCTTTGGTTAGCTCTCAAATTTTGCCACATAGTCCTTGAGCTTCATTTCTCAATCTAGGAATCATAACATAGCCAATTCATTGCATGAATAAAGCCACACACGCAAGTCAACCAAAACAGCACCCTAGGCGCACCTTGGCTTACCGCGACTGTCGCGCGCTTGCGTGGCTGCGTCGGCGCACCTGCACTGGTGCATCGGCACTTGGTGCACGCCCGCTGGTGCGTCTCGGCGTGCTACGCCGACCCTTGTGCTTGACGAACTCGAGGTTCAAGTCAGCCCCGCACCGTGGCCAGCCCTAGGCCGAGAACCTCAAAACCGATTCTATCGATCATGGCGCGCCTCTAGCGTCCTTGCATCAATGCCACCATGATTCCACCAAGTCTTTCAATCCTTGGAAATACCATTAGGCCGATCACTAGGTCATGCCTCCCGCACGCCCCAAACCTAAGCGATACCCATAGTAATTCCCACACTTATCCATTCATGACTCACACCAAAATGGATTGATGACTTTCACAAATCACCAACAAAAATTACATTTAATGGGTGTGTCAAAATAAATAGTGATTTAACGAATAATATTTTACAATATCGACTATTTAACAGGTGGTTATACGCAAAAACCTCAACAAAAATGCTTCTTTTTTTATCAAACGAATACATTTAGGTTGCGAAGTGAATGGGGAATGTGAGAATAGTTCATTCACACGAATAACAATTCTCATACCTTGTGTGTGACCAAATAGCAAAATTGATTTATGATTTTATGGACTCAAACCAAACCGACCTCATTTGTTTTACTTTTTTTTTATGGAAAGAGCCTTCGTTAATTAATAGACAAGTCCTTCAAAAGTACATCATAAAATTCAGCTAGAAAAAAGAAATTACAAGTCATTAAAAAAGGATATACAGGCTTCCACCTACTTAACCAATGTGCAACTTGATTTGCCTTCGAGCATTAGGTTCAACGGTTAATCTTTGGGGTAGTACTCTGAGGTCACCGTTTCGAACCCCACGGGCGGCGGTTTACCCATTTCTCACTAGAATTGGTTAGTAACCAGTTCTCATCCCTCGTGGATGCTCGAGACGAGCCCAAGTAGTACTTGTGGCGACCTTAATCCTTACCTTATCAAAAAAAATGTGCAGCTTGATTTGCACTTCTTTTGCAATACTTCCAATCACAACAATGGAACTGTGAACCCAATTCCTGCGCCAGCACAAGTACATTACCAAAAGTGGTAATTGGGATCTCTCCCTTTGACGCCTTTTGAGCTACACAGAGAAAATCAGTCTCAAGAATTACCTTGTCGATGCCAAGAGACCGACCAGTTTGTAGCCCCCATCTTGCTGCCTCAGCTTTCGCCACTTTCACATTAGTCCCATTTTGAATTTTCTTCGAACCTGCAAAAACAACCTCGCCCTTTTAATCTCTCCCAATAACCCCGATGCCGCACTCCTTCCCTTTGACAACACAGCGTCCAACATTGATTTTTATCCAACTCGTAGGCAATTTTGTCTAGAATGATGCACTTCCAACTCCTCCCTCTAACTTCCTTTTGTCCTCTTTTGGGCATTCATAAATTCCTCATGCATGGCCATACAATCTTCAATAGTGTCCGTAGCTCTCACAATCTCATTTGCAAAAAATCTTCTTATTTTTAGCCTTCCATAAACCCAAACATAGAAACGCCCATCTTCCTTGACAACTCCATAACCCTTTCAGCCTAATCCAGAAACGTGGGCGCACTCTCTCCTAGCTCTTGGAGAACTGGAAAATTTTCCCACACATCCGACGACAGAATACACCCAAAAGGAGAATGCATTATCATCTCCTCCTTACCACACAGAGAGCATCGGGGATCAGTCACAACTTTCCTATACACAAGATTACTCATACATAGGAGAACATATTTCCCGCTCACCAAATCAAAGATTGGACTCGAGGCGGGACATGGATCTTCCAAATCTTCTTCCAAACTTGAGAGGCCCTTGTATCATCAGCATGTTCACCCCAACCTGATTCAGAATCTCATCTCGACTCTAAAAGGCGATAGGCAAACTCCACAGTGAAGCACCCATCGTTTGAATAATACTAGACAAGACGGTCATGTATATGTGGGTCCACGAGATGAATGTC
The DNA here is from genome assembly GCA_964016875.1 of Fallopia convolvulus. Lineage (NCBI taxonomy): Eukaryota > Viridiplantae > Streptophyta > Magnoliopsida > Caryophyllales > Polygonaceae > Fallopia > Fallopia convolvulus. The sequence continues at coordinate 28,326,085 of OZ024729.1, forward strand.
AAGCACCGCCTCTCCATCATAGGGCACCATGATCAAGCTAATAACTTCCCCTTGCCATTTCCCTTGATCCCAATCAATCACATCACTTCCATAAATATTCCCCAAATGTTTAAACATATTAGGTCTCGGAATCCACCGGCCCTTCCAAACCCTAATATTTGCACCATTATCGACCTGCTAGTAGCTTCCTGCTTCAAGAACCCCCCGAGCCTTATAAATACTCCTCCAACAAAAGCTAGGGTTATGTCCCAACGAAGCATCCAAGAAGTTAGCACGAGGGAAATACCTAGCTTTATATAATTGAGCCACTAACGAGCTTGGGTTATGCATAAGATCCGAGCTCAAGAATCATTAGAACAAGATGCTGAGAGATGGTGGTGTAGATCCAATGTAGGATGACTGCATCTAATTGATCTTATAGATCGTCATCAATGTCGAACGGCCTCGAGACATTGGGATTGATGTGATCCAACACACAGTGAGCTCAGGCTGCAACTTTGAAGGGTTCCGCCAAGAATTGTACTTTGTGTTTGTCTGAGCAAGCATTACATGGATGAGATTCTTGATATTAGACACAAGAGTGAAGTGAAATGGCGATTTAGAAGATCTTAAGAAGGCACCCAGATCGCTAGCAAGAGTGCTTGATTTCTTCAAGGGAGGGTCCTTCGTTTGGGTCTCGTCACCCGCCACCCCGAATCCGCCTCATTTCCATCCCTAAGTATAATACAGTTTTTATAGCTTCAACTAATAAAAAAATAGTGTATGATTCCATTGATGTTAGCTTTGGGTTTCCTAAATTAAAAAGTTGGAGTTGAATCACTAACAATTATTGATATCTTATCTGAAACCAAATTATTGCTAGTTGCTACCATGTTCTCTCCGTGTCATGTGAACTCAGCCAGACCTCGTTTAGACTGATCTCTCGTACAAGTTCAATGGTGCATAGGGTTTTCGAAGGATTTTTCATGAGGATTCTGAATATGGCTTCAATTTTAAGATTAGATTCACATATTGATCTAGAGCAATCTGAGTTTTGAATGAGAGAGACAAGTTCTAGGTTTTCGATTTGTATCTGTAGAAAATCGAGCAAGTTAGACCTCTATTTATAGGGCTTCTTGTTCGTGGAGCTCAAGCAATTGAAGATCCAAAACATCCTTTCAAAAGCTAGCCATAATTGTGGCTCTGAATGTTCCGAAATCGGATTTGAATGCATTAGGGGAAGAAGAATGAAAAAGGAAGGGGAAGTAGGAAGAAGAATGGCGATGGGGCCTTTTTTTGGCTATTTATGATTTTGACCCCTCTTGTTTTCACTTATGGAGAAGATACCCTAGAGTCAAACAGGAAGGAGAAATGCTTTTTGAGGAGGCTAGAGAGGTGCCAAGGGGCGGCGGAACAGTGGGCGGTGGTTGGTCTCAAGGGGCGACCGGTTGGAGGGAGAAGGGAAGAAACGCGCAATGGCAACACGCAAGAGAACCGGCAACTAGGAGGGGGACTAGGGTAGGACTAGGGTTTCTCGTGATACTATATAATATTAGATATGAATTCTCCTTGAAGGATGCATCTATATTATTCAAGTATATATAAGATACATGTCCTTGGGAATACAAGAGTATTTACAGTTTTTTCATAATGATATATTCTCAGTAAACAAACTTAAATCATAATATAGATGGCCCCAAAAAGATCGAAATTTTTGCTTGATAACGTAAACTGAACCTTGCCAAATATGCCCAAATTTTGGTTGTAGATGAACGACCCCAAATGCACCTTATAGTTATGAATGTGGTAATATCATATTTACGAGTTACACATACGTATACACCTGTAAATTATATCCCTGTAAATAATTTAAGAATAGAAACACTTAAAGTTTAAATTAAAACCATGCCATATATACTATACTAAATTCAGAAGGCCCTTTAGCAAAGATTCTTGATCCCATGTAACACTAGTCAGTTTCAAATTAATATGATATAGGGCGCAAATGCAAGAAAGCACTTGCCAAACTAGTTGGCCAGTATTTGCTGCACACAATGTGAAAGTTATATACATTCATCAGCTTTGAAAGATCTGTCGTCACTCAGGGCAAAGTGTGTAGTTTGTTTTGTAGGGAGAACAAAACCTTTGATTTTCTTCTTTTTATGGAAAGTAATGAAAGCCAACAGAGCATCATCTCCTTGGTTCAGTCACTTTCATAATCTTCTTCTTCGTCTCCAAACGTGAAAACAGAAGCATCAGCAGCCATTGCCTTGAATTCACTGCTGACTCCAGAATCAGTAGCCTCAAGCCCAGAAACAGATCCAGTAGTAGTAGTAGAGCTTCGTTTGGATTGATATATTTGCTCAGTCTTATCTATCACACTTTGTACCTCAACTGAACTGGATTTTGTCTCCGGGCTAGTTGAATCTAGTCTTGCAGCTTCAGTGACTGTAATTTCATCTGCTTTATGGGTACAAGTTTCAGATTCAGTTGCCGGTGGTGGTGGTGGTGAGGCTGCTGATGGAGGTGGTGGTGAGGGTGCAGGTGGAGTAATGCTATTGTAGTCTGCCAAAACAACCTCAACCTGAAAACCCGGGGAAGGCAACTTCCTCTGCAGAATCCATGAAATTCGGTATAAGGAAAGCAGATTCTGGATTTTCAATTTTCTAATGAAGTGTTTCTTACCTTGTCAAACGAATCAATATCGCTTGTGTTCATAATCTTTCTGTTCTCTGTCATTGTGGTGTTCAACCAGCTGTGAAGTTTTTGAATAAGAACAAAGTTTAGGTCCCTTGAAAGCATATGATAAGCGGAGGTATAGAATATGTGTTGGTTTACATACAAGTAAAAATCCCCTTGGCGGTCATGGAAATGGACTTTAAAATCCCCTGCTAATTCAGTAAGACCCGGCTCCCCTGGCAAAGCAAATACCATGATCCCTTTCTTTGAAGTGCTCAGCCAAAATTCCTCAGGCTGCATTGGTTGGCGATTATAAACACAGTTAAGAATTGTGAAACAATGATGATTTAGCCTGAGAAGGTAGGCGATGATATATAAGGCATGATACTGCATACCGACATATCCTTTGTTCTAGGATGTTTTTTAGTAGAAAAAAGAACACCTGCACAATGCAAGACAAGTCAAATTACAACTGAATTCTTTTTTTGAACACAAACAAACTCTAGTCTAAATTATCTACAGCCAAGAATAAACATGTACACCGTTCAATATGAAAGGGGATGGGCAGTGGTTCAACCACTACATAATGACTTGGGAAGGGGAATGAGATCTATTTTTTCCCCTTCTCATATTGGTGAATTAAACACAACACCAAGATATCATAACAATTAATCTAGACAATACAGCCATAAAGCACATATAGGCAGGAATCAGGACCATAAGCCAAAGTCACAATGCAGTTCATAATGGCGATTGGAATGCTAACAGACAATTATACCATTATGATCAGAGATAGTTATATGAGGCCTGATCCAAAAAGGGCAACGATGAAACCGAAGTCCCCGAAGCATGCACCTGTAAAGTTAGCATCACAAGAATATAATTTTGTCCAGTACAATCAAATCTACAGAAAATCAAGCTAAATCCAGTAAGAGCAAGTCATACCTGCGGCCAGGTTGGTTCTCGCCATTGAAGTATGTCAGAATTCGTTCGAAATACTTAACATACCTCTGCGGAATCAAAAGTTTTAGAAAAGCAAGTCATAAATAAAAACATTAGGTCATGAAATAATGTTAACTTGGCTTCAAAAGAAATATGTTTATTGTAGCACTTACAATTTGACTAGGCAGAACAAGGGCCTTTGCATCAAAACATCGTTTCTGATTGTAGAAATCAATTGACTCCTCGGCAGTTGGAAAGAACTGGGGACATATAATGTATTTTAGTAAGATGTTTGATACAAACCCAGATTACCTATATTATTAGTTTTTAATAAGTTTCTTATTTTTCTATTTTCTAGTTAGTTTCTCCGATTTCTCATTCTCCCACTTCGTAGTTTCTACTTTCTAGGCACTTTCCCATTTTCTCCACTTTCTCTATTATGCTTTCCATTATCTGATTTGTTTTTATTTAATTTTAGGAATTAGTTATTTGTTTATTCACTATAAAAGTAGGAGAGCAAGTTGTAACTGATCGGACTTGATGAATGACATGAATTACATGTGAGGATTCCTCAAAATTGGCTGAATAGCAACATTCTTGCTTTACATATTTCTATCCCTTTATTTTTAGTAGGGTTCTAACAATGTTGCACATATACTGGAAGTAGAATGATAGCTACAAGGAACTTAGTATGCCTATGAAAGAAAGCTGAAAGGATCTCACCTTCAAGTACAAAAGAAGACTTGAAATCATTAATCCTGTTCTAGCCATACCAGCTTTACAGTGCACAACCACAACATTCTCAATATCTTCTTTTAACCAGGAGTAAGCACTTTGACAAAACGCTTTTATAAGATGAATTGGGGGACAGTTGTGGTCATCAAATGGAAAACAAGCCACCTGGTTCACAAATCACAAAAAGTGAAACCAATTCGTACAAATACGTCAACAAGTGAAGGATATACAAATTTTAATTCTACTCATGTTGTACAAATATTTGCTCAAGTGAAGGAGCACAATGCTTTAGATTATCTCTTTTCTGCTTGATGAAATATATGCAATAAAAAGAGAGCTTAGATAAAGTGGATTCCAATAAGGCTGAAGGTGATAAGAGGACAATGCTGAGTTTTGAGACGTGCTAAAAGGTAACTTTGGAACTAAATAAAATATGTCATGTCATAAAGGATGTCCACATATTAGGATGTTTTTTGGATTAATGGATGCGTCATAACCTAATAGGTATCTGACAGAAATTACCCTCGAGTGTCTCTGTCCCAAGGACAGTAAAAGCTACTTGGAAGCAAGAAATAGGAGCATTTTCTTTCAGGAGCTAACTGACTTGAAGTCACTGGGTAGGCAGCTGACAGTCAATATTCATTGCAAAGGATAAAAATGTAGTTTTTTCTTTTAGGATAGTTTTGGAATGACAGTATAACTGTATGCCATCCTTTGCAAGGAACAGCATCATATATTATTTTTTTTTGGTAGAAAACAGCGTCATATATTTGAATTCAACAATTATATACCTTTCCTTCAAAAAGTGAAGCATCATATAGTCTTTCAGCACAAAGGTTGTACACTTTGTATTTTCCCTGCATGTAAGACATCAAGTACAACGTCAAGTCTCAATAAACTACACATAAGCAATATCTGACAAGGACTTTAGTTATAAAATTATTAAAAACAATTTTTAAAAGAACAGTAGATCAAATATCTAATAAACAGACATCATCGTATCACTCTCAAGCATCTTTCATCTTATTAAACCCTTTATACACTAAAGATAAGCACAATAACTCAATAAGTACTTATTTGTATAGAAAAAGTACTTATAAGCTCCTTCCAATATATAAGGAGTTTGCACCAAATGAAGATGGTGCAAAGTGATCAGTTTACAGCACAAATCACATGCTCCATTTGTTTGTATTAATAAGAGATAAGTACTAAATGACTCATGAGTTCATTTAAGACAATCGCAATTAGAATTCATATCATTGATGTTTTCACACGAAATCCTCAATGGGCAACAAAGGGATTGAAACCTCAACATCATTCTCTATACTTCCAATCATGGTAGAAGAATCAGTTATCATGTCATTTTAAGAGCATTATGTGTGTTTGTGTGTGTGTGTATGTGTGCATGTACATAAAAGATCACCTTATGATGAGTTTCAAAGAATCTGATCACTTCTTCCATATGGTTTCGATAGATTCCCTACATCACAATCACATGGTGACTTCATTGTTTCACCTCATAAGAGAACATATAGTTTGGCGGATTGAAACAACTTTCAATTGATTACCTCGACATATCCAAAAAAACCTGAACTCATATCACCTGCTGGGAATCCCATAGCAATTATGTTCTCTGTGATATATGTCATATCCAAATCAAATCCATCTTCCTGCAGTTATGGTACGTAGAAATATTAGGTAGTAAGATCTTTAAAGAATAAGACATCTAGAGTGAGAGTCACACAGGATATTTTAAGCAACAACAGATTGAAATGTTTTTATACCTCATCTCTTAAACTTAGGATTATCACATACTTACAAATAAGAGTTCCTCAAGAACCCACAGCTCGTACAAAAAATTGGTTAAATATCATAAAGCCAGCAGTGACAATTGCAAGGAATAAGCATAAAAGAGGGGAAGAAAGGATCTTCATGGCATAGGAGAAATCAGTCACCTGATATCTTCTTTTGTTCTGTGAAACAACATGCCGAGCCTTGACAGTCACAACCTTTACAGCACTCTTAGACGAGTCAACAATTCCTTTAGTGAGAGTTCCAAAAATGTTTGATTGTGTTGCCTCATTGGAACCTTGTTCCAAAGTTTGACCTCTAGGACTAAGAGACAAACGCTGAGAAATCCCATCAGTAAGCCTAGCAAATGCTGATTTAGCAGGACTTTTTTCATCCTCTCCTCCAGCCAATGGATGAGGAATTTTCAAATTCTTGGCCCATGATGATATGCCAGATGTGAATGGTTTAGATGGTGCATCGCCTGAGCTATTTGATGTAGAATTAGATGGAGCAGTAGGTTTTACATCTTGGTTTATGATTCTTGTAGACGAGTCCAGAAGTCCCTCATTCATTTTGTCAATTTGCTTGAACTTAGGAGCTCAAAACCTTAATGTATAAGATTTTCAGTTCCACTTAATTGTATTATCAGCTGTCATAAATTTAAAACAAAATGGATTGAATAACCACATAATGTATGTATGACGGAAAAAGATAAGTATAAACAGTTACTAAAATAGACCATTGGAGGATCTATGATACGTGTCATAACAAAGACATGATCTGTTACTTTTTATTGCATTCAAACAAAGATTCTAAGAGATGTAGAACAAACTATTGATTTATTTGACCTAATTATGTAAATGTGACATTTTTATAATTTGAAGGAAACTCTTACAAAAATATTGAAAACGTGTTTGATGAAACAGCATTGAGATGCAGGAAATAACCATTTAAGCACCTGGAAACAAAATCAGAATTAATTTAGAAACAAAAGGATAATAGTTATTCTCCTGATTTCGGGTTTGCCTCCAAAAAGTCCTCACAAATAATGATTGAGGCGGGATTCCGCATTTTTGAACCACCCTCTGAGCGAATTTGATGATCTACTATCCACACTTCCCCCTCTCTTCCGTTGTTTCAGTTTTTCCAAGTTCCGAAATTACACTATAATAAACCTTCCGCAAACTAGCTAACTACATTATGACAAATAATAACCTGTGGACTAAATTTTACAGAATTTCATGATTCCTCGGGGATCCTAAGTGCAAATGATTAATTGAAAGGCAGAGCACCACACACCTGTGATCCAACTCAGTAAGCAACGCGTTTGAATTACCTAGTAATTAAGCTCAGTTAACGCATAAAACTCAATTTTTCATTACACGACTAATTACAGGACGATCCTCGCCATCTGCATCTCAAATTGGGGACAAACAAACGATATTGGAAGCACAAAAGAGGTAACAAACAGTCTAGTTTTACAGAATCAAAATTGGTTGAAAAATTCGCAGTATATCAATCAATTAAACTCGTCTAATCAACAAAATCCAGGACTTTCAAACCAAAGAGAACGTTCAGCTTAATACCTAGCTCGTTACAGCAATCACTTCAGATGCAAAGGTTGATGACCACGAAAATCTGAAGGCGGGACAGAGGGGAGGGAGTTTCGAATGGAAGCGCTTTGCAGAAGAGGGAGAGAATTGAGAACTGACAGGGGGAACTTTGGAGAGAGATGACTTGCGAGGTGCGAAGGTGCAGGAGGAGTTATGCTCATCAGACGAAGAGGAATGTGAGCCGTCCGACTACGATGATCCATGGTTGACTTGTTACTGTTTGCTCGATGAAATCAACGGTAGAAATTGCACTTAATTGTTAGATTAAGGGCGTTTTTGCCAAAAACAACCTTTTAAAATATGATTTTTTTTAATAAAGTGTCTTTTAAAATTTTCTTTAAGTAAAAATATTTTTTATAATACATACATTTAAATTGAACCACCTTAAGTGATTTTCCGGCAAAATTATACTCTAACATTCCCGTAAATTTACGGGTAGTTGTAAAAATTATACTATATAATATATTATCACAAATTAAAGAGAGAAAAACAAAGATAATGTATATTTTAATAATTATTAATGATATTTATATAAAATTTAACCTTTAAGGAACAATCGGTTTTCTAATCTTTAAGATAAAAACAAATAAATATGGAAAATATTTTTCTATATCAAACCTTCTACATTCACTTGAAAGTATAATAAATATAAATAAATAAAATGAAAGAACAGATTGTTCCTTAAGTGCCATGTAGCGCGAATTTTATAGATAGTTTGTTTCTATTTTACAATATATATATATATATATATTAGCGTAAATATAGATAGAAATTTATATCGTTAATTTTTTTCCAACAATTCAATAAAAATATTTTAGCATAATCTTAAGATTGATGTTCGTGTTTTTAGTATAGTTTTAAGTGTTTTTCTTAGGTTGTTTAGTTTTAGTGAGTTTTAGTGTTAGTTTTGTGTGTTTTTGAATAAGTTTGCATATTTTGTGAAAAGTATGGAAGCTACTCCGTTTTGTGTCTTTTTATAGGTTTTTGAAGTGGGAGGGAGCATTTTTGAGCAAGTTGAAGTCAAGTGGTCAATGGTGGAGTGCATAGAAGAAGAGAAGAAATATACGTCTTAAAGATCCCGGTGAAGTCCAAGAGAAGCTGTGAAAAGTATACAAAAACTGAAACATGGAGCTCGTTACCGACCTGTGAGGGTCTGTACCGAGCTTTGCAACAGAGTTTTATTTGGGGGGGAATTCAGCAAGTGTCTACCGACCCTGTGCAGGGCGTTACCGAGGTGGCCTGTGTTAGTAGGCGGCGCCGACTTTGAGAAAATCTATCTTTTATCTTGTAATCTTTTTAGTTTGGTAAGTTTTTATCCTTTAGATCTTTGTTAGATAGCTTCCTCTAGTATAAATACCCTTGTTCTAGCCTAGTTTGGGGATTCGTTAGTTAGAATTTGGAGTTCACGAGTTTGAGAGGGAGTCCCTGGAGAGGGAGAGAGAGAGAGAGAGAGAGAGAGAGAGAGAGAGAGAGAGAGAGAGAGAGAGAGAGAGTCCTTGTTCTTGTTCTTCGTTGTCTTGAGTCGTGAACATGGTTGATTGTAAGACGAGGTTTTTTTATATTTTCAAGTAAGTTTTAATTCAATGTTTTCTTTCAATGTAGTTGTTTGTTTAGTTTCAATCATGAGTGAGTAGTTTACTTTTCTAGGATCGGGGTTGAAACCCGACATAGTTGTGCATGGTTGAATGAATGTGTTGATGTTTTGAATGCCTTCTATCTTTTATCTACTTGTTTATGCTTATACTTAGACGAGAGTCCTAGTAATTTGAGTTTATCGCTTGATCGAAAGAGAAAGTTGGATTCAAACTAAGTAGAGAAGTGAATTGATTTATGAAAATTGATTGATTTGCTTGTTTAGGTCAACGAAAGTTGATAGATTTATCTTAAAGGCATGATAATTATCTTTCACATTAGTTTGTATGCATGATTATGTCGTGGTAGCCCTTGTCCTAGTTGTTTTTATCATTTGAATTTCCTTCGTTTTTACCTTCGATCAGACTCGTTACCGAGGTACACAGGTCGGTACCGAGGCTGCAGTTGTTTTGTCGTGTTTGCGTAGTTCTAGTAGAAACCCAGCATCGTTACCGACCTTGACAAGGTCGGTACCGAGGTCTGTCGTAGCCTTATTTTGCTTTGTTTGCTTTGTTTGCTTTGTTTTCTCGTTTTTCGTAGTTCGGTAATCAAACAACCTTACTTCCTGTGGACGATCCTGACCTCCCTATACTCAGTTGGGTCTTGGCTACAAATTTATTTGTTGTCAGTAAATACCCTCTCAACAAAGATAACATATATAATATTGCTTATCAATCAATATCAATAAACATAGATAGAAAATTATATAGATAAAAACTTATTTTAATATATTACTTATTTTATAAAATCTAAAATAGCCATTTTTTATATTTAGGATTTTTCAAAGAATAAAATCAATATTTACATAGATAGAAAATTATATATATATACATATATATATAACCCTAAAAAGCCTTCAATCTTTTAAAATTAATTTTTTTATTTAGTAATGTTTATTATTTAAAAAAAATAAAAATATGTGTACATTAATTAAATTTTATTTTTTTTAGTATGTGATACTATATGAAACAATCTCTACTCATACAATATGGTATCTATCCATTATCTGTTTTATAAAGTGGTTAAGATAAATCCTGATTTCTAGAATTATTATTAGAGTATAATATGAAGGGGGCTTTTTAGAATTATTATTTAGTTTTTTAAGTTGAAAAAAGTTTTTCCAATATTTTATTCAAGGTATGCCACGTGGTGCAAATTTTTACACAAACTTGGTTTCTGCTTTATAATGTATTAGGGTATATTAGACCGAAATGCCCTTTCAAGCATGTTTTCTTTTCTTTTTTAATTATTCATTTATATAAAATAATTAAACGTTTTTAAAAAAAATGTAAGGCGATGTTATAAAAAAAAATACACCAACTTGTATTTTTTAAAAATAATTAAATTGTTTAATTGTTTTGTATAAATGAATTATTAAAAATAAAATAAAATAAATTCAAAAGGGCATTTTGGTCTAATTAGGGTAAATTTTTGCCGGAAAATAACTTAAGGTTGTTTAAATTGGGTGTTTGTATTATAAAAGGTGTTTTTACTTAAAGAAAATTTTAAAAGGTGATTTCTTAAAAAACTATACTTTAAAAGGTGGGTTTTGGCAAAAATCCTTAAATTAACTCAAAAAGAAAAAAAATAATAAAAAAAATAATCTATGAATATTATCAAAAATGAAAACTACTCCCTCCGTCCCATATTGTATGGGTTCTTAGCCCAAATTCCTTGTCCCACAATATATGAGATTTTGTGTTTATTCATGCTTGTCTTTCTTGGTAATTGTCATTCTAAGCAATTCTACCCAATGGAAATGAGGATGACACTTATTTCAAGTAATTAAAATTTACTTATAAGTAAAAAGATGAATAATTATTTGTTTTAAAAGCAAAATAATGTATTTCTTAATATGTGTGCACAAGGCTAAAACTCCATACATATTGGGACGGACGGAGTACTTAAAAAGAATCTGACTCGATGTGCCAGATGTGGATATGCATGGGGGACAATTTTGGAATTTTGTCCGGCTGAACAAAAAGAAAAAATGTATAGCTACACTAATAACGGTTCAATTCCTCTGTCCCCTAACCGTGCCCCATTTTATGTCCCCTAACAGTGATTGGTCCATGTTTTTAAAAATTCCAACTCAGCCTCCTCTTTTTTTCTATTTCATAAAAGCCTAAAATATAATTCTTTTTAATTTTAATTTATAGAAAATCCTAATAGAAAAAGGAAGTTGTATCGTCGTTCAGATCCTCATCGTAATCTTCCTCGTCGACCTTCTTTTAGCGCTCGTTTGAGATCCTTGCTCGCCCTGGTCATCGACATTCACTTGTTCTCTCGTCACTTTGCACCGACGCCACCCCGTTTGATTTCAAGTTTGAGCCAACGATCTCCTTGCTCACCACATGTAACTTGCTTTTCTTGGTTCAAATCTGCTCTTGTCTTCTCCACAATGATCATGTTACTGTTATTTAAACTTTTAAGTATCAATTGTATGTATATAAATATGCAAGGATTAATATGCAGCGGTGAACCGAGTATGCAGTCCTACTGCTTAATTATTACGGCATATGAATATATAATGTCTCCTTGCCCTACTGATTGATTAATACGTGTATATGGTACTCCTAATGCTAAATGTATAATTAATCAATCAATATTTAAAGTGTGTATGTGTATTAGGGTTATGTTAAATATACATACTTAAACAAGATTATTATGTTTACATGTGTATTAGGGCTATGTTGAAAATAGTTAAACAATTGTTACGTTATGTATGCTATTGACTAACTTTGAATAATTTTAGGTAATGGATGAAGTTATGCAAGAAGTGCATCCCCAAAGAAGATTGGAATTTGAGGATGATGTTGATAATAATGATGTTATTGAAGACATTGATGATCCTGAAGCAATGATCCCAAAGATTAACATGGAGTTTGAATCTGAAGATGCAGCTTATGCGTTTTATAATTCTTATGCAAAGGAAGTTGGTTTCTCTATAAGAAAAAGCAAGTCACATAGTAACAAGCAAGGGAAAATTTTAGATAGAAAATTTGTATGCTCATGTGGAGGTAAAAGGGGAGGAGATAAGCGAGATGATGTCTACAAATCCCATCGTCCGGAGACAAGGTTTAGATGTAAGGCTATGATGCAAATTAACTATCGTCATGCAAGCAAGTATACTGTTGTCAAATTTATTTCAGAGCATACACATAACTTGGCAAGTCCAAGTAAGGTTCATATGTGCAGATCACATCGAAGGGTGACAGTGCCTCAATCAGCAGAAGTAGATTTGGCAAATAACTCTAGTATTGCTCCTAGGAATGCATTTGAGCTCATGGCTAAGCAAGCAGGAGGTCGGGAAAATCTTGGATTTGTTTGTGCAGATTACAATAACTACTTGCGAAGTAAGCGCGTTGCAGGAACAAAGCTAGGTGAGGCAAGAAATGCTTTAGGGTACTTGCAAACACTGCAACTAGAGGACCCTAACTTTTTTTATGCCATTCAGGTGGATGAAGATGATCTGATCACGAATATTTTTTGGGCTGATGCTAAAATGATGGCTGATTATGATGCTTTTGGTGACTTGGTAAGCTTTGATACTACATATCGAAAGCATAAAGATGGCCGACCCATTGCATTATTTGTTAGTGTGAATCATCATAAACAAACTGTTATCTTTGGTGTTGCGTTGTTATATGATGAGACAGCAAATTCATTCATATGGTTGTTCGACACATTTGTGAAGGCTATGGGTGGAAGACCACTAAAGATGATGATTACCGATCACGATGCTGCAATGTCCAAAGCACTTGCTCATCAGTGGCTAGAAACGTATCATCGATTATGTATATGGCATATCTTTCAAAATGCAGCCACTCATTTGAGTAGTGTGTTTGAGAAGTACAAAGATTTTTCAACAGATTTGAATAGTTGTGTTTATGATCATGATTGTGAGGAAGAGTTTCTATATGTATGGGACATGATGTTACAAAAGTATAATTTACAAGACAATGACTGGCTGCAGAGGATGTTCGATATCAAAGAAAAATGGACTTTAGTATACGGGCAAGATGCTTTTTGTGCAGAAATGCTTACCACGCAGCGGAACGAAAGCATGAATAAGGTCCTCAAGCATTATATAACTCCTAAACATGATCTGCCAAGATTTTTTGAACATTTTCAGCGATTACTTGATGATCGTCGATATGATGAAATGGTGGCGGATTTTAAAGCCAATCAAAGTAAGGTGGTGTTGTCTTTACCGACAGAACTTTTAAAGCATGATGCAAGTGTGTATACACCAGAGGTATTTTCATTATTTCAAGTTGAATTGTCTAAAGCTTTTGACAGTGTTATTGAGACATCTTGTGGTAGTGAGAATGGAGAAGCTATAAAATACACTGTCAAGCATGTTAAGAAGCCCTCCAAGTATCTTGTCTCCTATAATGCTAAAGAAGAGATTATATCTTGCAGCTGTAGAAAATTTGAGTTTGGAGGTATATTGTGTAGTCACATATTGAAGATATTTTCTGACCGAGGGATTGTCAATGTTCCTTAAAAGTACATGTTGAAGAGGTGGACAAAAAATGCCAAAAAGGGAAACATTATTGTTCACAATGAGACTTCAATTGGTTTAGATCCTAAAGTAGCAATGCCAAACCGTTACAGAGAGTTGTGTCATTTATCTACTAATTTGGTTACAAAAGCTGCTGAATCTGAAGAAGCTTATAACATTGTGAAAGAGGCTCTAGTTAATTTTCATAAGGAAGTTGATTCAAATTTGTCAAGAAAGGATACTCAAATCAGTCCTGAGAGTTGTCATGTTCTAGAAAATGATCAAAGTCAGGATATGGTTGTGTGTGGTGGTGAAAAGATGAAGACAGTAAACAGCTTGAAATTAAAGTCAAAGCCTGGACATCAATTTAGTAAAAGGATAAAAAGTGGTCTTCAAAAGTCTACTCAATCCAAATGAGCAAAAAAAGAAAAATGTAATACCAAATGATGGAGTGCAAAGTTCTATTGGTAATCAAGTGGAGCAAGTAACGAGTAATTTCCACCTTAGGCGTTTGACACAAGTATAAAAGTTGTATAAATTTTTATCTTTATAGGTGCTAAAAAATATTTATACATGCTTTTTATATAATACTAATTTTTTATTTATATGGCAATGCTCATTGGCTCAAGCACCTAACCTTATATTGCAACATGGTCAAGTGCAATCTACTCCACAATGCTCTTTGGATCAGGCACCTAACCTTATACTGAAACGTGGTCGAGTGCAATCTACTCCACAATGCTCATTGGCTCAAGCACCTAACCCTTTACTGCAATCTACTTCACAAACACACGTGGGGTATGCTCAACTTAGTAATTATAATATACAGGTATATCATATTTTTCTATTATTTGTTGTTTGGTTTTTTCTTAGATGGTTTATATTAAGATGATTTCTTATTTTTGATAATATGTATAGGCTAGTGGAATGGATGTCCCTACTCAAGCAATTTCTTTACTCCCCTTTATGCAATACCCGCAGGTTCTAATTGTATTCCAATTTTTAATATTTTGGCCTTGATTTCTATAATTATTTCTTACACTTCTCTTTAAATGTCGACTCTAGTATGCTAACTTGCAAGTGTATGCTCGAATCCTCCAAAATAGAGAGATGTGACTTGGCGTCTATTGCTTGTGATTTTGTTGTTGTCTTGCACTGTTGGTGTTGATGATTTTGCTGATAAATTGTTGCTGAATGGTGGTTGATGTTGCTGATTTGTTGTCACTGAACAAGAGACATACTACTGCTAATTTGTTGATGCTACTGTTATGTTTTAAACTTCTGGTTTTGTTGTCCTGAACAAGAGCTTTCAAGTTGTTGCTACTATTTTTCTATTTTAAAACTTGCTACTAATATTTTTTATGTTAATCTAGAAATCTGATATTTTTGGGTGTCGATTAATTCAAACTTGTTGTTTTGCTGTTGCTATTTGTCAAAAATGTCAAATATCAATTTAGTTGTTAACGATAGCCTGTGTGGGAGTCGAACCTACATCCTTGTGCATTAGCACAATTGCTCTACCTATTGAGCTAATAGGCTAGAAGGGTTTCTTATTTTATATACTGCTGCAACTTTTGAAAATACCATTGTTTATAGACTAGATCAACCAAAAACTTTATTATGCATCACAAAATACCATTGTGCTGGATATTTGATGGACTGCTCAGAATACCATTGTGTTGAATATTTGATGGACTGCTCAGCTCTTGGATAGGTGCAAGGTTCCAAGTTCCATGATTAGCACACAAAATAAAGGAAGAATGTTCATTTAAATGAATGTTCATGCTACTCAAATTTGATTAGCTCAAATCTCATTTTACCACTGCACCATTTAAATGAATGTTCATGCTACTCAAGCTCTAGCAAACAAATCCCAATCGAAAACAAAAGCAAATAGACAAATCAACCCTATTCAAACCTCAAAATACCAATCTTCAACAATACCAAGTACGCAATATCAACTGGTATTCAATTTTAAGCACAAAGTAACAGGCAATATAGTTCATGGAAACATATACGATCAAAACAGTTATGTCAAACTCAATTCATAATCCACAAGGTCATTGATGATGCTCAAAATAGTAAAATAAGAGGTGGACCCAGGATACGAAAAACATACAGACCCGGCGGGCCTCTCGAGGATGATCCTGGGGCCCACTACCACACCCTCCTTTTATTTTAACAAAATTCCTACCCCCGCGAGGTCCTCCGAAACCTTGGAACGAGGTCTACACCTCGTAACCGACTCTACCGACACGCCCGCCCACCAAAACCACTCAGCTAGCGCCACTCTCCTGAGCCAATCACAAGCTGCCTCGCCTCTAGACCAATCAGAGCCCTTGACCTCGGGCGTCCCACATTGGACAATGATCAAAACTCGACTCCCCAATCCTCTATAAATAGAGGAGAACCTCATATGGAAAAGGGGTCGAAAAACATCTTGAACCCAAGAACTATCTTGCTCGTTGAAGATCGACGTGATCGAAACATCGTTAAAAGGCCTCGCTACAGACAAGTGAAGTCCACAAAAAGACTTCAAGTCTCACAAAGTTTCTGCTCACATCAAAGACCTCGCTACACCATCCCAGAAGCCGCCTACACCTCGCCCTCATTCACATCAAAGACTCCGCTGCCCAATCTCGCAAGTCATCAACGTTGTCCCGCAAAATCAACCTCGTTTAAGAGGTCGAACAAGCGATACTTAGAATTGTCTAGCAATAGGAGATCTCAAACATTGTTAGGCCGAGATCTCGAACAACTATAGGGGGTCTAGGGTGTAAACTTCAAGTGTTTGTAATCTCGTTGGTTTGTAACCTCGTTGGCTTGTAACTTCGTAATCTTGCAACCTCGTTGTAAAGAAAATCATAAATAAAGAAGCAAGTGTTCGCACAATCGAATATAATAATCCCGTCTCTTGTCTTTTAGCGAACGGTTTATTTCGGGTTTCATCACTGGCGCCGTCTGTGGGAACTTCTTCATCCTAAGTAGCTCCTCGATTCGTGCAAACCTTAGCTTCGATTCCCTCAAAATGGCTTGCCCAAACAATTTCTTCCCTCAACACCCCGACAACATGCCCGAAACTGCGCAATGGACAGCCGCGGGGCCTCCGGACTGCCCGTTCGTGGTCCCTCCGGGATGGACGTACGCCGTCCCGCAAAACCCATTCCCATTCCAAGGCTTCGAGCAGGGCGGCGCATCCCCGAACCCATATCCCTACCCGGCTTATGGGCAATACCAGCAGGGCTTCGCCCCTTCGTACGTCCCCGTCCCCCTCAGGGTGAACCTCACTCCGAGTACGTACCTGCGTACGTCCCTAGGCGTGTGCCGGAGCCTGAGACCTCCATCAACGGCTCGTCAACGGAGAGGCCTCCCCGAGATCCCATGAAGATCTCGCGGTCTCGGTCGCGACGATCGAGACTGCAGGAGCCAGAATTGTTCGAAACAGCGGGGAGCGCGATGCACTACCCGAGGTCTCGTTCGCGCAATTCGCCGGGATCGAAATGGCGCTCCTTAGTGGTGCCCGAAAAATCAGGGTCTACACCGACTCCGAGCTGGTGGCGCGCCATCTCAATGGTCAGTACGACACAAGAACGGGGTTCCTGCCTGCGTACCGAGAAAAGGTCAAAGCCTTTGTATCATGCCTGGAAACCTTCGCGGTTGAGTCCATCCCGCGAACCACGAACACCAAAGCAGATGCACTTGCGAGGTTAGGATCCGCGCTCCCCCTTGAAGTGGGAAACCGCGTGATGGTAGAAAGAAAACTCTCGCGGAGTGTGAACAGCGAGGTTCTATCTGTCACCGCGGAGGATTGGAGGATCCCGATAACACGGTATGTGGAGAGCGGTGTCCTCCCAGAGGACCCCGCGCAGGCCAGGAAGCTGAAAATGCAAGCGGCACGGTATTGCGTCGTGGGTGGCTACCTTTATCGCTGAGGCTATGCTGAGCCCAACCTGTTGTGTGTCCCAACCGAAGCTACGGAGCACATCCTTTATGAGTCCCATGAAGGGGTCTGTGGCGGCCACCCAGGCTGGTGAACCCTTTCGCATAAGATCGCCCACCTAGGGTACTTCTGGCCCACCCTCCGACAAGACGCAAGGGCCTATGTCCAGCGATGTGACGGGTGTCAGAAGCACGGTAACCTCTTGCACGCCCCGACCTCACAGCGTCGCTCCATCCACGCGTCGTGCCCCTTCGCGATGTGGGGGATGGACATCCTCGGCCCCTTCCCCAAGGCTGCTGGGCAGGCGCGGTATATCCTGGTCATTGTCGACTACTTCACAAAGTGGATTGAGGCACAAGCAATGACGAAGATCACGGGGACTAAGGTCTGCGACTTTCTGTGGAAGAACCTCGTCTGCCGCTTCGGCGTCCCCATGACCATCATGACCGACCATGGCCCCCAATTTGATTGCGAAGAGACCCGGACATTCTGCTCAGACCTGGGCATAACCCTCATGTTCTCCTCCGTAGCCTATCCTCAGTCCAACGGCCAGGTGGAGAACGTCAATGCCCGCATCCTGTCCGATCTAAAGAAATGGCTGGGCCTGGCCCAAGGTCGTTGGGCAGAGCTCCTCCCACTCGTCCTATGGACGTACCGCACCACCGCGCGCCGCGCAACCGGAGAAACGCCTTTCGCCCTAACCTACGGGGCGGAAGCCCTAGTCCCGGTAGAAACCCTGGTCCCGTCAGCAAGGGTGTTTGATTTCGATGAAAAAGAGAACGAGGCCAATCTCAGGGTCGAGTTGCTCTTCCGTGACGAGCTACGCGAAGTAGCCGACCTTCGCTCCAGGGAATACAAGCGCCGCGTGGCCGTCTACCACAATAAGAAGGTGAGACCTCGGTTCCTGGACACAGGCAACCTCGTCCTGAGATGAACCGAAGGTGGAAAACTGGACCCCAACTGGGAGGGGCCATACATCCTCGGCGAGGAGGTCGCTCCCGGAGCTTTTAAGCTCAAAGACAACGGGGGGGCGTACCCTCAGCAAGACATGGAACGTCGACCGATTAAAGAAGTATTTTGTGTAAACTCTCTGAACTCCGTTACTTCTTTTTGTGAATAAAGGGTTATGGAACTTTCAAAATCTCTCTCAAAAATAAAAACTGTGGGTTTTGGGTCCAAACCTCGCTTCCCGCTTGGTATTGGAAAATCTCGTTAAGTCCATCCCTCGCTTCCCGCTTGGGGTTGGAGAATCTCGTTAAGTCCAAACCTCGCTCCCCGCTTGGTGTTGGAAAATCTCGTTAAGTCCAAACCTCGCTTCCCGCTTGGTGTTGGAGAATCTCGATAAATCCATCCCTCGCTTCCCGCTTAGGGTTGGAGAATCCCGTTAAATCCAAACCTCGCTTCCCGCTTGGGGTTGGAGAATCTCGTTAAGTCCATCCCTCGCTTCCCGCTTGGGGTTGGAGAATCTCGTTAAGTCCAAACCTCGCTCCCCGCTTGGTGTTGGAGAATCTCGTTAAGTCCATCCCTCGCTTCCCGCTTGGGGTTGGAGAATCTCGTTAAGTCCAAACCTCGCTCCCCGCTTGGTGTTGGAGAATCTTGTTAAATCCATCCCTCGCTCCCCGCTTGGGGTTGGAGAATCCCGTTAAATCCAAACCTCGCTTCCCGCTTGGTGTTGGAGAATCTCGATAAATCCATCCCTCGCTTCCCGCTTGGGGTTGGAGAATCCCGTTAAATCCAAACCTCGCTTCCCGCCTGGGGTTGGAGAATCTCGATAAATCCATCCCTCGCTTCCCGCCTGGGGTTGGAGAATCTCGATAAATCCATCCCTCGCTTCCCGCTTGGGGTTGGAGAATCCCGTTAAATCCAAACCTCGCTTCCCGCTTGGGGTTGGAGAATCTCGTTAAGTCCAAACCTCGCTCCCCGCTTGGTGTTGGAGAATCTCGTTAAGTCCAAACCTCGCTTCCCGCTTGGTGTTGGAGAATCTCGATAAATCCAAACCTCGCTTCACGCTTGGTATTGGAGAATCTCGCTAACTCCAAACCTCGCTTCCCGCTTGGGGTTGGAGAACTCGAGCAAAACATGCGAGATCCGAGCGAGGATCATGATCTCGATGCAGAGTTAGAAACACGTGATGTGGCCCAAGTACCACAATAGTTGTGACACTCGAACCATGGGGTTGGATGGATATGGACGAGCATACGCAAATAAGCCAAACAAACAAACAATCATGAGAAAAGGAGAATGATATAAAAAAGGTGGCCCGCGAGGGCCCAGATGTTTAATTACAGACCCCGCAGGGCCGCCAAAATAAAGGCCGCAAGGGCCGAGATGTTTAAATTACAGACCCCAAGGGGCTACCACAAAAAAAAACAACAGAAACAGACAACAACATCCTTTAAGTCTTCGAGGCTTCGACGGTAGGGTCGGAGGTCTTCGTAGGATCTTCAGAGGCTTCGGCAGTGGGGTCTTTGGGAATCTCCAAGGCAGGGGCGGGGATGGCAGACGGTTGGGAGCTTGGCGCATCTTCCCGAGCGTTGCCCGCCACGGAAGGAACCTCGCTTACCACGATCCCGTCCACATTAAGGAAGAACTCACATTCCCCCTCGGGCTCTTCCCCGGTCTCTTCCCCCATAGTCTCCTCGTAGTTGGGGTTGAAGAAGACAATGCGAGGATCGATGTGCCTATACTTGGCCACCGCTTGCTTAACGCCCATGCGGACGGCCTGGTGGAACATCTTCCTTACGCTTTCCACCATCGTCGCCTTGTACTCCTCCGAGGCCACATATTTGGGACCCTCAGCCTCCACCTCCTCGTTGAGCTCAACAATACGATGTCGAAGGTCGGTGATCTCATCCTCGGTCTTCGAGAGCTCCGCTTCCTTCTCCTTGAAAAATTGATGCTCAACGGAGAGCTTAGCCCGAAGCTCCTCATTCTCGCTCTGCAAGTTGTCAGCCACCTCCTTCGCCTTGCCCGCCACCTCCTTCGCCTTGCGTTCCCCCTCCCTTGCATTTGCCTCCCCCTCCTTCGCCTTCGCAGTCGCCTTGACCTCGTCCCTCGCCGCGACCTCCGCGGCTCTAACTCGCTTCTCAGCCGCAGCAAGCTCCCTCGCTTGCTTCTCGCATTCCTCCACGCGGGCTTTAAGTGCCACCTCCATCTTCTCCATCCGCGAATGGGCGAGGTTGATGCGACTGTGGTTGTAATTATCGAAGAAGGTATGCTGTGAACTCGCAAAAACAATTGAAGAGAGTAAGAAGCATGAATGAAGGCACGGAACCCAAAACAGAAGCAACATTCGTAAGAGAAACTTACCATAGCCGAATACCTGGCAGCCTCGTCATCAAGGGCTGCGTCTGTGAGGTTATTGGCCCACGCGACCTCCTCCTTCCACTCCTCCCGGCCCCACCTCACCGCAGCGCCCCTAACCGGGCCAGGGCAATGAAACTTGGCGGGCGAAGGACCAGCGGCGTCCACAACCCGCCCCTCAAAATTAAAGTAGGGGATGACATCCCCCACCGACGAACCTCGTTGTCCGTCCGCCCGTTGTTTCTTCTTCTTCTCCCCCCGAGGGGACTCCACGCCCTTCCTTTTTTGCCCGGCTCCGTCGCCGGACCTCCGCGAAGTCTGGGACGACGTCTTTGCGACGTCCCTCTTGGGCGGAGGCACCTCGGAGGTTTTCTCCCCGGACGTCCTCGAAACGTCCCCCTTCGGCGGGGCCCCCTCAGAGGTCTTCCCCCCGGACGTTTTAGGTGGCGGGGGTATCGACGTCGGTTGAGGGGTGGGCGGCCTCGCTTGCGAGGCCGGCTCCTTTATGACAACCCCCTGTTGGCTTTGGGGTCTCGGAGCGTTGGAGGAAGAAGTCACAGGCCTTTTGCCCTGCGACTTCGTGGTGAGAGCGCCAAATAGGTCCACTGTCAAAAAGCAAGGGAGAGTAACAATTTAGATAAAGAGAGAAAACAATACGGACTGACGAGATCTCAAACCTCGCGTCCCAAAGACGACGTCAAAACACAATAAATCTAGCAAGGCGGCCAAAATCTCGCTACCTAGCCAGCAGTAAAGGCAAGCAAAAAGTATAAAAAAAAGAAGGGAAAAGGAGAAAAAAGGTTAAGTACCCTCTCTGCCCTCGCTAGGGGGGAGGCCGAGACTCGGACCAAAAACCAATTCGGCTTCCACGTCCCGACGTTCGAGGGAGCCGTGGTGATTTTGATGTTCGGCGTGCTAAGATTGATGAGGCAGGACCGAGGTTCCCTCCTCGCTAGGAATAGAGCCGACAAGTTATCAAGATTCGGCCTGTCCCCAGGTTCACGGCTACGAATCGTGTAGGCGCACAGCAGCCGCCAAGCGTTCGGGAACAACTGCGCGAGACAGATCCGCATGGCCCACAGATAGTCCACAATATGCTGGGCCAGAGGTAGCCTGAAGCCCGCTTGAAGACTGAAGAGGTGCACGACCGCGCACCTTTCGTAGGACGCCAAGGAGAAGCCCCCCTCTTCGGGAAGAGCCAACTCAACTCCCTCGGGCCAAGCGAAGTCCTTGGCAATCTTTTCAAGGTCTTCGCGCTTGAGCTCGGTGGCCACTCCTCCGGACAGGTAGTCCTTGGGAGAACCCGGGGTCTTGGGGATCCGCTCTTCAAGAATAGGCGGGACACGAGACACGGCGTCAGTAATATACGCCGCAGGACAGCTCGGAGGCACATAGGGGGTGGGGGCGGAGGCCGTGTCCACACCTGACCTCGCCACCAAGTCAGTAACGACCTCATCTGGGGTGGAAGACAAAGCCATTTCAACACCCGATGACGCGCGAAGTCGGGAGAAGCGCGAATTAATGGAAACCTCGGAGTCACTTGAAGAAGGGTCGCTGAAAACCAGCAAAGGGGACCTCGGGTTCTGGGAATCGCTAGGTTCTACGCTTGCCACGGACTCCGAAACCTCCTCGTAAAAACCCTCTTGAACTTTGAAAGCGAAGCCAGGCGGGGGGCTCACAGAGGCTCTCCTAGGCATGAAAAGAACGACGTCCAGGCCGCGGAAGGCTAACACCTGGAAAAGAAAGAAGTATTGAGACATCAGACAAAATAACGAAGGAAAAACAATGCGAGGTCATGACCTCAAAGGGAAGAGAACGCGAGGTTATGACAACCAAAGGGAGAACAAGACGAGGTCATGACAGCGTCTGGAAAAAAGAGAACTCAAGGTCCTGAGAGACGAAGAGCCACGTGGCACCCTAGGGGCTGCTCTGACAAGATAGGACGGCGATAGAGAAGTCGAAGCGCCAAAAGGAGGAAAGAGAAGGAGAAATGGAAGCCAGCGGCGGAGACCCTAACGTCCCATCAATCAGCCGTCGAGACGTTTGGGTTTCCGAGGGTCTCAAAATTCAAAACCGCCGAAAGAAAGCGCAGAGACCCGGCCGTCGGTTGGAGGGCGAGGGGTTCGAGTGCATGGCGGTCGTCACCCTCACCCCACCATCCCGCCACCATGACGCTGGCGCAAAACACCAAGAAACGACCTTTGCCCTCTAGGGCACAAAGCCGAGCAAGAAGAAAAAAGAAAAGAGCAAAGAAAAATGGCGAGGAAAGCGCGCAAACGTTCACGCCGACCTCACCACCGCTGTTTCGCTGCCGTGTCACCGGAGCGAAACGCCAGGAGGTACGCCATCGCCCCTCCAGGGCACAAGACAGGAAGGGAAAATCGAAAGCAAAAAAACACCCAAAAGCAAGAGGAAGGGGAACGGACACTTACTTACTTAGAATCGGCGTAGAAGGAGCGGTGGCGCAACTGGAAGGTGGCGGAGGTTCGTCGGCAACCGTTTGGAGAACAACTAGCAAGAAACCGAAAAGGCAAAGAGAGAGGGCGAAAATGTTGAGAGAGAAGATGGAAGGGAAGCGTGCGAAATACGCCCTTATAAAGAGCAGGCTTGGGCCCCCCTTGCCCAGAGAGGCTTATTGGGACTGTCCCGCCTGAACGGCCCATTAAGCAAGACATGAAGAGCAAGCCCAGAAAAGCTTCACCCCTGCAAACGAAAAAAGAGCTAAGTGTAGAGCCTCGCAAAAAGAGGGCTTCGCAAGATGCCCACCATAAACCCCAGAACCCTTGAAACCTTGCAAAAGGCCTACCCACCTCTCAAAACCTCGTACCCCGTGATCTTCGAGAACTTATGCCCTGCGGCCCTCGGGGCGAGATCCCCAGGCCATGGGGTTGTGATGATGCTCAAAATAGTAAAATAAGAGGTGGGCCCGGGGTACGAAAAACATACAGACCCGGCGGGCCTCTCGAGGATGATCTTGGGGCCCACTACCACACCCTCCTTTTATTTTAACAAAATTCCTACCCCCGCGAGGTCCTCCGAAACCTTGGAACGAGGTCTACACCTCGTAACCGACTCTACCGACACGCCCGCCCACCAGAACCACTCAGCTAGCGCCACTCTCCTGAGCCAATCACAAGATGCCTCGCCTCTAGACCAATCAGAGCCCTTGACCTCGGGCGTCCCACATCAGACAATGATCAAAACTCGACTCCCCAATCCTCTATAAATAGAGGAGAACCTCATATGGAAAAGGGGTCGAAAAACATCTTGAACTCAAGAACTATCTTGCTCGTTGAAGATCGACGTGATCGAAACATCGTTAAAAGGCCTCGCTACAGACAAGTGAAGTCCACAAAAAGACTTCAAGTCTCACAAAGTTTCTGCTCACATCAAAGACCTCGCTACACCATCCCGGAAGCCGCCTACACCTCGCCCTCATTCACATCAAAGACTCCGCTGCCCAATCTCGCAAGTCATCAACGTTGTCCCGCAAAATCAACCTCGTTTAAGAGGTCGAACAAGCGATACTTAGAATTGTCTAGCAATAGGAGATCTCGAACATTGTTAGGCCGAGATCTCGAACAACTATAGGGGGTCTAGGGTGTAAACTTCAAGTGTTTGTAATCTCGTTGGTTTGTAACCTCGTTGGCTTGTAACTTCGTAATCTTGCAACCTCGTTGTAAAGAAAATCATAAATAAAGAAGCAAGTGTTCGCACAATCGAATATAATAATCCCGTCTCTTGTCTTTTAGCGAACGGTTTATTTCGGGTTTCATCAGTCATAACTAATTAATCACAATTCATCCTATTCAATCACATATACTAGAGATTTTAGCAAAGAGATTAGAAGAACGTACCTCCAATTACCAACGCGATTAGAAGAAGGTAGGTTTACATTTGAGTAGTGGTGCTGGAGTGGATAAATTCGGGTCTACTGCTGGTGTACAGCCAAGCTGGTACCAAAAATCAAAGCAATTAAGATGGTGTGATGGTCGACTTCGGAGATCAGATCAACAGAAACGAGGTGCTGGATTCGAATTTGAGCATTCAACGCGGTAGGCAAGCGATGTTGGCAGAAGTCTGAGCATGGAAGAGGTACCTGGTGAAATTAGAAACTCAAATCTGTTCAAATTGGTTCAATTTAGCAATAGATTTGCAAATAACTAAATCCTAATTCTCCATAGATTAGCAAGAGATTTAAGTACATAAAGAATTATTGAAATTAGAAACTCAAATCCTAAACCCTAATTCTGTATAAGGAGAGAACTCCCAAATTATTCAAGTAATTCAAGGTACCCGGTGATGGTGGTAACAAGGCGGATTAGTTCACCAACTGTTGGCTTTTCAGAATCAGAAGATATGGCCTTTGCACGGTGACGGACGAAGGCGCTGCCTCTTTTGTCGACTTTCGGATCAGAGAACGGGAGGCGTAGCGACTCGGAGAAGCCAGGATTAGGTATGAGGTAACCGGCTAAGTTGTCGGCGATATTATTGCTCTGTCGGGGTCGTCGGGCCTCTTTCCAGGCAAAGGGGAGGTGAAGAAGCGGTGAAGAAGAAACAGGAGAAAGCGATACAGCTTCCTTTTTCTATTAGGATTTTCTGTAAATTAAAATTAAAAAGAATTAAAATTTAGGCTTTTATAAAATAGAAAAAAGAAGAGGATGAGTTGGAATTTTTAAAAACGTGGACCAATCACTGTTAGGGGACATAAAATGGGGACACAATTAGGGGACAGAGGAATTGAACCGCACTAATAGTGTACACATTTGGGCAAATGATTACCTTGTAAATGATGATCTAATCCAATTATTGATTGATTAGAGTGATCAATCCAAGTATTCAATCTTTCTTTTTTCTTTGTAAATCGAAGATGGGATATTGGAGAAGTCAGATTGAAGCTACTCTATGCTTAACTAGTTGTACTCGTCGTGCCATGCACGACTATGGTTCGGTATTTTATAGATATTAAATAAAAATATAATATAAAAATTAATGTAAGTAATTTATTGCTAGTAAAATGTACAATCAAAACTAGTTGCTCTCACTGGTATCATCTATTTCACTTGGGCAACAAGAAATGAATGTATTTTCAAAAATACTAGACCTATAGTGGATCATTGTGTAAAGAAAATTAAAGAAGATTGCAAACTCAGGATAATTACAAAGCTGAAGCTCACGGGAAGGCGAGGTGAAGCTATGAGAAAGCGACTTCAACTTTGATCTCCTGAATTTCCTTTGTTGCAGGTTGCTGAAGATTGGGGGTTATGGGTTCCTTTTCAGGGTAGTTTGTATGAGAACTTTCTACACCTTGCTGGTGTATGGGAGGTTTTAGGGCCTGTTGTATTTTTGCGCCATTATCCTTTGTGATTTTGGAGGTTATGTACATATTCTTGGTTTCAATGTATTCTTTTACCACTCTCAAAAAAAATGTACAAATTTTTATTTTTTTTGGAATCAAATAAAACAAATTAAATATAAATTATTAAGTTTAATGCTGAGAATAAAAAAGATTATTAAGGTAAAATAATGCTGATTTCTCCTTTTCCTTGATGATATTTCATAGATATTTAATTTAAAAAAAGTTAACATATGAATAAAAAGTATTTATATATTAGAATATGGAAGAAATAAGATTTACATAAAATAATAATTAAATTAATAAACAAGATATAATAAAATATGAAAGATAAAGATAAAGATAATTTATTTATAGAAAGTAATTAAAAAATAACTTATTTTCATTTACGTTGGGGTCAAACTCTTTTTGTGGCTCAATAAAGTAAAGATTAGATAAGATTAAATATTAATTTTTTTTATATTTTTTATTACTTTCTATGTACCTTAATTTAGAGAATATCAAATATTTTAATATATTTATTAAATATCATATTACCTATTTTTATTATTTTTAAACATTATAAGTATTTATTATTAATTTTTTTATTATAAAAGAATATATATAAAAATAAATTCGTGAAAAGATATCATGCTAAAGATAAAAGATATTTATACTTATTTTTAAATATTTTAAATTTGTTATCTTTAATTTTAAATATTTATATAAGGAAGTTTTCAAAAGATATTGTTATACTAAATAGATATTTGTATGATGTTAAAGATAGATTTAAATAGAATAAGAATTTAATAGGAAAAAGTTAAAATATTAGGAATAAAGATTAATTTTGTAATATATTTGATGGGGCCAGAATCATTCTGGTGGCTCGAAAAGGTATCCTTATAGATTCTAGGTATCCTTTAAATAAGTGAGATTGTAAATTGCATGAACTAATTCTATAATAAAAATCTAAAAAAACTTTTTAACTATGGATTCCTACTTTATACCTTTCAAGGCATAGGTTATACTGTTATACAAATCATTATTAAAATAGCAAGTGTTATATCATATAAGTTATTTTTTTGAGTAGGTAAGAATTCGGTTTACCGGACAAGCCCGGTAACCGAGAGGCCGAACAAACAGCAATCGAAAAACCGACAAGAGCGACGAAGACAGCAAAACAGATAGAAACGAACAAACCACAAAGAAAGTACAACTAACGAAAAAGTGCTAGAACGAAAGGAGTAGTGGGAGACGTGAGAGGCTAAAGATCAACGTCTTTAGCATTTAGGTCAAAAGCGGACCAATATGATGAAGTGGACTACTGACGTTGCCTCCACCAGAATGAAGGATCTTCAGCAGCCTCGAGAACGTCCAAGCGACCGCGCCAATCACGTACGAACCACACCCAGTCCTAGAGCCAAAACTCGAAATTGTACAAACCGTGCTCGAGTCAACCTGTCAAAACAAAACACGAACCACAATACCAAAATACCTAGTCCAAAAAGCCAAAAGACGGATTAAGTTTGGGTACAAGAAAAGAATGGGCCAAAGGCTCACACACCAACAACAAAGATGGGCTGAAGCAATCATTATAGAGAGCCAAGCCCAAACGAGTCTAAAGAATGTCTTCATAGAACACCACATTAGCCATCATCGTTTTCAAAGATCAACAATCGTTTTAATGGGAGCTTATCAAAATATATTAAGAAATTGAAATTCTGAGGGTCTAAAGATTAATAATCCCAGTCCAATTAAAGGTTCTCACTCAAATCCACCGGATATAAGGAGAACAATTGAAGACGTCACCACGCCGGCGGCAACCATCAGAATCTCACAGAGAAACCGGGGACGGGAAGTCGGCGACGGAACTCAAATCTCACACATAATCGGTCAGAAAAAGGAGTCCAAAGACCACGTCTAAACGGTCTAAAACCGCAGCCATTAACCAGCAAGAATCAAGACATGGAGACGGTAGAAAAAGGTCGGGATGGAGAAGAAAAAGAAGTGACGGAAAAGTCGAATAAAAAACCGGTGAAAACGCAGATCCGGGGAACATAAGGAAAGCTCGGGGGAAGAAGAAATAGAGCCCTTAAAAAACAAGTCCATACAAAAACCCATCCATAAGGACATAGCATTAGATCAAATCAAAAGGAAGGGGCTTAGCTTCCACCAACAGTCAATTAGGCAATCCAAAATCAATTTTATAAAACAACAAATGAAAAGACAATCTAGGGTTACTGTTCATTGATTCGGGCATATAGTCTGATTGAACACAAGTAAAAGGTCAAGAAGATAGATCTATAGAAGCCTTGTGCCTTCTCGGCAATATTCGTGGTGGGCCTTCTCGGCAATATTTGCGGTAGTGAAGATAGACTATTGAAATCTCGTGCCTTCTCGACAATAGTTCTGGTGGTGCCTTCTCGGCAAATTTTGCCCCCTCTCTCTAGAAAGCTAGAGAGAAGAGAGAGCTGTGGCAAGTTCTTATATCGTATAAGTTATGGCAAACAAGGGTGTGTAGAGTGTTTGTATTTTTGTTGTGATAGTTTTTGAAGTAGATTTCTACTTATAATAAGAGTACATTACGAATTTTGTTTTCATAAAAAAAAAATGAAAAACTCATCAAGCTCCATCACATTATACTCCTTAAAAAAAACTTCAACACGCTACAACTTCCTTTTTTTAGAAGTCCAAGTCGCCCCAGAAAACCGCCAAGTCCACCACCCCCATTGCTTGAGAAGTTAGAATTATTACAGGGAGTGCATGTGCAGATGTGCATGTGCCATGTTAAGGCTAGCTAGTGTTAGTTTGAAGTAACTACTATAGTAAAACCCTTGTGAGTATGGAGATTGAATATGTTGAGCAGTTGAAAGAATAAGAAAAATAGCATCAGTGACCATAATGTGACACCACCACTTGTGTGTGAGTGCAAATCCAAATGGAAATTTGATTTTAAGGAGTTTCTTTACACTGGAAAACATGGAAAAGTGACGAATTCTTTCATAAATTAAAAGTAACCGATTCATCTGCCTGAATCTGTGCTGCTATATACATTCAGAATGCAACCTTTAATTCTTTCCCTTGGTCTTATTCAACAATCTCCACCTCCAATTTCAGTTTGGTCCTATGGAGAAATCAATGCCCCCGGAGCTTCCTCACATTCTCATCTTTGGCAGAAAAGTAGCAGGTGTTCTCTTCATTGCTTTAACGCTCAATGGGCTGTCCTTGCTCTATTTCATACCAACAAACAAAAACACAATTAGAGCATTTACTAGACATTTATTTTGTATAAATCCATTTTCACATATTGTGACCAAGAAACCAATTCAAATCAGAACTAGTACCAAAAATGCTAGAGATCAAGGAAGGTGGGATAACTTACAACTTTGCAAGTTCCTGCATCAATGTCACAGACAGGGTAATCATGGGGGCAACAGCTATAGTGGTCATCACAACAGGTGGCTGATTCAAGAGGACAACATCCCCAGCCAAAGCAGTAGTCACCATACTGGTAAACACAACAGCAGGTGCTGTCGGCCGCGCAAGACGAGTACTCATCACACTGGTTAGTGGGTGCCGGTGGGGGAGATGGAGGAGACGGGCCCGGATTAGGAGGGTTCGAGCCCGTCTTGGTTGGGTATGAAGCCTCCATGGCAATACCACATTTGCCTGAGTTGGATTTCTGAACATTACGCTCCATTTTAATGTACCCTTCCAAACCCCAGTCTGCACCCCATGAGTTCCTCACTAGCCAGTAGTCAACACCGTTTTCTGTACCGTACCCAACAGCGACCACACCGTGGTCAAGCTGTGTGCCACAGCTACCAGTGAACACACCCTACAGAGATGTGTTGGAAAAACAGATGAGAATTTTAAAAAGAATAAGATTGATGACTTTATTGATGTAAGATGGTATGTGTAATATAAAAACATACTGATTGATAAAGCTGGAAAGATCTTCCTCCGGCTTCAATGGCAACACTGACTGGTTGGCCGGCCACTGCTTTCTTGAGTGATTGCTCATCGTTTTTGGGAACATCTTCATATCCATCAATGGAGACAACCTTGGCATTCTTCTGCAAAAACGGGAATAAAAATTGAAAATTTTCTAGGTTAGTGAAAAACTAAATATTAGATTGCTGAAGATGATTGCTACTAGATAGTCATTTGCTAAAGCTAAACAAGGCAATATTTGATCCATGGAAAACAGAAAATGCTCATTCAAAGCAAAAGATTGCCATCAGATATAGCCATTTGCTAAAAAACTACAGAAGGTAATAGTTGGAACATGACAAACAGGAAATGATGATCATTAAAAGCTTTGAGATTCAAGAAAAGATTACAAACCCGATACTGATCACAAGTGCCATCTTTGGCAGTGTACGGATAATCTTCCTCTGTATCAAGGCCACCATTATTGATGATGAAATCAAAGGCGTAATCCATGAGACCACCATTGCATCCTGCGTTGTATGTTCTGTCACAATCGACAAGTTCTTGCTCCGACAAAGTGGTCAGATTGCCTGTAACAATCTGGTTTATGCCTTCAACAGCGGCTATGGTGGAGAATGCCCAACAACTCCCTTCATTCAGTTGAACAGATAAACATCATCAATAAACTTGTCATGCACAAACCAAAGTGCCAGACAGATTACTCAAGGATTAACAATCTATAGTTGGAATTCACATGGTATTATCAAACATCAAAGGAAATCTGATCATCCACCATCTATCCTTCATCGTATTTTAGCTTTTATCCTAAAGCATCCTGCGTTGTATGTTCTGTCACATCAAAGGAAACTGTAGGGATAAAAGTTTAAATGAAAATATCAAAGGTAAATTATCATCAAGACAAACTTCAATCATCCATCACCTATCCTGCATCGTATTTTAGCTTTTATCCTAAAAAAAATGATCTTTTTCCTTAATTTTTTGGTCAACGCCAGAAAAAGGGACCATTGCAGATTATCATTCCATCACGCAACATCGTGGAGACTTTCTACCCGCTAGTAAATTGGAGGTCTAATACGCACATAAAGTCCACAAACTCAACCAATACGAAACCAAATTCCAGAAAATTATGAAGACAAATTAAAATTAAAATTAGAGGACAAAGAAAACTCACCACATTGGCCTTGATTCTTTACCGCCGCAACGGCGCCCTTCTCCCTCCAATCAATCGACGCCGGCAACTCCTCGCCAGCGCGAAACAAATACCGATCGCTCCTCTTCCCCATCAAGTTCCGCCTCGCTTGCACATCCATCTTCGCGCCCAAATACATAGATCGAAACTCGTCGTTGGTCAAATCGGCGAACTTGTTAAGGCCGAGCTTGTACGTCTGGTCTACGGCGGCGTTGTGCTCGTCGATGAACTTGAGATTATCCTTGAAGATCTCGAACCGCTTCTCCTTCTCCCCCAGGGCGTTGTAGTTCTTCCCGTGCTTCACCAGCCAGGACTCGTACATGTGGTGGAGTTCGGCGTCGGATCTAGCCGCCGGAGACGACGAGGTGAGGTGGTGCTCCTCGTCGTAGTGGATGATGGACATGTCGAGGGCGGATACGAGAGGGGCGAGGACAAGGAGGCCGAGGAGGAGAATTCGAGTCGCCATGGTTGAAGATGATGAACCAGAGAGGAGAAAAAAGTAGTGAGAGGGAAAGAGAAAAGAGAGAGATTTATATTAAAGGGGAACGGAGGGGGATTAGCAATTAGGTGAGAATTATTGTATCCCGCGTATGTGTGTGTAGAGGCTGAGTTGTAGAAGAAAAGCCTAAAGCAACGACCAAATTTTATAATAATCAGGAACCGGCTAGTCCGATTACAATTATATTTATTTTATATCAAGTAAATCTTCATCTATCTTTTGGAGAATCTTCTTTATTATAATAATAATAATTGGATCACAAATTGGCTTTTGGATCGCAACTAAAGCTTTAAATTTTCTTATCTTTCCATGCTATTCTTTTTACGGTTTTAAAGAAAATTCATAAACTCATCGGAACAAAAGTTAAACAATCTTAATATATTAGAGTCTCGTGCGAATGGTGGCCTGTGTGGGAAATAAGAATAAATCTCGATCGTTCATTCCAAAAAATCAACGTCCCTGATTAAACATTTATTAAAAAAAATACGGCACATGCGAATTTTTCCCGTATTATTCACGTATTTTTCAATAAAATACGACACTGACGAATTTTTCCCGAATTTTTCGAAAAATACGTTTTTATGAGACGCGCCCAGTTTGTTCATCAGAAATAGCGATTTGTTCATCAATATTCACCAATTGTTCATCAATACTAACTTATTGTACATTGAGTTTTTGATAACATTGTTCATTGATTTCGAACTTTTTTAATTTTATTTTTTAACCTTATTTATGTATAGGAATACAATACTATGTAGTTTTTTTATGCACATATAATTAGTTTTGATATACTCATATTTGTTCATTGATATACTCATATTTGTTCATTGATATACCCCTATTTGTTCATTGATATACCCATGGTATACCATTATTTGTTCATTAGTACACTTCTTTTTTGTTCATTGGTATACCATTATTTGTTCATTGATATACCCTATTTGTTCATGGATATACCCTTATTTGTTCATTAATATAACCTTATTTGTTCATTATTATACCCTTATTTGTGAATTGAAATAAACTTATGTTTTATGTGTCAAGGCTATCAACTTGTACATTTAGGACTATTAATACCATCAACTTATACATTTAGGACTATCTATTTGTGCATTTTTGCATTTATTTTGTGCTTTAAGGCTATCTTGAATTCAAAGTATAATACGAATGAAGCGCTTTAAGGCTAACTTGTCAATACGACTGAAGTGCTCAATATATATAGTACCAAATTAAGATAAATTTGATGTAGAAACTTGAATGCAAAAGATAATAGATAAAGAATTTGACTTTGCAATCAATGGTGTATGCTAAGAGAACGAGATAGCAATAAATCGAAGAGGAGTGCTTGTGCCTTATTTAGCTATGAACAAATTGATGTTATTAATGAACAAATATGCATATAGCAATGAACAAATTGAGGTTACTAGTGAACAAATATGCATCTAGTAATGAACAATTATGTGAAAAAGGCAATGAACAAATATGCATAAACCAGTGAACAAATTGATGTTACTAATGAACAAATATGCACAAACCGATGAACAAATATGCCAAAACCAATGAATAAATATTTTCTTTTTTATGAACAAAATCACAATGTTGATGAACATATTGCATGTAATTTTGATACACATTTGTTCATTTTTTATGTACAAACAATAGATTTTTGATGCACAAGCAATAGTTTATTTATGCACAAAATCACAGTTTTAATGAACAAAATCACAGTTTTGATGAACAAATCCACATTATTGATGAACAAATCCACAATACTGATGAACAATCTGGGCGCGTGTCCTATTTCCGTTTTTTTCAAAAATACGCGAATAATTCGCCAATAATTCGTCCGTGCCGTTTTTTCCCCTTTTTAAGTGAAATGATCAGCGCCTTTGATTTTTCTTGATCCAACGGCTCCTGTTCTTTCTTATTTCGCACTTGGACGCCCATTCGCACCTGACCGGACCCTATTAATATACTTCGTATTATACATAATCAAAATCTATATCTATATATAAAAGACGTAAAAATATGATTTTCCCACATAAAATTTTATGTTTTTGACAATTATATATGTTTATATTATTTAAAGATAACATAAAAATAAGATAAATTAATCTCGGAATTTTTTTCTAAAATAAAAATTTTAATAATATTAATTATTAATATTAAATATTTTATATGATAATTTGTTTAACTTAAAAAGATTCCATATAAAACAAAAATAAATGATAGAAACATTAAATACCAATGCTAAATATTTTTTATGATAATTTATTTAAGTTAAAAAATTCTATCTAAAGTTAAATAAACTA
Organism: Fallopia convolvulus; assembly: GCA_964016875.1. Classification (NCBI taxonomy): domain Eukaryota; kingdom Viridiplantae; phylum Streptophyta; class Magnoliopsida; order Caryophyllales; family Polygonaceae; genus Fallopia; species Fallopia convolvulus. The sequence continues at coordinate 28,360,495 of OZ024729.1, forward strand.
TAGAAATATTAAATATTAATGCTAAATATTTGTTATAATAATTTATTTAAGTGATATTTATACCATATTATAAACTACATGGCAAATAAAAATTTTCATGTATATATATTTTTAATATATAGGTTATTATAAAGATTCTATCTAAAAATATATGAAATGAAAAAAAATATAATTCTATTATTAGGATAGATTCTAATATTAGATGCAATTGGTCGAAATGACCCTTTCGAATGTAGTAAATGCAATTGGTCAGTATCTAGGTTCACTACCTCTCCTCTATCTATTATAGGAAGTCATGAGTCATGACCACCTGATTAAAATAGCAATATATATATATATATATATAGAGAGAGAGAGAAGCAATAGATTTGGATATTCATTTGGAAATTGCTTTTAATGGGCTGAACTAAGGGACATCATTCGGGCTGAATAAATGGTTTGGATATCTCACTTCAGATTTGAAGGTCGAACCCATGGGCCGAACTAATGGACATCATTCATTTTGTGAAGGTCAAACCCCTAGCAGTATCTTTGCTAACAAGATAATAACAAATATAGTTCTAAAAGCTCCTATGAATCTGCTAACAACGAATATTGCCAAATAGACTAAACAATTGATTAATTATAATATTAGATAACTAATTATATTATTAACAATAATTACTTTTGATTGTTGGAGCTAATTTATGATGATCTGGTTCTTAACTTGTTTGCTTGTATATTGCCAATCCATTATCTTCAATATGATGATCTGGTTGGAAAAATGGTGATAATATGCAAAAATAATTTTTATCCACAGGATTCTCGTGGGAATGATGTAGAACTATGCAATTACAAGGGAAAAGTGTTATTCATTGTCAATGTTGCATCACATGAGCTAGGGACTGTTGACGGGCCTTCACTCAGGACAACAAATAAATTTATAGTCAAGACCCCGCTGAGTATAGGGGAGTCAGGATCGTTCCACGAGAAGCAAGGTTGTTTGTCTATCGACTACTAAAAATCAAACAAAAGCAAGCAAAACACTCACAAGTAGCCTCGTTAACGACGTTGTCAGGGTCGTTAACGAACCACCGTAAACAAAAGACTCAAACTAACGACCTAAACAGATTCGGTACCGAGCTAGCGAACTCAACAACGAATATCTCTTAAGAAAATTCAAATAAAAACGAAGATCTAGGACTAGGGACACCACAACATAGTCATGCATATAAACTCATAAGAAGATGAGATCATGCCTTTAAACAGATAAATTCATCAACCTTCGTTGAATATCAAGTAAATTAACCTACTTTCGTAACCCAATTCACTCAATTGCTTGTTTTGGATCTAAAGCTTGAAACTTTCGTATTCAAACAATATCAACCTTCAAGTTAACAACTTTCTCTTTCAATCAAGTCAATCAACTCAAATTACCTCGACTTTCACCTCGGTATAAGCACATCAAACAATCTCAATAATAGATAAAAGGCATTCAACACACAATCTTACTCACCAAACATGCATAACTATGTCGGACTTAACCCCGACCCTAGAAAAGAAGACTACTCACTAATCATGACTATGAAACAAATAAATTCAACAAAAGAAATCATTAAAAACAAATCACTACTCAAATTAATAGGAAAAATATCGTCTTACAGAAACTCAGAAGAAACCGAAAAATACAAAGCACCGAACCAAAATAACAATTAACGAACCGGGTAACTCTCGTCCACCGAGCCTCGATCTCGATACCGATCCTCTCTCTCCCTTCTCGGCTCTTCCTCCTCTCCAAGTCGATCTCCCTAAAATTTCTCCCCCCTCTAGGCTAAACAAGAGGGCTATTTATACTAATAAAGCTAGAAAGAAATAAGGCTAGAAGATAAAAACTTTCCTAAAAAGATAGAAATAAAATCTAAAAAGATAGAAATAAAATCTAAAAAGATAACAAGACCAAGAATACATAATATAATAACCCTAAAAAAATCATAAAAAGATACTCTACCGACACAGAAATAAATTCCCGCAAAGGATCGGTGAGTTACAAAGTCAACTCTCGAAATCTCTATCTCGTGGCCTCGTTAACGATCCCTTGCAGCCTCGTTAACGAGCCTGGACTTGGTTTCTTCCACACTTTATCTCGTGAAACTCGAACTCCGACTTCTTCAATCTTGTATTCCTCTGTCTTTCACCGTAGCGCTCCAAATTCAGCTCCATATAGCACCTTTTCCTTGCTAAAACCTACAAAAATACACAAAATAGAGTAGCTTCCATACTTTTCATAAAAATATGCAAAACTATCCAAAACACATAAAACTAATCCTAAACTATCAAAACTAGTCCTAATAAACTAAGAAAATATACTAAAAACTATACTAAAAATACGAACATCAAAATACCCCATACTTAGACTTGCTTGTCCTCAAGCAATCAACAAGACATCAACCAAAACCAACAACACATATATCAAGTCAATGCCCTTATCAAAAAGCAACATCATAAGCAGAAGTAGAACAAATAGACCTGTGAATCTAACGTCATCACACATATAAGAGCAACCTCAAGCAAAAGCAACCAAGAATCCAACCTCACAAGGGTAATGTGTTTCACTCACCTCTCAAGTGTTTGGGCTTATAAATTCAACTCTCAACTCATCTTATACACAAAAACTCATAGAAATTGGAACTTATATCACCAATACTCTCCACCCAAGATTTGTCAAAACAAGCAAAAATCATCAAGAGAACTTAGGCTCAATGAAAAACTTCATAGAAGCTTCCATTCGGCCGGGTTGTAATGGGGCTTGGTAATAACAAATAGGCGTGGAAAATATTTTGGCTATGTGGTGCTAATAATATCCGGGAATCAAAGACTCCTAAAAACTCACACATCTCACCAAAACTCTCATAAACAAATATACCAAACTCACTCTTCATTATGCATTTTTCTTTCACTCACCCATTATATCCTAGAAAGTCTCATAAGAATAAAAAGAATCTCTGATTTTATCTATAAACACACATGCACTTCAAACTTCTTCTTCTTCTTAACAACCCTTTTTTTCTTCGCTGCCTCGTTAACGAACCCACTTCAGGGTCGTTAACGAGCTTCATCTTGTACTCCTCTTCTTCTTAACAACTTTATTTTGTGCATCTTTCGCTTATCAAGAGATATTTCTTTTACATAATATTAGAAACAAGAGACTTCCAATCTACCCTTACCAATAATCCCAAAATTTCGAACCCAAACATAACATTGCACTCAACAAAACATACCCCTCCAATCTAAGTCCTAATCCCCGGATAGGGTCAAGCTTATCTCGGCTAGGAAATAATTTTTGTGGAGCTTAAGAAAAAATAAAAGGCTTCAGGCTCAAATTGGTTGTCAAAAGAAGGATAATATAAAGGTGGATAAGGAATAATAGGGCTCATAAAAATAAGTTCTCTATCATATGATTCTCACAAGTAATGAACTATAAATCTTATATAGGTCTCAAGAAATAGATAACCATCACAATTCCGAGAGATAATATGCATATAGAGAGTAAATCACACTAGAAAAGAAGAGGGATTTTTAATGTTCTCCCTATAAGGCCAAAAATAACTCACAAGGTAATTATTTTGTTGGATTGTATCACTTATGCTATAAAGTAAATGTGCTCAATTTCATCAAGTGCTATTCCTTCCTAAAAAAATACAATTTTAAAACAAGAATCCGGCTATACTATCAAAGACATGCTTGCAAGGATTTATATGATTATGCTAGCAACTACCATCATAGAACCTAAGAAAGGGATATCTATCAATTCTAAAATCTTTTTAGATTTTTTTTTCAAAATTTTTCGATTTTTTTTTCAATTTTTTCAATTTTTATGAAACGAAACTACTTAAAACAAATAAACACACAAGACACATAAGATAACAAGTTTTCTACTTTTTCCCACCCCATACTTAAAATTACAGTGTCTCCACTGTAAGAAAAATAAGAAGAAGGAAAGAAATAGAAAAGAAAAGAAAACAACCAAAAAACAAAATAAATAAAAAGAAAAGACATAAAAAACTTACAAAGTCTCAAAAGTGGAAAACAAGGAAAAACTTCTTCTGCAGGCTGAATCACTGGTTCAGTGGAGGAAAGTAATGCTCAAAGTTCCCCATGAAGTCGTGCATCGTCCTCCAACGCTCTGCATCCTCCGCCTCTCTCTGACGATGCCTCTCATCCTCCATCGACATGCGAGCAGAATAGACGGACTCCCATCTATCCATTCTCCTATGAATGTGGTCCCGCTGGAGGTAAAGCTGTTGCATCTGAGCAGAAAGATCCTCGGCCCACGGTGGTGGCATACTCGATCCTGTGTACTCGGACTGAGGAGGTGGTGGATAGTGAGGCTGGAAATGGTCTTGGTATAGCACTGGGTTATATGGCATGAGACCATAGGAATGAGGGTCGACAGGAGCTGGTGGTGGGTCGATAGTCGTCCTCGGGACCTCGTTAACGAAGCTGGGTGCCTCGTTAGGAATGTAGGGAGGAGGCTGGAAATGGTCGTTAACGAGCCTGGTAGGCTCGTCAACGAGGACGTTGGTGCCCAAAACTTCTGTGTCGATGTCGTCATCCTCGAAGTTAAGCTCTTCCGTACCTCCCTCGGTGTCGGCTTCTTCAGTGTCATCGCCAACTACCTCGGTAGCCTCATCTTCATCTTCATCCATCTCTTCTTCGTCTCGCTCAAACCTTGTCTCACACGGTCTAAGTGATAACTCATCCTTCGGCTTGGGCTCTAACGGGTAAGCATGGCCCGTCCACGCCTCGTACCAATTTGGTACGTAGAGTAGCTCCAACTTGTCAAGGGTGGGTGTAACGATGTGGTCTTGTACTTTCACTTTGAACCCTCCCTCGGCTTGAATGAAAATACCGGAGCTATACCAATAGCTCTTGTTGAGGAGTTGAGCATGAGCCGGTGTGTAGCGAGTAAGGTCGACTCCGAGGTTTGTAGCCAAAACACTAACCAAGTTACCACACCAAACTTCCTTGTATTTGGTTGATTTCTCTATGTAGTAGAGCCATTCATACCCCAAATTCAAAGGGCCGGGCTCCTCGAAAAGGATGGTGCGGAGACAAGCAACTTTCGTCCTTGTTGGCCTGTTCAGCTCTCTCTTCGGCCAAAATGTAGCGGCTAGGACTCGGAGAATGGGTTGATGATGCTTGCCCCAGATAATAATGCTGTGGAGGATTGGTCCTCCCCAGTGATATAGCTCCAAGTCCGAGTCACCCTGTAATCTCTAGAAGGATTTGGGAGCTCCATAATTGCATTGAACTCTGCCATGGTATATTCTCGGCTCACATTACCGAGCCTAAATCGGATGCCTCCCGCCGAATTCTTTGACGGAAAACTAGTCTATAGAGTGGCCAAGAACTCGGATGTGAGGGCCGGAAAGTGTGGTAGTGTCTCCTTCTTCAGCAAATGAGACACACCAAGAATAACGAAGGCCTCCTTGACATCCGTGTAAATCCCCATGGCCTTAGCACTTGTCCTTGAGAACCACCGAGTGTTGTGGTCCTTGTCTAGGATTGCTCTGTATCGGTCCGCTTGCCCTTGAGTGCGCAAGATCACATTGTCCATGCGAGGTGGAGATGGGGACCTCTGGTTCCTTTTCTTCTTCTGAGCTCGGGTAGCGGGTCTGCTAGAACTTGCCATGTGATCTACAAAACAATCATGATTTTCCAAGATAAGATCCACTCAAGTTAAGTTAGGCAAGAGACCCCATACTTGGTCTCGAAATAATCCTCGGAATTATTCGTTAACTACCCAATTGGGTCGTTTACGATTCTGGACTGGGTATTGATCTTTGAGGATATGCAGGGTCGTTAACGAGCCTGGGTGGGTCGTTAACGAGCTGCCAAGAGCCAGTTCGCAGAATTCCGAATTTTTTCAACTTTAAGAATCAAGCCAAAATCAAGCATGCAATCCTCTATACCCCTTCATTAGGCACACAATCGGATATATGCACCCCATACTTGCTCCATTACCCATCCCGAACATGCTAAATTTACCCGAAATTTTGACATGCAAAGTTTGTATCTTAATACTAGAACAAGAAAAATTCATGCTTTTCTAAATCAACTTTTCACAATGAGACATCTAACATGAATATCCTTCCCTAGGCCAAGAACTACTAAGCATAATCAAACTTTCATGAGCAAAATCCAATCATATAAATCAATCCTCTCTATGAACTCAATTCAAGATATGAAATTTCTACCCTAAAAAACATGAATCATGCAATTTCGAGTTAGGGTTTAGAAATCATACCGGAGAGTCGAGAAATTGAAGAACAAGAGGTCGGAATTGGGTGGTTAACGAGCTTCGGATCTCGTCGGTGAGAAGAACGGGTTTCCGGGCTTCGGTAACGACAGCTTCTCGGGGGTCGGTGGAGTGAAGGATTCCGATCGGTGGTGGGAGTGTCTTGTGGAGTTTTTGAGGGATTTGGAGTTGAGAAATTTGTGGGTAGAATTTTTTAGGGTTTAGAGGGTTTAAATAGGAGAGGGTAGGGATAGGAAGAGGTAGAAGGGGGCGGCGGCAAGGGGTAAAAAAAGATAGATTTAGGTTAAAAATAACTTACCTGCCCGTTTTGCCGAATCGGGTCATCGAACCGGGTCGTTAACGACCCTGGGTGGGTCGTTAACGAGCCACCGTAGCCTCTTGGAGTGATTTTCGAGCCCTTCTCCTGTATCTTGTTAGCTCTAAATTTATCCTAATTTCTATCCTAAGAACTACTAAAAAGAACTCAAAAGAAAGCTAGGAAAAAGAATCTAAAAAAGAAAAGAAAAGAAAACTAATTTTATACTAGAAAACGGGTTACCTCCTGTAAGCGCTATTTTTAACGTCGTCAGCCCGACGTACTCACCTGAGTTCAAGGTGGCTCTTTTGTAGCGGTGTTGGGGTCTTGAGGTACCCCATACTTAGCCTTGCAGCCTTTATGTGCTTGAGTTACTAAATTAGGTCCCTTTTCTTCTATCAATATGCCCAGTATTCCTACATGATGGTTAGTGAAATCCGAAAACCAAGGTGGTTTGGACTCCTCTGTAGTGCATATGATGGGGCATGGTGTAGGAACAAAAGATAAAGAATAGTCATGGCCATCTTTAGCGGATTCATAGTTAGAGTACTTACTGTGGTTGTATTCTTGCACGTGGGACTCGGTAGTCGGCCAATGCGGTTCAATAGGGACTTGTATGAAATTCTCTCCTGTTTTGGTATTTAAGGGAGGCTCGGTAGGGCCAGCTGTGTCAAGTTCTGGTTGAGTCAACTCGATTTGTGCGACCGCAGTTGGGTCGTTGGCATTCTGATCCAAGCTGAATTCCGCTCGTTCCTCTCCAATATCAAAAGTGAGGAGTCCTTTCCGCACATCGACTCTTGCACCTGCTGTGGCTAAGAATGGTCTGCCGAGAATTATGGGGACATGAGGGTCTTCAGGCATATCGAGGACGATGAAATCATTCGGTATAAAGAATTTCCCGACTTGAATAGGATAGTCGTCCACGACTCCTGTGGCCTTGACACATGATCTGTCGGCCATGTACAGATTCATATCTACCGGCTCTAATGGTCCCATATTAGCTTTGGACCAGATCGAGAGAGGGAGTAAACTAGCACTGGCTCCCAGATCACATAAAGCTTTGAACTTGTGGTCGCCTATGCCGATCGTTATTGCAAACCTCCGTGGATCTCCTAGCTTTTCTGGTAAAGCTATAGATCTGACTTCATCCTGTAGCTCTGTAATGGATCTTTTCCTGCTAAGCCGGCATGTCGCTTAGGGCCTCAGCGAATGGGATGGAAATATTAATGCCCTAAAGAATTTTTACGAAACACTTGAACTTACTCTCAGTAGAGTCCATAGATTTCTTAGTGGGAAATGGAAGAGATTTCACCATCCTCGGAACCAAGTTAGGCTCGAGAGGTGATGCTACCGGGTCGACACTAGGGTCGTCAGGTATGCTCGGCTGGTCGTTATCGACCCTGATGGGGTCGTTAACTACCCTGGAATTGAGAAGAAGGCTCAGATTAGAAAACTTACCTGGGGTAGGGTCGTTAGGTTCCCTCGGAGCCTCGTCACCATGGTACACTGGTTCGGTAATTTCCCTCGCTGGCTCGTTACCGAGGGGGTAACCGTGGTGTCCTCTTCCTTCTTGTCCTTAGCTTGGACTCGCTCCGGTAATGTCTTTCCGCTCCTAAGGTGTACTGCTGCTATTTGTCCTTTAGGGTTTTCTTCGGGACGGCCCGGAAGTTGCCCTTGTGGTCTCGGAATCTGTGCAGCAAGGTTCCCTAGTTGGGAATCTACATTCTTCTTCCATACATCGAACTCTCCCCATCTTTTATTCTGGTGGTTAAGGTTAGCTTGAACTTCATTGACCTTGTTGTGGACCCCATTGATGCTTTCCTGTAACCCTTGTACCCAAGATGGTGGCTCCTGATGGCCTGGAGGTCGATAAGGTGCAGGTCGTCTATCTGGTGGAGGTGTTGCATAGCTTGGATTTGGATTCTGATTGCCCCACGTCTGATAGTTATTTGACCTGTCAAAATTGCTAGGCTGGTTCCTGTATGGGCCTCTCATGTAATTCATTTCAGCAATTGTCTCAGCGGCTCTTACCTGCTCTATGTTAGTGCAAGCAGAAGTACTATGGGCAGAAGAACCACACTCTTGACAAGATTGAGAGGATTTCAGAAAACTTACCTGCTTCTTCAAGCGGTTGACCTCGTCTTGTAGAAACTGATTTTTGACGTCTGGGTCAACTTCTTCTCGGTTAGGCACATAGAGACGTTTCTGAGGCTAGGGGGTCTGTTGGGTTCCATACATGGCATCATAATTGGACAGCTTATCTAGCAATTCCCATGCAACCGTAGGATCCATCTCTGTAAAACCACACGTTGTATGTGTGTTAATGCGGTTCTTGGTCTCTGCGTTGATACCCTGGAAAAAGATTTCTTGCAGAACATATAAAGGTTGCTCATGAGTGGGGCACTGTCTAAGAATCTCTTTGAATCTTTCCCATGTTTCAACAAAGGTCTCATTAGGCAGCTGGTGATCGGAGGTGATGCGTTTCCTCAACTCCGTCATCTTGGCAGGCGGGAAGAATTTTGTAAGAAATTGATTATACAAGTTCTTCCAAGTCCTGATAGACTTAGGAGGTAGGCTATCCAACCAGCTCAGGGCCTTTCCAGTTAGAGACCACCTGAAAGCTTTTAACAGAACATATTCAAGTGAGACACCTTCAGCAGCTATGGTGTCACATAAATCAAGAAAATTTCTAATATGCTCCATAGGGCACTCAGTAGGTTTCCCTTCAAACTGAGCCCGTTTAATTAAGGATATGAATTGAGACTTGATCTCAAAGGCTTTCTCTATCTCTGGAAGCACGAATGGGGACTCTGGCACCCTCAGTTCTAGATGCATATACTGTTTGGCATTCCTCGGATAGGCATTCAGTTCCTCCTGTAGGCGAGCATTGTCAGCTCGTTGACGCTCAGCTTCGGCAACAGCGCCTTCCTTCTCGGTTTTCAACGCCTCCATCTGGTTTTGGAGGATCTCTAATTGACGAGCCATCTCTTCAGGTGTGGCCATGGCTCGGTTCTCTCGGCGTCGACGGTGCAAGGAACGTTCAGGTTCTGAGTAATAACCAGCGTTGTCAAACTCAAGCCTTCGACGTCCTACCGGCATGCGCTGAGAAAACAGACAAAGAAAACAAAAATTAAAACAAAAACGGGGTCGGGCTATTCCCGAACCTACAGATAAACAAACAAACACGTTGCTTCCCCGGCAACGGCGCCAATTTGTTGACGGGCCTTTACTCAGGACAACAAATAAATTTATAGTCAAGACCCCGCTGAGTATAGGGGAGTCAGGATCGTTCCACGAGAAGCAAGGTTGTTTGTCTATCGACTACTAAAAATCAAACAAAAGCAAGCAAAACACTCACAAGTAGCCTCGTTAACGACGTTGTCAGGGTCGTTAACGAACCACCGTAAACAAAAGACTCAAACTAACGACCTAAACAGATTCGGTACCGAGCTAGCGAACTCAGCAACGAATATCTCTTAAGAAAATTCAAATAAAAACGAAGATCTAGGACTAGGGACACCACAACATAGTCATGCATATAAACTCATAAGAAGATGAGATCATGCCTTTAAACAGATAAATTCATCAACCTTCGTTGAATATCAAGTAAATTAACCTACTTTCGTAACCCAATTCACTCAATTGCTTGTTTTGGATCTAAAGCTTGAAACTTTCGTATTCAAACAATATCAACCTTCAAGTTAACAACTTTCTCTTTCAATCAAGTCAATCAACTCAAATTACCTCGACTTTCATCTCGGTATAAGCACATCAAACAATCTCAATAATAGATAAAAGGCATTCAACACACAATCTTACTCACCAAACATGCATAACTATGCCGGACTTAACCCCGACCCTAGAAAAGAAGACTACTCACTAATCATAACTATGAAATAAATAAATTCAACAAAAGAAATCATTAAAAACAAATCACTACTCAAATTAATAGGAAAAATATCGTCTTACAGAAACTCAGAAGAAACCGAAAAATACAAAGCACCGAACCAAAATAACAATTAACGAACCGGGTAACTCTCGTCCACCGAGCCTCGATCTCGATATCGATCCTCTCTCTCCCTTCTCGGCTCTTCCTCCTCTCCAAGTCGATCTCCCTAAAATTTCTCCGCCCTCTAGGCTAAACAAGAGGGCTATTTATACTAATAAAGCTAAAAAGAAATAAGGCTAGAAGATAAAAACTTTCCTAAAAAGATAGAAATAAAATCTAAAAAGATAGAAATAAAATCTAAAAAGATAACAAGACCTAGAATACATAATATAATAACCCTAAAAAATCATAAAAAGATACTCTACCGACACAGAAATAAATTCCCGCACAGGATCGGTGAGTTACAAAGTCAACTCTCGAAATCTCTATCTCGTGGCCTCGTTAACGATCCCTTGCAGCCTCGTTAACGAGCCTGGACTTGGTTTCTTCCACACTTTATCTCGTGAAACTTGAACTCCGACTTCTTCAATCTTGTATTCCTCTGTCTTTCACTGTAGCGCTCCAAATTCAGCTCCATAAAGCACCTTTTCCTTGCTAAAACCTACAAAAATACACAAAATAGAGTAGCTTCCATAATTTTCATAAAAATATGCAAAACTATCCAAAAACACATAAAACTAATCCTAAACTATCAAAACTAGTCCTAATAAACTAAGAAAATATACTAAAAACTATACTAAAAATACGAACATCAGGGACCAATGAACAAATTGTTGAATTTGCTTGCACTCGTGTTAAGGTTGAATTCCCTATATTTTACAAGGTAATATAAGTTATGTAGCATTGGTTTTTTTAATCTAATAATTGTTTTATGATAACATAACAATTCTTATGTTACAAGCCTTAGCTACAATCATTTTATAGTTTTGAAGCTAGAGTGTGCTTTTCAGCTGTATAAATCTTTTTTTTTATAAAACTCATTTGACTCTCTTAGGTTACTTTGTTTTGAGCAGAAAGTGCTATTTTGGAATCATTTTCTGTTTATAGGTAGATGTCAATGGAGAAAAAGAAGTAATAATATTCTTTAGATATTGAATGGATAATATCTTCCATCCATAAGTGTTGGTGCCCAAAATAACCGCTAAATAATAAAAGGCTACAAAATCATACTTACCACATTTGATCGACACTAGAGTTTAGCATAAACTAATGAACGCATGCATGATGCATGGCTTAGTTGATTTTCAAACGTGTGCATGGAGTAATATATAAACACTAGTGCATCATGTACGAAAAGAATAAAAAGCATGAAATTAGTATATGTAAGTGGGCTTGGCCCATTACATGTATGCACATGATCAGGTGCTCAGCCCAAACATGAGATCAGTACTAGCTCAACAATCAAAACCATACATGCAAACTACACGTAAATGACTAATTTGCATGACTCTTGTTGTCCACTAACAATTTGCCACCTCACCATCTTATTTGTTGGCTTATCATAACTCTCGTTTCCCACATCGACAAAGGCAGAGAATGCCGAACAATCAAATGCTATAAATAAGGGTGGAACAGGATGGTATAAGGGATCGAAAAACCTCTCCGGGTTAGGAATCTTTTCATGTACCTAGATTCGATGTGCTTGATCTCCGAGCAAGATCGCGCTATTTACGGTATAAAGTCCATATGGCTTTAATTGTAATGAGGATTACAAAACAATCAGTTGAAGGGCGGGAAGTAGGAATAATCTACGTACGAAAACCATTTGGTTGTCGAAACCTGAGAGTTAGTATTTATTATAATCCCGTTTATAGCGCGGTTTATTTCGGGCTTCAACACTAGGTACACTGAGATAATAGGAAACTACCAAAAACTTGGAATTTTGGAAAACAAAAACATAGAAACTTATAAATCGCAAGGCTACCTAACTATGGAATGGAATATATATTCCATCCATGACAAAACTGCAACCCTTCTAATTCCACTAATTCCGCAATAGGCTACTTAACTATGGAATGGAATATAAATTCTATCCATGACAAAACTGCAACCCTTCTTAATTCCAATAATTCCGCAATTAGTCGTCGTCAACCGGGATAACATCACGCCACTCATTGTGTTTACCTTCTTTGTCTTTACCCGATTGATTCCTCCTATTCTTTTTGGCAGATGGCGGGCTGGACATGGAGAGCCTCTTCTTGGTGTTGGAAGACAGGGTTCCGCCTTTGATTTTGAATTCGACCATTGATGAAACCCGAAATAATACGCGCTATAAACGGGAATTAAATAAATATTAACTCTCGGGATTCGTACAACCGAACGGTTTTCATACATGGATTATTCCTCCTCCCCACCCTTCAGCCGGTTGTTTTTGTGCTCTTTACGAATAAAGCCTTTAGACTTTATACCGTTTATAGCGCGATCTCACTCAGAGATCAAACACGTCGAGCTTTGGCAAACGAGATAGTTCTCGAGCCAGAGAGGATTTTCGACCCTTTAATTCGATACTCCTCCATTCTATTTATATTGTCTTGGTGTTTCGATTTCTAAGCTGAGGCTCGATGTGGGATGCCTTTTAAATTTGGTTGTGCGATCAACTTGCTTTTGGCCCTCAAAGCCTATATATATGTGTTTTGAAAAGTCAAAGATGGCTGCATATGAGAAGCATGACTCCAGGATTTGCATGCCACCTTTATATATATACTTATGCATGGACTACGTGGGATAAATAATTGCCAATTGACATGCATGTTGGGTTTGAACCCATATTTCTCTTTATCAAGCCTAGCCTGTTACACTCTCCATTTGGGCCTAGCCCACCTATCTTTGAGATGTGAGTTTTTAGGCATTTACGTTGACAATCCACACACACATGTGCTGCATGTTTTTGCATGGGGACTTAATAAATACCCACGTAGCCACTCACTCATATATCATGTTTGGAAGCGTACGGATTACGCGGTATTTTAGACTTTTTTGCTCTTAATTAATTAGCGGTTATTTCGCGCACCATCACAACCCCTTGGCTCGGTGTCCTCGTTTCACGAGAGCAACGAGACAATAAACAGGTGCCTCGTCCTTTGAGAGTTTTAGCGAACCTCGTTCGCTTTAGAGAGTTAGGACCTCGTTCATAGGAGAATTTTGACCTCGTCCATAGAGAGTTTGGACCTCGTCCATAGAGAGTTTGGACCTCGTCCATAGAGAGTTTGGACATCGTCGATAAGAGAGTTTGGACCTCGTCCATAGAGAGTTTGGACCTCGTCCATAGAGAGTTTGGACATCGTCCATAAAGAGTTTGGACCTCGTCCATAGAGAGTTTGGACCTCGTCCATAGAGAGTTTGGACCTCGTCCATCGAGAGTTTGGACCTCGTCCATAGAGAGTTTGGACCTCGTCCATAAGAGATTTTGGACCTCGTCCATAAGAGAGTTTGGACCTCGTCCATAAGAGATTTTGGACCTCGTCCATAAGAGAGTTTGGACCTCGTCCATAAGAGATTTTGGACCTCGTCCATAGAGAGTTTGGACCTCGTCCATAGAGAGTTTGGACATCGTCCATAGAGAGTTTGGACCTCGTCCATAGAGAGTTTGGACCTCGTCCATCGAGAGTTTGGACCTCGTCCATAGGAGAGTTTCCAACCCCAAGCGGGAAGCGAGGGGTGGGTTCGCGCACTTTTCGAGAATCTCCAACCCCAAGCGGGAAACGAGGGGTGGATTAGCGCACTTTTCGAGAATCTCCAACCCCAAGCGGTAAACGAGGGGTGGATTAGCGAACTTTTCGAGAATCTCCAACCCCCAGCGGGAAGCGAGGGGTGGATTTGTTATTATAGAGAATTAGAAACTTTGTTTCGGTATGCGAGTATAAACTGGGTAAAATCAATTAAACGAGGTGTTTTGAGGCTTACCTCCCTCCGCGGTTATAACGTTTTATTTTTGGAACGGATTTGTGGCCATAAGCCATGCCTGCAGGTGTGGGTGTGGAGATTGCGAGATCAAATTGGCCCATTTAAATGGAACCCACCAGCCTCTTGCCATCACAAATGTGAAAGTGCACCATGCATGCAATATTTCCCACGAGTGCCAATATGGAATTGCAACTTTGAACGACTAATTAAATTAAAGGTGGTGGTGGGCCCACACAAATACATGTTGGCCCAAAACTTGGCGATCAGCCCACCAAAAGAGAATTAGCCCACGAAGAGAATTAGCACATCATATTTTTTACGAAGACCATCATGCGGGCTTTAAAATGGCACATATAATGTTGTCCATGGTGGGGTATTCCCACGCTGACTTTAATGGAGACCTCCCTACGCATACATATATGCGTATATATATATGCATGATTTTTATGTTAAAAGTGGGAGTGAATATTTACCTCTTGCCCACCGGCCTCGGGACACACCACGATCTACAAGCGAGGTATCATAGAGACACCGCGCAAGTCGGCCGAGCCGTGCAAGAACCTCGCGCCCAACGGCCTCGGGAAATATCGCGGACTCCTTGCCTTGGAATGAAGATGGCGAGGACGAACCGACTATGCCGAGAGTAGCCATTGCCAAGGAGAGGGCCTGCTTGTTGGCCATGGAAGGCCTCGCTCGCCCCGCCGGGCCACGAAGGAAGGGCCACGAGGTTTGGTTTTTGAAGACCGCGAGGTGCCGAGAGTGTGCGTATGTGACGGCGGAGCGAGGCAAGACATCGTGATCCTCCGCCATGGCCCGGACAACCTTGTCGTCATGAACATCGCACCCTCAAAAGACCCCGCCTGCCTGCTTCGCCTTTTAAACCCCGACCTCGTTCGACTTGATTTTGAGGTTGACAAGTTTTGCTAGCCCATGACCTCGCTTGTTGGCCTTGGATCGCGCCGCACCGGAATCACGTTGCACCCACCATAAATAAAGGAGAATCGCGCCAACTTGCCTCGGAGTAGGCCGCGAAGATCCGCCCCGGCGTAGACCTTGCTTGCCTAGCCAACCTCGACCTCGCGTGCCCCAAAGGAAGCACCCAACGAGATCACCGCGCCGGCCTAGAGAGGATCACCGCGATGCTCGACCCAGGTAGGCGCCAACCCCGACCTTGATGAGAATGATCGTTGTCTTTGGCCTTGTCAAAGGAGATCGCCAACCTTGGCCTCAAGGAGGACCTCGCAAGATTTCTAGCTCGCCATCCTTGACCGTGATGTTTGGCGTGGCGAGGACACCGAGTTGTTTGGCCTAGCGAGGACGCCGAGTTGTTAGGCCTAGCGAGAAGATGACCACCATGACCTCGCTTACACACCTACACGAGGTCCACGACCATATAGTTTTGGAGTTGACCATTCCTCACGGAGGAGAGTTCATGCGACCAGCCAAGCGAGGTTGTTGCACCGACCGGCAGCCGATGCGAAGAAGCGCGCGAGGTCGCGAAGCCGTGCCAACGAGGCGCCAACAAATATCGCGAGGTACCGCCGCTCCGAGCGCTGAGGATGGCCATGGAGAATCTGCAGGAACCCTCCCCAAGAACGTGCGGGGCCGCGCTGGACGCCGAGAGAGAGAGCCCGAAACGGCGCTAGAATTGCCACGAAGATAAGCTGAACGCTGACTTTGGCCTCGCGCCCCGCCTCAAAGGTAGAACTTCCATCAAACCTTGCTTGTTTGGCCAATACATGCCAAGTCAACAGAGGGGAGGGGAAACCGAACCTCGCCTGCTTGCCCCGCTCGCAAATCATGTTTTGGCCAACCTCGTTGGTTTGCAAGTAACCAACCTCGCCGGCCCAACCTCGTCTTTTTGGACTTCGCTTGACCTCTCTTGTAACCTCGCTCTTTTGGACCTCGCTTGGAACCTTGCTTGTGGCCTCACCTCGCTTGGAACCTCGCCCGCCGTGGAGAACGGCCTCGTAACCTCGCACATTGAATTGGCCTTTCTTGGCTTTGGTGGATAATTAGGCCTCCACTACTTCGTGCCTTGGCCAACCCTGCTTATTTGGGTGTCGCCTTTGACCACGACCTCACTTCTTATTGGCCAACCTTGCCATGACCGAACGGAGGGGAGAGACACGGCCCACTTGATTGTTTCCCGAGAGTAGGTCGGATAGGGAGAGCTAGTTCCCACAGACGGCGCCAGTGATGAAACCCGAAATAATACGCGCTATAAACGAGAATTAAATAAATATTAACTCTCGGGATTCGTACAACCGAACGGTTTTCGTACGTGGATTATTCCTCCTCCCCACCCCTCAGCCGGTTGTTTTTGTGCTCTTTACGAATAAAGCCTTTAGACTTTATACCGTTTATAGCGCGATCTCACTCGGAGATCAAACACGTCGAGCTTTGGCAAACGAGATAGTTCTCGAGCCAGAGAGGATTTTCGACCCTTTAATTCGATACTCCTCCATTCTATTTATATTGTCTTGGTGTTTCGATTTCTAAGCTGAGGCTCGATGTGGGATGCCTTTTAAATTTGGTTGTGCGATCAACTTGCTTTTGGCCCTCAAAGCCTATATATATATATGTGTTTTGAAAAGTCAAAGATGGCTGCATATGAGAAGCATGACTCCAGGATTTGCATGCCACCTTTATATATATACTTATGCATGAACTACGTGGGATAAATAATTGCCAATTGACATGCATGTTGGGTTTGAACCCATATTTCTCTTTATCAGGCCTAGCCTGTTACACTCTCCATTTGGGCCTAGCCCACCTATCTTTGAGATGTGAGTTTTTAGGCATTTACGTTGACAATCCACACACACATGTGCTGCATGTTTTTGCATGGGGACTTAATAAATACCCACGTAGCCACTCACTCATATATCATGTTTGAAAGCGTACGGATTACGCGGTATTTTAGACTTTTTTGCTCTTAATTAATTAGCGGTTATTTCGCGCACCATCAACCATGTTTCTTGCTTCTTCGTCAAAGGCCACCAAAATTTTGAGGAGTGGAGGATCACCACCCATCATACCCTTCCACACAACCACATTTTTGACATTAGCTTCTATTATTTTTCTGAGTAAGATTTTTGTTTGGCTCACAAACAAAGTATGCTTGACCATCAACCCTTCATACAAGGCAAAAAAGGTATCCGGGTTTATGGTTATTAACTTCTCGAGAGGAGTTTTAGGGGTTGAACTCATATTGTATGCTTATGGGAATAGAAATTGGGGCATTTGTTGAAGATAATAGAGGATTAGAGGGTATTGGAGGTGGGATGTATGAGAAGAAAGCTATGTATATATAGAACTGAGTTTGGCCATTATTCCCGAAATTGCATTAAGTTCATTTAGCCATTTTTAAGGCATGTTTTAAATGTAATTTGCATCATTTATTACTAAAGCGGTAATTATTTACTTTTTTTGAAGTTCTGTTTACTTTTAATTTAAAGTGCATGATTTGTTTACTTTTAGTTTAAAGTGCAGGATCCATAGTTTGGCCACTTGAAGTTCTGTTAACTGGATTAGTTGTTTAACATTTTATATGGAAATTTTACTTTGTTTGATATCTTGGATTTGGATAAGAATATTAGTTTAGATATGTAAGTTGCTTTATTGTGAATAATAAGGGATAAGACCCATCTTTCAGTACAAAAAAAAAATATTTTTTATAGAGAAAATTATAAACTTCCCACATATACCCTAAAATGGAATTATTAAAACTTGACCCAACCATATATTCCAACCCGAGCTAAAAATCAGTAATTCATAACCCAACTTGACTAATTGGAATGATGATTAGAGTTATTTTCAATTTAGGGTTTAGGGTTTATAGTTCATTGACATATATGTTTCGTGATTAAGATTTGAGGTTTTGATAACTCCATCTTGCAACGCCGCATTGGGAGATACTATTGTCCATTCAAGGTCATTTTGGTGTCATTAGAAATATAACTCAACGAGCTACATTTCATTTTTTACTCTGGTTCCAAATTCTCACTTTAATTGGGTCAAAACTATGCAACAATTAAGCTTGAAGATGAATGCACGGTTTGAGTGCTCTACCAAGCATGGGCCAAAGCAAAGGGACCAGAGGGGTGCTCGACCCAATGCTTGGTCAAGCACTGGCTAGTGCACTGGAGGACGATGCGATGCTCAGTCTAGTCCTCGACCAAGCATCAGGGTGAGCATTCTTTCGCGTCGTTTTTACCCAAGACCGACTTATGTATTATTTATTTCTAAAAATATTTTATCCTAGTAATTTATATTTGGACGAGACTTGTTATATAATTAATATCTTTTGTTGGGTGATATCTCTTGAAGGAGAAGAACACTAAGTTCGAGAATTTGCTTAGTCTCTATGGAGAGCTAAATTCCCTTTTGTTTGATTAATCCATTGAAGCTTTAGACTCATAACTTACTATGAGATTTACTCTTTTTCTTAATTTCTCTTAAATAATTTTAATCCTCCATGCTTATATTTTATGATTGGTTTTTGACTTTTATTGGTTTAGCCATCTATTCTCTTGAATCATCTATTGCTAGATCTATTTAAATTCTAGTTGAATCACTTAGATCAAAATAATATTTGTAATTATCTAGGGGTAGTTGAACTAGTTTATTATAAGGAGGGTTAATTTTGCAAATGATTTATGACTAATTGATTAATATCAATTGTTCTTATTGATTTCCTTGGTGTGCATTGCTATTATTGAATTGAATCTAGATAGCTTCTAGGTTGTTTGATAATAAGAATTTTTATGGCTAGTTGACCTAAATACTACTAGATTGCAGAAAGTGGAATCATAATCTCCACGATAAGTTATTCAAGAGGAATAGAGTTAGTGTTTTTCAATGATCGATAATTGAGTTTGCAAGTGGATATTGGTTAATCAAATATACTTCACATTCATATTTTCATCAAACATCCATAATTTGTCTTACTTTTGTTTATTAGCATTAGTTCTTAGCTTAGATAATCATCATCATCCCCTTTTGTTTTATTACTCTTGGCATACAAATACACAAGTATTTGTGGGATCGACCCGTACTTACCAACTACATTAGTTTGGTGGTTAAGTTCAAATTCTTTGCTAGGTAGATACGACTAAAATACCTCATCAAACTTGGCACCATTGTTGGGGACTTATTTGCTATTTTTGTGTTTGTTTGTGTGCTATTTTTGGCGTTGTGAACCTATCTTACGGTCTACAACACCCGTGCTTACTAATCAATGGCTATGTTGAAACTCAGTCAATGGAAAGATGAATATTTTTATGAGTATTTTTCTAAATTGCAGTAGTGACTAGTGTGTGTATGAACTTAGGACTTGGGGTTATCAATACTCTGAGATGATGTTATGTTAGTGCATTTATGAAGGTATGAATCCTAGGACTTTAAGTTTGTCCGAGTACATGAGTATTAATGGAAGGATTTTGGATATGGGATTTGAGGAATGTGGGTACTTCTTTTGCTTCATGAACAACCAAACTATATAGGCTGAATTATCTCCACCAATGCCCCATCAAGAGAAACATTACAAGTCTCAACTAGATGGATGAGAATTGTGCTCCTTGATGTTCCATTCAACAAAGTATATAGGTTGAATTATCTCCTTGATGTGTTCCTTGATGTTCCATCAAGAGAATTGTGCTCCTTGATGTTGGTACTTCTTTTGCTTCATGAACCACCAAAGTATATAGGTTGAATTATCTCCATCAATTCCCCATCAAGAGAAACATTACAAGTCTCAACTAGATGGATGAGAATTGTGCTCCTTGATGTTCCATTCAACAACCTCATGCCCTTTTGGTGTGCATGAAATTAAGGGACAGGAGATGTCGCATTGGAATCAAATACCCTTGAGTTAGACACCTAAATGCAAGTTGAGGAGGAATCCAATACACTTGAGTTGGATTATGATGATGCCTTTGATGCTAAATACGATTCTACTCCTATAATTCGACTTGAGGAGAAAACAAATGAGCTGAATGAATTCCTTGTTGACATGGATAAGCCCATAGGACTCGGTGAGCTTAATGCATCTCTTCCCACGTTGCATAATGATATTGAGGATTCTCTTGCTTTGAAGGAGGAGGATTATTCTCTAAAAAATGACAACTTCTTTGATGATGACATATAGGATCATGTGGGAGAAAATAATCAAGATCATACCATTGAGGTTTGCCCTTCAATGATAGGGCTTTTCGTGCTCCTTTTCATAAAGTCCCTTGTGTTGACCCTTGAGATTGTCAAGGCTCCATGTATCCTTTACCCCAGCCTCTCATTTTTTGTTACTCCCAACAAATTTGAGGTAGAACCAAGTTTAGAGCCTAAAGTGGAATCTAGAGATTACTTGGAGTTCATCTTTGATAAGAGTGGTAATGTTGATGAGTGCTTTGATCCATATAGTAAGTATTTTGAGAAGCCATCACTTGAGCTAAATTGGTTTCATCATATACCTTCTCATGAAAATTATGCTCATACTTTTGATAAGTTGAAACGGTTTTGGAACGGCCTATTATTCACTTTTAATTTATCATTATGCTACTTATATTTATGTGAAATGTGTTCACATGATTTTGACAGGTTGTTAAGGCCCTTGAAGATGTCCGATCATGTGAATTCATGTTAAAGGTCGAACTATCGACGTTAAACAAAACGCTTCTTGAGACACTAACTAAGCTGCGTAGTTTAAGCAGTATTTTTCTAGTTAGGTTTTGCTTTTCTTGCTTGTGGACCACTAAGCTATAGGTACCGAGAAGTTTTTATCTTCGTCTGAGTGGCAAACCGGTCCTCCTCCTCTACCTCAGAAGAGTAGATGACTTTGTGAGTGTTTTTTTCCTTTTATTATATACATTGAGGACAATGTATGGTTTAAGCATGGGGGAGGGGAACACTTGCATGTTTGCATTGCATATAGTTTAATTTTTTTATATTGATAATTGGCATGTTTAATTTTTGCATATTTATAAAAAAAATGATGAAAATAAAACAGAAAAATTGAAAAAGAAAAAATATGTTTCCATGCATTCTTAGGTTTTTGTCATATTTACCTAAGCAACGAACCACTTGTCCAATAAAATATTTGATGATGATTTTCCTCTTGACTTGCTTGTAATGTTAAAGCTTTGATGACTGCTTAATTTTTTCATGAACATGCTAGATAATATGATTGCACATGCATTATCTTTGAGATTTAAGTTATACTGAATTTATAGGCAAATTTAACCTTGTGAGATCATGTTATCCTTTCTAGGACTATAATTATGAGTCTTCTTTTCATTGTGTGTGATCACTTTATTTGCTTCCACAAGAACTTGCGTTTAGATATCTTTTCTGATCCTGCATTCATGACTCTTGCATGCAACATTAATATGATTGAGGAACTGTTTTTTTATTAATCTAATATTCCTTATCCACCCTTACATATGCTCCTATTATTTTAAAGCCTCATTTTAGCCTTGTTAGCCTTATTTTTAGAAGTTCCACAACATAAATCCTGAGCCTTATATAAGTTTGATCCATCCGTGAAATAGGATTTTGATTTGATTTGTGGTTGTGAGCCATCGTGGTGGGGTTGTGAATGTAATTGATAGATGAGTAGTTGAAATTGAAAATTGAGGGTGAAAAAAATGTGATGAGCATAAAAGTTTAAGTCCTCAAAAGGTTGCAAAAGAGAAAAATATATGAGAGTTGAAGCAAAAAGAATAAAAGAGGAAGACGAATGTGAAGAAAGAAAGAAAGTGAAGAAAGAGTGAAAAAAAAGAAATTGAAGTGAATGAGGTAATTGGAGTCAAGTGGAATGAGTTGAGAAGGGAAATATGTAGCTTGGTGTTGAGTACATGAATTCGAGTTAAGTCTTAGTTCCTAGATCTATCATCACATGGCCAAAAAATACTTCCTACTAAATTCTTATCACCTTGAACCCATTACAACTCTTAAAAGACCTCATGATTTTTGTTGTTTGTGAAGTCTCTAGCGGCGGAGAATTAGAACACTGATATAAGCTTTCAAAGTTGAATTTTGAGCGAAACACTTAAACTTTAAACACATGAGTGAGAATAAAACTTGTTTCTAGTGAGGTTTAGAGTGGATGTATTTACTTAATCTCTTTAATAATTAAAAATGCATGCTATGTTGTCAATTGTCGAATCATGTTTCTTATTTCTCTTGTGTAAACATTTGTCGAAGTGGACGCACAAATTGCTTGTTTATGCGGGTTCTAAATCTATTTCTTGCTTGAGGACAAACAAGGTTTAAGTATGGGGGAATTTGATAGAACAGATTTAGGTGTTAGTTGTATGGCATATTTATGTTTCAAACTTAGATAGTTGCTTGCATTTTGTTAAGTTTTCATAGTTTTTACATTTCGGTCTCTACTTGTGTCTTTTCGTGCTTTCAGGCTACTATGGGAGACTCATGGATCATGGGGACTTTCTTATGCCCCGAAGATCGATGGATCAGATCATGGAGAGTTCGGAATGAAGTGATGGGAAAAGGTTGCTTGAACTCGAACTATGCATTAAGGTTGTGGTTTTGACAACTATATCTTACAATGCCTTGTTTGGGAGTTACAATTATTGAGATATTTTTTGTGTTATTGGAAAGCTAAATCGATAACCTACATTTTGTATTCTTACTTCGTGTCCAAATTCTCACTCTAAGTGGGTCAAAACTACGCGACAATGAAACTTGAAGATGAATGCGCGCGATCTGAGTGCTTGGCTGAGCATGTGCTAGAGGATTGGGACTAGAGGGGTGTATTAGAGGACGATGTGATGCTCGGTTTAGTGCTCGACTAAGCATCAAGGAGAGCTTTCTTTTGCGTCGTTTTCACCTAAAACCGACTTATATATTACTTGTTTCCAAAAATAAACCCCCCGTTCCACAATACATGTCTTTTTAGCCTCCAATTTGTGTTTCAAAATACATGTCTCTTTGGCTATTTTAGTCCTTTCTTTACAAATTTACCCTTATAATTATTAATAGGTTGTTAGTAGCGGTTTTTAATAAAGTAAAAAAGTGAAGTAATAATTGAGGGTATAATAGTATTTTTGACAACTTTCTTGATAGGTGTGCAAATAAGTAAAAAGAAAAGTATTATGAAACGGAGGGAGAATTTTATCTTAGTATTTGATAGGATGAGACTTGTTATTATTAATATCTTTTGTATTCTACTTATTGGGGGGATATCTCATACTTTGAAGGAGAAGAACCCTAAGTTGGAGAATTTGCTTTGTCTCTATGGAGAGTTAAACTCCTTTTTCTTTGATTAATCCACTGAAGCTTCAGACTCAAAACTTACTATGAGATTTACTCTCTCTCTCTCTCTCTCTCTCTTAATTTCTCTTGAATAATTTTAATCATTGATGCTGTAACACCCCTATTTTGCAACAATGGGTATTACCACCAGTGACCTCGGATTTTCCCATCCAAAGTCACCTAAGGCTTTAAGGTACAAAACACAATTTAAAATAATGTGGAAACTTCAAGAAATTATATTACATCAAAAGTGCTCGAAGGTTCGAGACTTTAAATCAAGTCATTTCATTGCTTAATTAAACTGAGTATAAAAGTTGGTAAGCAGCGGAATAAAAACCATTACAACTTATCGTTTTAAAGCAACTGGTGGGGCCCATGTGGATGAAAACTTTTTTTGAAAACGTCTTGAGGTTTTCCTTCAACTCTTCTAGCCTTCGTCTTCAGTCTTTTTGTGTTGCTTTACTACAGTCTGATATTTCCGCGAAAGGCAAGAAATACCAGACAAAATGCAGAGTAGAAAAAAGGGGTTAGTCTAAAGAGACTAAGCAAGTTGGAACGGAAAAACTCAAAGTATGGGTGTATGGCAACAACCATCTTTGTAGAGAACTAAGAAACGATAATGAAAGATGTTGTGTTTTGAGTGGCGCTTTTATATGGTAAAAGAGGGAACTTCTCGGAGTGAGAAAGGAAAGGTTCAGAGGTTTTGCTTGGAAAAGGAGACTACAAGAATAGTAGCCCCTTTATTAGTCAAGGATAATGTTGGGAACTTATAATTATTGCACAACAAGTTTTGAAAACTTTCCTCGACTTATCGGACCTCAACCAACCTTATCTAATCTAATCATTAAGATTGGGAAGACGATCTTTCAAAGTCGAGAGTAAGGATGGACCCTCCAAGTTGTACTCGGTCCATCCCAAGTTCATTAAGTTTGTGCTTAAGGCACTTATCTTATTTAGGTCATAAAACATTTGCATTTCAAGTGAAGATTTTTAGGTGTAGGGGCTACGAAGGCCGATCCACTTAAAGGAACGAGGTTCCAGCACCTAGCTAGGGTGCAGTAGACCCCCTCAAAAGGAGGAGCGACTTCGGGATCATGAACCAAGTACCGAGCGAAGAGAGGGCGGAAAGTCATACAACTCGATACGTTATATAGAGATGTCGGAGCAAAATCCGCACCCCTAATTCTACCTAGTCCATAATAAGTCTCAAAAAGAGACTGACAAGCAAGGTCACACACAAGAGACCTAAAGTACTAATCCTAGTACTACTAGTAATAATAGTAACAATAATAATTCTACTAATAAAAATAAGATGGTCATGTCTAGCGATCATAACCCTAAGTTCAATTTTAATTTCACACAAGTAGTTCCCAACATGACACGAAGAAGAGTTCAATAATACGATAATTCAAATAAGGTTCAAAGAGAATTTCCGCTTGCCTTAGCTTCCGGCTTGACTAACCGTACGTCGGGTATAAAACGGATTCTCCTTTGAGAGGTTGACCTAAAACGAGTTCACATTAAGGAAACGGAATATTAACCTTCGCTATTTCGTTTCTAACTCAGCTTGTTAGAATACCCCTTCTTAGTAAAGGAGTTAACTTGCACTATTATATTTGTATAAAAAATATTCCAACATGCCTATAATATTATTTTGATAATATTATCATGTTAGGAGATCATTTATAATTTATTTAAAATTATAAATATCTTGGGTAGCATGCTAGAATTATTTTTCATACATTTCTTATAAAATCCAAGAATAGGTTTTATGTAATTTTCCAAATTAATTATAAATTATAGTAAAATAATTTTTAATAAAATAGTAGGTAAATAGATTGGGATCGGGATTACACCAATAAGGTGGAACGAGCCTTGGGTCGGGATAAAATGGGTTGGATGAGTTGAAAATGGGTCGGAATGGCTTCTTAATGCAAGCACCAAGTTGTGGAAATAACCCCAAAAGAAGAATGGGTCTGTTTTTGGTTTGGATATGTTCGGCCTAACCACACAACTCAGCCTAGTGGAAGATTTTCAAGCCTGATCCACTCTCATGACTCCCTGTCTTCTTCGTTCTTCTTCGTCAAATCACAGAACAACGACAACAACGCACCATCAAGGACGATGGCGGCGATGGGGCACGGTGGTGGCGTCCGAGCGGTCCGACGAAGGCGCGGTGACGGTAAGGGTGGTCGAAAAAAGGGAGAGAGGTGATCGGACAGGGAAAGAAAAAGGCGGAAGAAGAGGATTTGAAATCTTGAAAAAAATTCAGATTGTGAGATTTTGAATTTTCACTTGCTCTTGGTCGAAATTAAACGAGAGGGAGAGAAGAAGGGTGAGTGGCGTGCTCCTCCTGCCCATGGCCTCCTTAAATAGCCCAAGGAAAGGCTTCTCCCGCTGAACCAACATAGGCATAGGCCAATGGCCCATTGCATTGGAAAGGAGGTATTTCTAGGGCAGAGAATAAGGAGACATGATGGGTGAGGGGGGCAGGCGGCCGCCCGCGTGCTCGGTTTTTCGGCGGCCAGAACCGGCGGACAAAAGCCCGACCCGGACAAGAGAGAGGATCGGCAGTCCAAGGAGGAAAGAGACAAAAACAAAAGGTTTAACCTTAATTAGGGGAGTTAAGAGGTAGAGGAAATTAATCTGGCATAGTGGTTGGGGAAGGAACAAGTGGAAAGTTTGGAACGAGAGGTCTCGGGTTCGAACCCGACCTTTTGCACTCCCACGTACTAAATTTTTTTGTTATCTTATCCCCAAATTCCACTATTTCAGCACAAGCAAGGAATTAGGAAAATTTATTAAAGTTTTAGTATCAAAAATTATTCTTTAAAAAAAATTACTATTTTTAAGGAGAGAAAACTAATTTTCATAACTAAAATACATTACTGAAATTAGCGGTTATTACAGATGCTTATTGTTTATGATTGGTTTTTGGCTTTTATTGGTTTGGCCTTCTAATATTCTCTCGAATCAATCTATTGATAGATCTATTTAAATTCTAGTTGAATCACCACTACTAGAAAAGAGGTTTTTAGCGACGAACAAATTTGTCATTATAAGTCAAACATTTTGTCGTTAAAACTTTTAACGACGAAAAAAGTTCGTTGTTTGTTCGTTGCAATAACTTTTAACGTTATTGGTTTTAACGACCATGTTCGTCATTAATGATTAACCAATTGCAACAAAAGTCAATCGATAACGACAAACTAAATTCATTGTAAAAAGATATTCTTACAAACCAAAATTAATTAAAATTAAACATTAACGACCACATTTATCGTCATTATTTCAATTACAAAGAAGGAATATGGACAATAATTTAATTTATATTGTTATCACACATTAAATTGTACAATGCTTTTATATATGATCATAATATTCTACAAACCAAAAAAATCATAAAAAATTAATTTAAACTAAAATTTTATATTATCATAAAATAAAACCAATCTTCAAACTTCAATGTAAGTATGTGAACATAACTATTTTTAAACACACAAAATAAAGTAATCCATACGATCTAATAGTGTAATTCTAAAAAAAAATATGTTCTAATAAATTCTGAAATAGATTTTGACAATATGAATACCAGCTTCTAATATTCAAGTACCTAAAAAAAAAAGGAAAATAAACCAAAGTTTAATTTTTTTTGCAACTAATGGGAGATATAACATGGTGTACTAAACTCAACCAATGAACAAGGTATATTGTAACTTCAATTTATATGAAATAGTCTTGCTTCTAACTCATCTAAACAAAGAAAAATTAATAAGACAATGAGTTAATAAGACAAGGATCTCATGTTATTTATTTATTGTTATAATATATAAATTATGCATTTTTAAACAATTTCATGTTAAAAAAAGTTGAAGACTAGTTACAAATACAATTGTTATTTCCAAAAAAAACAATTATAATAAATTTTTAGACATAATGTTCATTTCATGTTGTGTCCTAAAACATATTTTTACACTCGAACCCAACTACATTGCAATATCTCTTCGTAATATTATTCATTTAATACCACAACTAGAATTTTTTTAATTTTTTGTTGGATGGACTCATTCAACATTAAAATAACATAAATATCAACATATAATCCTAATAGTCAAAGTAATATTCATATTAAAATCATAAAACATGTATAGAGCAATAATAAATTTCTTGCATTATATAAATTTACCTCTTACAAGCTACTAAGGCAGCAACTAAATCACTTTATTACAAGATATTGCTATTAGTATAAATATAAGTCCCAACTTTATTATCAAGATAAAAGAGATCAGTAAGAGAGTTTAAAGGTGAGTTTCAAAGAGCATGTACAAGTGTACAACTAGTGATAATATGTATGGTTAATATCGACATTTTTTCAAAAAGATCAAACTTTTAGGTAGACATTCAGAAAAACATTCTTCATTATAGAAAGACTAATTTTACTACATCAATTAAATGTCAAATTCAAATAAGCTCAAAACTAATAGTGTAGCAAGTAGCAACTAAACATATAAAATCTCAAACGCCAAACAAATATTGAAACCAGAGAATCGATTGATAGCAATTGTACACAAACAATTTTTACAATGAACTTTCAAAGCATATCAAATTAAATTCAAACATACAAACCAAAAATTAAATACAAGCATCAATTAACAAGTAAAGTGATTTCAACAGTTGGATAAATGTACAAATTTTACAAAATAAATTAGATTGACTTACAAAAAATTTGTTGTTGCTTTGATTGTAAAATCGTCAAACCCCAATATGCAAATAATTCTTCAATACTCAAGCTCAAATGAAACAAAGGCAAGGCAAAATCTTGATTTACATTATTCGATAAGCTAGACCATACATTGATATTCATGTTTTTGGTCTAGTTTTTAGTGTGTTTCTTAGTTTGTTTAGGTTTAGTTTTAGTAGTTTTAGAGTTAGTTTTGTGTATTTTTGGATGAGTTTGCATATTTTGCGAAAAGTATGGAAGTTACTCCGTTTTGTGTCTTTTTGCAGGTTTTGAGCAGGAAAGAGTGCTTTTTGGAGCTGAATCGGAGTGCTATGGTGGAGGACGGAAGAGTATGAAGATAAGGAGTCGAAGTCCAGGCTTTTAGAGTTGAAGAGTTGAAGAAAACCAAATCCAGACTCGTTAACGAGGTTGTAAAGGGTCGTTAACGAGGCTTAGAGATAGAATTTTTTGAGAGATCTTTGTGATGTCTACCGACCCTGTGTGAAAATCTATCTTGATAATTCCATGTCGGTAGGGCTTTTAATGAGTCTTAGGGTTATTATATTTTATGTTTTATGTCTTGTTATCTTTTTAGGTTATCTTTCTATCTTTTTAGAGTAAGTTTCTATCTTTTAGGTAAGTTTTTATCTTCTAGCCTTTTATTAGATAGCTTTATTAGTATAAATACCCTTCTTTTCTAGCTTAGAGGGAAGGGGGAACAAGGACGAATTTGATTTTCTCTAGGAGGGTCGAACAGGAGAGAAGTCGAGTGGGAAGATCATCGAGCCAAGGTCGATCGAGAGATAAGCTTGGGTCGTTAATCGGTTCGTTTGCTCGTTATTGTTTTGTTTGTTTTCGGTTTCTTCGGGATATTGTAAGACGATATTTTTCTTATTAATTTCAAGTAAGGTTGTTCTATTTTCAATGTTTTCTCTTATTAAAGTTGTTTGCTTTATTATTATGAGTAGTGAGTAGTTTTCTTATCTAGGGTCGGGGTTGAAACCCAACATAGTTATGCATGTTTGATGAGTAAGTTGATGTGTTGAATGTCTTTTATCTATTTTAGATTACTTGTTGTGCTTATGCCTAGACGATAGTCGAGGTAATTTGAGTTCTCAACTTGATCGAGAGAGAAAGTTATTAACTTGAATGTTGATATTGTTCGATAACGAAAGTTTCGAGCTTTGGATCCAAAACAAGTGATTGAGTGAATTGATTTATGAGAATTGATTGATTTGCTTGCTAATCAGCGAAAGTTGATGAATTTATCTTTTTAAAGGCGTGATCTTTATCTTCTTACGAGTTTGTATGCATGACTGTTTTGTGGTAACCCTTGTCCCGGGCTGACCCGAGGAGAACCCGAAGGGAAAAATAGCAGCGGTACACCTTAGGAGCGGAAAGACACTACCGGAGCGTGTCCAAGCCAAGGGGAAGGGCCCCACGACTGAAGAGGACGCCACGGTTCAGCTCGGTAACGAGCCAGCGAGAGCAAGTACCGAATTGGAACACCATGGTGACGAAGCTCCCAGGGTCGTCAACGACCCTAGTCCAGGTAAGTTTTCTGATCCGAGCCTCTCTCTCAATCCTAAGCTAGTTAACGACTCTATCAGGGTCGATAACGATCCGCCGAGAGCATCTAACGATCCTAGTGTCGACCCGGTAGCATCACCTCTCGAGCCCGAATTGGTTCCGAGAATGGTGAAATCTCTTCCTTTTCCCACTAAGAAATCTAAGGACTCTACTGAGAGTAAGTTCAAGCATTTCGTAAAGATTCTCCAAGGCATTAATATTTCTATCCCATTCGCTGAGGCCCTAAGCGAAATGCCGGCTTACACGAAATTTTTGAAAGTTATTCTTAGCAGGAAACGATCCATTACAGAGCTGCAAGACGAGGTCCGATCTATTGCTCTACCAGAAAAGCTAGAAGACCCAGGGAGATTTGCCATAACAATTGGCATAGGCGACCACAAATTCAAGGCTCTATGTTATTTGGGAGCCAGTGCTAGTTTACTTCCTCTTTCAATCTGGTCAAAAGCCAACATGGGACCATTGGAGCCTGTAGACATGAACCTCTACATGGCAGACGGATCAAGCGTAAAGGCTACAGGAGTCGTGGAGGACTATCCCATTCAAGTTGGGAAATTCTTTATTCCAAACGATTTCATCGTTCTCGACATGCCTGAAGACCCTCACGTCCCCATTATCCTATGCAGGCCATTCCTAGCTACAGCAGGTGCTAGGGTTGATGTGTGGAAAGGACTGTTCACTTTTGATATTGGAGAGGAACGTGTAGAATTCGGCCTTGACCAAAACGCTAATGACCCAACTGCGGCCGCACAGATCGAGTTGACCCAGCCAGAACTCGACATAGCTGTTCCTAACGACACTCCTCCAATTACCAAAGAGGACGAGAATTTCACACAGATCCCTACCGAACCTTCTTGTCCCATTACCGAGCCCCGCATGCAAGGCTATAATCAAGGTGAGTACTCTAACCATGAATTCACTAGTACTGGTTATGATTCTTCTTCATACTTTGTTCCTACACCGTGTCCCACTGTTTATGCTATAGAGGAGTCCGGACCACCTTGGTTTTCAGATTTCACTAACCCTTGTGTAGAAATACCGGGCATATTGATAGAAGAAAAAGGACCGAATTTAGTGACTCAAGCCAATAAGGCCCACAAAGCTAAGTATGGGGTACCTCAATACCCTAACATAGCCGCAAACGAGCCACCTTGAGCCAAGGTAAGTACGTCGGGCTAACGACATTAAAAATAGCTCTTACGGGAGGCAACCCGGTTTTTAGTATAGTTTAGTTTCTCTTCTTTTCTTCCTTTTTTCTAGCTTTCTTTTAGGTTTTTCTAGTAGTTTAGAAGTAGAAAGATATAATAGTTTTAAAGCTAACAAGATGCTGGAGTTGGGCTCATAAATCACTCGAAAAGGGCTACGAAGGCTCGTTAACGACCCAACCCAAGGTCCTTAATGACCCGGTTTGGCGACCCGAATTGGCAAAACGGGCAGGTAAGAAATTTTAACCTAATCTATCTTCTATCTTTACCTATGTGCCACCTCTTACCCCTTCCCCTACCTCTAGCCCTCTCCTATAAAACCCTTCCAAACTTCCCAAAATTCCACTCTCAAATCCTCAATCCAAAAGCTTAAGCTCTCCAAAAATCCTACCGGTATTTCTCTCTACCGATTGGAAATCGCACCATCGCCCTACCCTCGGAATTCAACCCCGTTAACGAACCCGAAAGCTTCGCATTCGTTACTGACAAGAAGTCGAGCTCGTTAACCACCCTCGATCTTTGTTCTTCAATTTCTCGATCTAACGGTATGATTTCTAAACCCTAACTCTCTATTTTCATGATTCATGGTCTATAGGGTCGAAATTTCATATCTTGTTCTTGTCCATATAGAGGATCGAATGGCATGCTTATTATTGCTCAATGATGTTATTGCTCCATACATTGGTGATCGATCTTGATTAGTATTGGTTTGTTCTTGCTTGATTCTCCATTGAAATTTGATTAGGAAAAGCATGAACTACCTTGTTCCTAAATTTAGTTTGATCTTTACCATATGAGTTTTGGGCAATTTTGGCATGTTTGGGACGGGTAATCGGGCAAGTATGGGGTGCATATACCCGATTGTATACTTTATGTGGGATTTTGTTTGATGCATGTTTGTTTTGTTGGAAATTTTGGAGTAATTAGTACTCGGAATTTGCAACTGGTGCTCGATCAGGCTCGTTAACGACCTGCCCAGGTTCGTTAACGACCCTGCGTATTATCAAACCCAAAAACCAGTCCAGGTCCGTTACCGAACCCAATTAGGTCGTTAACGAGGTAATTCGAGAGCTATTTCGAGACCAAGTATGGGGTCTCTTGTCTATTAATTTGTGTGGATTTTATCTTGGAAAATTCGTATTTTTTGTAGGTCCACATGGCAAGTTCTAGTCGAGCTGCAACCTGAGCCCAAAAGAAGAAGAGGACTCAACGGTCCCCATCTCCACCCCGCATGGACAACGTGATTTTGCGCACTCAAGGACAAGCGGACCGCTACAACGCCATATTAGACAAGGACCACTACACTAGGTGGTTCTCGAGGTCGAGTGCTAAGCAAATGAGGCTTTATGACGATGTCAAGGAGGCCTTCTCTATTCTCGGCGTGCCTCACTTGTTGAAGAAGGAAAATGTACCACACTTCCCGGCTCTCACTTCAGAGTTTCTGGCCACGCTGGAGACAAGATTCCCGACAAAGACGTCGGAAGGAAGAATCAGATTCAGGCTCGGTAATGTGAACCGTGAGTTTACTTTGGCGGAATTCAATGGTATTCTTGAGCTCCCAAATCCTTCTCGAGATTACAGTCTCAAGGACTACAAGGTGACAAGGACTTGAAGCTACATCACTGGGGAAGTAGAGCCTTCCGCTGCAACACTTTCAGGGGCAAGCATCATCAACCCCATTTTCCGGATCATTCTGCGAGTCTTAGCTGCTACTTTTTGGCCCAAGAGAGAATTGAACAGGCCGACAAGGATGGAAGTTGCATGCCTCCGCACCATCCTTTTTGAAGCTCCCGCCCCATTGAACTTGGGGTATGAATGGCTATACTATGTTGAGAAGTCAATGAAGTCCAACGAAGTATGGTGCGGGAATTTGGTTAGTCTCTTGGCGACAAATCTTGGAGTCGATCTATCTCTCTACACACCGGCCCACGCTCAATTGCTCAACAAGAACTACTAGTTTAGCTCTGGCATTTTTACTCAGGTTAGGGATGGGTACACTACAACAGTTCAAGGCCGAGAAGTTGTACCCACCCTGGCAAAATTAGAGCTGCTTTATGTACCGAATTGGTACGAGGCGTGGACGGGTCATGCATTCCCGTTGGAACCCAAGCCACAAGATGAGCTGACGCTTAGGCCATGTGATTCCCGGTTTGAGAGAGAGGGAGAAGAGATGGACGAAGATGAAGATGAGACTGAAGAAGCTACCGAGGGAGGTACAGAAGAGCTCGACATCGGGGAAGATGACCTCGACACTGAAATTCTGGGCAATAATATCTTCGTTAACGAGCCTGCCAGGGTCGTTAACGACCACTTCGAGGCTTCTACCGATGCTACTACCGAGGCTCACAACGTCGGTAACGATCCCCTGCAGCAACCTACCGAGCCACATTCCTATGGTCTCATGCCCTACAATCCGGTACTTTTTCAAAACCACTTCCAGCCTCACTACCAACCACCTCCTCAGCCCGAGTACACTGGATCGAGTATCCCGCCTCCATGGGCCGAAGATCTTTCATCTCAGATGCAGCAGCTTAACCTTTAGCAGACACATACTCACCAGAGGATGGATAGATGTGAGAGTGTCTATTGTGCTCGCATGGCATTCGAGGATGCGAGGCACCATCAGAGGGAGGTGGATGATGCAGAGCGTTGGAGGACATTCTATGAGTTTATGGGGAACTTTGAGCGCCAGTTTCCACCACCTGGGCGCCGATTCAGTTTGAAGAATTGTTTTCTTTTCTGCTTTCAAGATCTTGTAAGTTTTTCTTTTGTTTTCTTTTCTATTCTTTTCTTATGCTTATTTTTATTACAGTGGGGACATTGAAATTTTAAGTATGGGGTGGTGTTGAAGGAGGGTTTCTTGACAACAAATAAATTTATAAGTCAAGACCCCGCTGTTGTATAGCAGAGTCAGGATCGTTCCACAGGAAGCAAGGTTGTTCGTTTATCGACTACTAAAAAAGCAAACAAAATCAAACAAAAACACACAAGCAGCCTCGTTAACGACGTTGTCAGGGTCGTTAACGAACCACCGTAAACAAAAGACTCAAACTAACGACCTAAACCAGTTCGGTACCGAGCCAAGTAACTCAGCAACGAAATTCACTTAAGAATAATCAAATAAAAACAAAGATCTAGGACTAGGGACACCTCAACATAGCCAAGCATATAAACTCGTAAGAAGAATAGATCATGCCTTTAAATAGATAGATTTATCAACTTTCGTTAATCATGAAGCAAATTAACCTACTTTCGCAACTTAACTCACTTAATTGTTTGTTTTGGATCTAAAGCTTGAAACTTTCGTATTCAAACAATATCAACCTTCAAGTTACTAACTTTCTCTTTCAATCAAGTTAAAAACTCAAATTACCTCAACTTTCATCTCGGTATAAACACGACAAACAATCTCAATAATAGATAAAAGGCATTCAATACACAATCTTACTAATCAAACATGCTCAACTATGCCGGGCTTAACCCCGATCC